>SJYR01002596.1:428794-445526 GCA_006410655.1 Kobus ellipsiprymnus
CTCAGCCTTCTTCATAGTCCAACTCTCACATCCATACGTGACCACGTACTGACATACTAAAGAGAGTCTCAAGAATCTGCCTGCCAAAGCAGGAGATACAGGTTCAGTCCCTGGTCCGGGAAGATCCCCTGGAGAAGGAGATGGCAACCCACTCCAGTATTCTTGCCTGTGCTAAAGCCCATGAGGTCTCAAAGAGTTGGACATGACTTACTAACTGAACAACAACAACAAAAAGACAGTCACAATTTATTAATTGGAAAACAAGCTATAAAATGTATGCAGTTCAACCCATTTTTTAAAAAGACAAATATACAGAAATGACTAGGAGTGTATGTGGAAAGATTATATAGTGGTAATGAGATGCCTTTTTTTCTCATCTGTGCTTTGAACTTTTTTACAATAAACTTCTGTAAAGTTATCTTTAAAGATGAGTCCAAACGAATAGTTTCTATTACTGTCTTTGTTGTATATGTCTTTTTCTTTGGAAGTAATTGATTGTAAATTGTTGTTCAATTGCTCAGTCCTGTCCAACTTGTTGTAACCCCATGAATTGCAGCACACCAGGCTTCCCTGTCCTTCACCATCTCCCGGAGCTTGCTCGGACTCATGTCCATTGAGTTGGTGATGCCTTCCAACCTGCTCATCCTTTGTCGTCCCCTTCTCTTCCTGCTTTCAATCTTTCCCATCATCAGGGTCTTTTCCAGTGAGTTGGGTCTTTGTATCACGTGGCCAAAGTATTGGAGTTTCAGCATCAGTCCTTTCAATGAACATTCAGGGTTGATTTCCTTTAGGATTGACTGGTTTCATCTCCATGCTGTCCAAGGGACTCTGAAGAATAAATATGTTAATAGTCGAGGTCTTAGGAAAAGGAAAACATTTCCTTTACTTTCTTGCCTTCATACCACTTTTTTCCCCCAAGTACAGTGGATTCTAAGTCCAGTTATGTTAAGTTGGAGTCTTGTGAGAAGGGAGGAGGTGGCTGGGTTTTAATTGCTAATTCTCTTTAGAACTTGGGACCTTTGCTTTCTGGCTTTTTGTCTAGAAACTCTCTGTAACATGTGAACTCCCTCCTCGTTGCAGCCCTAGCAGAGAGATTGAGAATAGCAGCAGGCTTCACTCCTTGCCTGGAACATGGCTGATCTCTGCTACAAAGCCATGATAACACATAATATTAATAAATACTAACTTAATCACGATTCATTGATTATGTAATTAGCCATAATTCACCCGGCTACCCAAGGTAGCTCATCATTCTCACCCTAACTACTGTGGACATTTACTAAATTGTCCAGTTAATTCTGAACCATTACTTATGCATTAATTCAGCAAATACTTGAAAACTGGCAATCAGGATTCAAATCCTGACTCTCTCATTTAACTCTGTGAGCTTGGGGAAGGAAGCTGAATTTTCTGTGCCTCCTTTATAAAGTGAATAGTATAATTCATCACTGGAGACTTCCTTGGTAGTCCAGTGGCTGAGACTCTGTGCTTCCTGTGCAGGGGACCCAGGCTCGATCGTTGGTCAGGGAACTAGGTCCCACTTGCTGCAACTAATACCTGGTTCAGCCAAATAAACAGTAAAATAATAATAATAATCCATTATTGTTGTAAGGATTAAATGAGATACAAAATGTGTAATGCCAAGCACATAATAAGCTCTCCTGTGTGCGAAATGGGCTTCCCCAATGGCTGATTGATAAAGAATCTGCCTGCAATGCAGGAGACACTGGTTTAGTCCCTGGTCCAGGAAGATCCCCTGGAGAGGGAAATGGCAACCCAGTCCAGTATTTTTGCCTGGAGAGTCTCATGGACAGAGGAGCTTGGTGGGCTACAGTCCACGGAGTCAGAAAGAGTCAGACATGATTTAGGGACTGAATAACAACTACAGCAATGTGCCAAATACTGAGATTCACGTTTCTTCACTCAACAAACATTTATTGAGTGTCTAGTATGGGCCAGACAGTGCTCTCAGTGTTTGGATTATATCAGTGAACAAAACCAATTTGCCTGTTATCATGAATTTAAATTCGAGCAGGTGCAAAGAGTAAATTCAATGTAGTTGAATCCATAATTATTGATAATATGAATCACTGTTATTACTATTAGTGTATTATATGCCAGCCACTGTGCACTTGATTTTCATATATAATCTTATTTTCTTATTAACCCCGTGAGGTAGGAGTTTTTGTTGTTGCTTGAGAGTAGAAACTGAGCTCAGTGGAAACTGAGCCTCCAAGATGTTATGTAAAGGAAGTTGGCAAGTGAGCGGAGGGGCTGGTATTTAGACCAGGTTGTCTGGCTTCGTTCATGGCCCCACCTTCCTACCTTTGCTTGGTGAGTCATTGGTGGTTGTCCTTTTTGCCTACAGTTCTTTCTTGACATCCCTGCCAACATGTTTTGCTCTGCAGTAGAAGTTGGGAGAGAAAGAAATTTGCGTTTTCCTCATTTTGTATTAAAATACTTAATTATCCCTGCAGGAGATGATCAGAGAGGGAGTAAATGACAGCTCTGCGTAGTGTTTCTCTGAATCGGTTAGAAGTCACAGCTGACTCCCCTCCGTGTTCAGAAAAGATGTCACGGTTAGAGGGGGGAGTCGAGGTGCAGCCTGGAGAGAGGCGCGTCGCTGGGGATGGGGAGACTCCCAGCGGAGTGGTGTTGACGCGGGTCATCCTACCAGTTAAGGTGAAGGCAGGGGAGTTGGTGCCTCCCGTGTCAGGCTTCAGGTGTTGCGTCATCTTCGTTTCCTGGCTTGCAGTCTTTAGGAAAGATTCGGCTCCTCAGCTCTAAAGATCCCTCTTCCTCTGCTCTTCTGCAGTTGCCTGACAACCGGGCGTGTTCATGTCCCCCCAGAGTCAGGCTGAATAAATCTTGCTAGAATTTAAGAGAGTATTGTGATGAAATATTTCAAGTATTCAGAAAAGTGCAAAGAATATCATCTACTCACAATTTAGGTTTGTGTTTTTTTTTTTTTAATTTTTCTTTATTTGACTTCTCTGGGTCTTAGTTGCAGCAGGTCTAGTTCCCTGACTAGGGATCAAACTTGGGTCCCCTACTTGGGAGCACTAGGTCTTAGGCACTGGACCACCAGGGAAGTCCCTCACAATTTAGTTTTGTTGAACCTTAACATCTTGCCTCTGTGCTCCAGTTTTAAAATTTTTTTAAATTTATTTTTATTTATCTATTTTTGCTTTTTGGCCACATCAAGAGGCACGTGGCATCTTAGTTCCCTGACTAAGGATGGAACTCCTGCAGTGGAAGCGAAGAGTCTTAACCACTGGGCTGTCAGGGAAGTCCCTCCAGTTCCTTTTTTTAAGTAAAAAAATATAGATGTAGCTGAAACGCTCTGTGTACCTGTTCCCAAGTTCTCTCTCCTTCCTCCCTCCCTCCCATCCAGAGGCCATCACTGTGCTGACTTATCATTACAGCGCATACGTTCATCCCATCATCGCTCCATTAAATGCATGGATAAGCACCCTTACACTCGATGCCTAGAGGCACGTTCTTATACCTGTGTCTTTGTGTGCAAGGGCGGGAGTGTCTCTAGGATGTTGCTGGGGCATCCTGAATCGGCAGTGACGTGGCCACGCTTCTCTCCAGGATGGTTGTGCCAGTGGATGGTGAATATGACAATTTCTGCCTCTCCACGACCTCAGTCACGCTTGATGCTGATTTTTTTTTTTATTTAGAGAATACTTTATTAGTTTCTGTAATCAAACCCATGTAGATAAGACCTTACATATTTAATACAGCGTGTTACCCCTGTACAAATGGAAAAAATTATGTTTAACATTTCTAGACCAATATGGCTGTTAATTTCTGTACAATGCCAACCCAACATGGTACAACTGGGATACTTTTTCCAAAGTTGACAGCACAGCTAAAGTTTCCAAAAATTCAAATTTTATATATATATATATACACTTATTTATTTATTTATATAAAAAGACCAATAGCAGTATGTTATGCATCAATTTTTAAATGCACTGCCGATCTGATGCATGCTAAATGGTGTCTCACAGTCGTATTTGTGTTTTTATTATTAACGAGATTGAGCATCTTTTCCTGTGTTTGTTGGCCACTTGTGTCCCCTCTTGGTTGAACTGTCTGTTCGCATTCTTTGCTTCTGCATCTATTATGTTGTCATTTTTCTTGTTGGTTGTAGTAGTTCATTGTGTATTCATTCTGGTTTCTAATCCTTTACCAGTCACTGTGCAGAGATCGTCTCCAAGTCCCTTGCTTGTCTTTTACTTTGTTTATGGTATATGTTGATCCACAGACAAGTTTGATTTTGATGGAGACAACTGTTTTTGCAATCTTATCCATGCTTTGAGTCTTTTTAAAAATACTTATGTTGGGCTGGCTGGGTCTTTGTCGTTTCCTGCCGGCGTTCTCTAGCCGTGGAGTGCAGCGGCTGCTCTCTCATCACGGGCTGCTTCTCACCGCAGTGGCTTCTCTTGTTGCAGAGCACAGGCTCTAGGGCCCCAGGCTTGAGCGGTTGTGGCGCACGGGCTTAGTTGCCCCGCAGCATGTGGGATCTTCCCGGACCGAGGATCAAACTCGTGTCCCCTGCATTGCAAGGTGGATTCTTAACCACTGGACCACCAGGGAAGCCCCTGAGTCTTGCTTAAAAGAATTTTCCACCCACTCTAAAATCACTTGTATATTTTCCTCTATTTTCTTTCTAAGCTTTTCAAAAATTTTGATTTTCGCATTAAGCATGGGATCCATCTAGAATTCATTCTGTGGTTGCTGTAAGGTTGGGATCCATTTTTCTTTTTCTGCCATACAGATAAGCAGCTGGCCCAGCCCGTTTATCACAGTCTCTTCTTTCTCTGCTGATTGGTTATGTCTGTCTGGTACCAGGTTTCCATACTTCCAGGGGTGTGCTTGGGGCTTCTTTTGTCGACTGATCTTTTACCTGTTCCTGGGCTGGTATCATACTGTCTAAATAGGATAGCTTTTCATCTATCTCTTGATGTCTCACAGGGAGAGGTGGCCTCTCTTGTTTTTCTTTTTTCAAAAATTAGTTTTTGTTATTCTTAGTTCTTCCATATGGATTTTAGAGTCAGCTTATCTAGTACCTTAAAAACACTCATCAGTACTTGATCTTGAACTATCCTGGGCTTCATCTAGACCATCATGCTTTAAACTCTGTCTGCTTTAAACTCTGTAACAGTATCCTTCCTGGTAAACTTTCACCACAGCTCGTATGTTCACAGATTAGTTAGCACAGATTACTTTTTTCTTTTTAAATGTAATTGTAAAAAAAAATGTATGACAAAATTTGCCATCTTAACCATTTGGAGTGTGGCTCAGCATTAAATACATTCATTGTATTATGCAGGAATCACCTTTATGGCAAAACTCCATAATTAGGCAGTAATTTCCTATTCTCCCCTCTGTAATCAATAGGCAATAATTTCTTATTCCTACCAGCCTCTGGCAATTACCATTCTACTTTCTGTCTATGAATTTGCCTTGTTAAACACCTCATATACGTATAATCTTAGAAAATCGTCCTTTTGTGTCTGGCTTCTTTTACTTAGTATGATGTCTTCAAGCTTCATTCATCTTGTAGCATGTTTCAGGACTTCCTTCATTTTTAAGGATGAATAGCATTCCATTATATGGATTTACCACATTTTGTTTATCTGTTTATCTCATGTTGGACATTTGGGCTATTTCCTCTTTTTGACTCTTGTGGGTGATGCTACAATAAGCATAGGTGTACAGGTATTTGTTTCATTCTTGTTTTCATTTGTCTTGGATATTTGTATAGGAGTAGAATTGCTGTGTTATAAGATGATTCTATGTTTAACTTCTTGAGGTATTTTTTTTCACAGCAGTTGAACCACTTTACATTTCTACCATCAATGTCTGAGGGTGGGACTTGTCCAATTTCTCTGCATCCTCTCCAACACTTCTGCATTTTTTTAAATTATAGTCATCCTTGTGGGTGTGAAGTGGCAGCTCATGGTGGTTTTGATTTACATTTCCCTAACAATTAATGATGTTGAGCATCTCTTCATGTGCTTCTTAGGGATTTGTTTATCTTCTTTAGAGAAATGTCTAATCAGGTCCTTTGCTCCTCTCCTCAATGCCCCTGCGTTTGGAGAAGTTTTAAGTTTACAGCAAGATTGAGTGAAAAGTATAGAGAATTCCCATATACCACCCCGCTCCATGCACAACCTCCCCGACAATCAGCATCCCACACCAGAGGGGAAGGTGTATGTATGAAAATCGGTACACCTATACTGACAGCATTATCACCCAAAGCCCACAGTTTACATTAGGGTTCATTCTCGGTGTATGTGCTGTCGGGTTTGACGTGTATAAGACATGCACCCACCACTATAGTAGTCTGTGGAATAGTTTCCCTGCCCTCCACATCCTCTCTGCTCCACCTGATTATCCCTCCCTTCCCTCTAAGTCCTCCCTTTGCCCATTTTAGCATCACGTTATTTGACTTGTATTGTTGACCCTTAGGAGCTCTTTATGTATCCTGTGCTGCTGTCGCTGTTGCTTAGTCATTCAGTCATGTCCGACTCTGTGACCCCGTGGAGTGTAGCCCGCCAGGCTTCTCTGTCCATGGAATTTCCCAGGCAAGAGTACTGGAGTGGGTTGCCATTTCCTTCTCTAGTGTATTTGGCATATCAAATCCTTATCGGATATACGGTTTGCAAATATTTCCCCTCATTCTTTTCTTCCCGCATTACTCTCTTAATAGTGCACAGAAATTTTTGGTGCAAAGAAATTGTTAGTTTTCATGAAGTCCCATTTATCTGCCCTTTCTTGTGTTGTCTGTGCTTTTGGTGTTACATTTAAGAAACCATTGCCAAATCCAAGGCCATAAAAATTTTCCCTTACATTTTCTTCTAAGAATCTGATAATATTAGCTCTTAAATTTAGGTCATTGATTAATTTTGAATTAATTTTTACATATGGTTTAAGGCAAGGATCAACTTCATTCTTTTGCATGTGGTATTTAGATTTCCCAGTACCATTTATTGAAGAGACTGTTCTTTCCTTATTTATTGGTCTTGGCCCACTTGTCAGAATCAATTGACTAAAAATGTGAAGGTTTATTTATGGACTCTAAATTTTATCCCATTGCTCTGTATGTCTCTTGTTATACCAGTACCTTAGTTTTGATTACTCTACCTTTGTAATAAGTTTTAAAATTAGGCGATGTGAATCCTCCACTTTGTTCTTCTTTTTCAAGATTATTTTGGTTATTCTAGGTCCATTGAAATTCCGTATGAATTTCAATATGGATTTTTCATTTTTGCAAAAAAAAAGAAACAAAAACACATCCTTGGGATTTTGCTAGTGATTTCATTGAATCTATATGTCAATTTGGGTAGTATTGTCATCTCAACAACATTAAATCTTGCAATCTGTGAACACAGGATTCTTTCCATTTATTTAGATGTTCTTTAATTTCTTTCCGCAATGTTTTATATTTTTCTCATTTATCACATTTTATGTTGGTTGTTTGCTGACAGTAGGAAGATAGTAGCACATTTCTAGAATACAAATAAGAGGTTTTAGATGTAGTCTTATAAATTTTACCTGTAAATGGAGAAAGCAACATAGTATTTATTTTTAGTACCAGAACTGGTGTCCCTAGTCATGATCTTTTAGGAGCCTTGAATTAGGGGAAAAAATAAGCATGTCTGGGTTACAGAATCTCAGATTTTGTTGACCTCATGATGCTCAATAGGTCACAATGAGATTTACCCTACGTTGAAATTTGACCTAAAAAAAAATTCACAAAGAGTTTATTATTGAACCCATGTTTAATATTGCATGTTTAGTATTAAAACTTTTCTAATTCCATCTTCTATCAGCATATTCATATTACAATCTGTGTCATAAAATCATTCAGGGAAAATAGGTATTTGACTTTCTGAATTCCTGTCTTTCTTTCTCATACCCTAATTTAGTCATAATCCTTCAAATATTCTAATTTATTGGCACATGCCACTTACCCCTCCCCTACCATCATTAAGTTAAACAATGTTCTGGGAAGATGACTTAAGTTACTCAAATTTTATTAAAAATTCAGGGAATTAACATTCTTAGATTTTTCTGTCTCCTTAAATACAGCATCTGGCTGTTCTCCATCCCAAGAAAGAATGACTCCAAACCTTTTTCTTTAGATGATGGTTCTGCATCAAAACAGTTCTTAATAAAGAAAGCAAAGAACTATTATTTAAACAGTCTTTTCAGGCTTAGAGGGAAAAAAGGCAGATATTTGGGAACCAAAGCAAGACAGTAAGAGGGGTGCAGACTTAACCTCCTAGCCATCTGCAGTCCACTTGTGTTTGTATATTGACCTTGGTAAGGTTAGCAAGAGTCTTCTAATATTATCTCATATATTGAAGTCCCTTACTACCTTGGCACCTAAAAATCTGTCACCTGATTTAATCTTCATAATAAGTCTGTTGAACAGTATTATGTCTATTTGATAAGAAAATCAGCCCCAGAGGTACTAGATAACATGGAGAACTGCCATGGTCATGCAGAGAGTAACAGGGCTAGATTCAGACCAGAGCTATCTGGTTCCAAAACCCTTGCTCTTGTCTTGTCCTTTTCCTAGTCTTGGCTTCATTAGTCCTATATTTTGGGACTAAAAATCTTTCATTCCTTGATAGGTATCTGGCAAACAAGATCCTTGGCATCATATTTCTCTTTCTACTATGTTCCAGTGACTCAGCCTGGTCAATGGGGTTCTGAACCACCAGGACAGCCCTGGGGAAAGAGACTAAATGGAGGGTTGCTGTTGACAGAAACAACAGGAATTGGTTGGCCTTTGAGTGGGTGGGCAGGAGCAGGAGGTGTCAAGAAGAGTTAGCCTGCAGGTTGACTGATAACCATTTTACCTTTTACATAATGCCCTCCAGGGTCCTCTGTCCATGGGATTCTCTGGACAAGAATACTGGAGTGGGTAGCCATTCCCTTTGGGGATCTTCCTCACCCAGGGATCGAACTGGGGTCTCTTGCTTTGCAGGCAGATTCTTTACCATCTAAGCCACCAAAGAAGCCCCCTTCACATAGTAAATCTTTTCAGAGAAGCACCTGCCATCAAAAATACTCTTTTCAGAGGCATTCTGACCCTCAGTTGTTTATAATTTACCATCTGGGAGCAACTGGAGGGCGGTGACACATAACACTTTGGATTTTGCTGAGGCGGAACAATCTTGAATTGCTTGTGCCCTGAAGCTGGTGAATAGTAGGAGGGAAGTCTTGGCTCTGAGAGCACTCAGCTTCTTCGACTCACTGCACCGTTGCTCCCTAAACACTTAAATAAATGACTCCCATAAAGGTCTGAAAGGCCATTTACATTTTCCAGTTTTACATTGTTCCTTTTTACCAGAGTGTAGTAGCCTTCTCTTTTGTTTTCTTACTTATTTTGATCTGTCTGGCACCCAATGCGTTCTGAGAATGGAGGCGCCTCCACTTCAACCACGTGATTCAGATGGAGTGTCTACATTCTTACAGCTGATTGGCTCAGGGTGAACGCCTGACCGTCACTGGCCAATCAGAGACTGGTCTCAGGATTTTTCGATTTACAACTGGAAACAGATGGAAGTTTACTGTCAGTGGTGATCCTTAACCTCTTAGTGGCTGTGTCTCCTGCCGTGTGGAGTAGGCGATGAAAATGCCTTGTAGTGAGATGCATGAATGAGAGACAGGCAGAGTCCTGATAGTGTATGTATCCTGGGTCTAGTTTTCAGGGAAACTTACTGCACCTCTTCCTGAATTTGGTTGTGCAACCATTCCTTGAATTCTGTCCTCCAGCACACTCCCCTTCTGTCGTTTGGATTTCTATTAATATATTTTACAGTCAAAAGAGTCCTGCCTAAAAGGGGAAAAGTTTTGTGTAATAGTGCTGTTCCCAAGTTTGGGACTCAGGAAGGCTTTAGGATAGATTCCTTGTAAATATCAATGTCTGCTATACTGTTTTCCAGCATTAAAGGACTAACTTTACTGATGACCCTTTAGGATAGATTCCTTGCAAATATCAATGTCTGCTATACCGTTTTCAAGCATTAAAGCACTAACTTTACTGATGACCCTTTAAATAAAACTGTGAAATGGTAAGAAACTTAGCCTCAGCTATGCGCAAGCCTATTCGAGTAATTTGAATGTTAGCTTACTTTTTTCAGGATTAACTAAGAACCTGAGAAAAAAGTTGGTTGAGTTTCAAAATGTATTTTTAAGTTTCTGAGATAAATAGGACTATCATCAGCATTTGGGTTTAGAGAGTGGAGGCAGGAAAGTGGTTTGACTTGCTAGATGTCAAGTTTCAAACCCAGAGAGAGGAAGACAGTAGGAAGGCATATGATTCTCAGCTGGAGAGAGAGCGAGAGCGAGAGAGAGAGAGAGAGAGAGAGAGAGAGAGAGAGAGTGCACGCACTCGTGCTGTCAGTCTTGTCCAGTTCTTTTGCAGCACCATGGACTGAAGCCCGCCAGGCTCCTCTGTCCATGGGATTTCCCAGGCAAGAGTACTGGAGTGGGTTGCCATTTCCTTGTCCAGGGGATCTTCCTGAGCCAGGGGTTGAATCCAAGTTTCCTGCATTGGCAGGTGGGTTCTTTGCCACTGAGCCACCAGCAAAGCCTAGTTGGCTGGAGAGCATAGGACCAATGCAAACATCTCTTTAATGACTGCACTTTCCTGCCCGGGAACTGTAGACAGTTCCACTGGGCCCATCCTGACTAGTAAGTCAAAGTGATCTAGAGTCATGTAGCATCTTCAGCATTATAGAAGAATTTTTTTTTAAATTACAGTAATCTTTAATGACTGCACTTTCCTGCCCGGGAACTGTAGACAGTTCCACTGGGCCCATCCTGACTAGTAAGTCAAAGTGATCTAGAGTCATGTAGCATCTTCAGCATTATAGAAGAATTTTTTTTTAAATTACAGTATTCTTATACTTCTTGTTTACAACTGTAAAATTCTTATGCTGCCCATCTCAATTTCCATTAGCTTTTTTTTTTTTTTAATGTGAACCATTTTAATGGAGAAGGCACTGGCGACCCACTCCAGTACTCTTGCCTGGAAAATCCCATAGACGGAGGAGCCTGGTAGGCTGCAGTCCATGGGGCCGCTAAGAGTTGCACACGACTGAGTGACTTCACTTTCACTTTCATGCATTGGAGAAGGAAATGGCAGCCCATTCCACTGTTCTTGCCTGGAGAATCCCAGGGACGGGGGAGCCTGGTGGGCTGCCATCTATGGGGTCGCACAGAGTCGGACACGACTGAAGTGACTTAGGAGCAGCAGAACCATTTAAAAAGTTTTTATTAAATTTGTTACAATACTTCTGTTTATGTTCTGATTTTTTGGCCGTGAGGCAAGTTGGATCCTAGCTCCCTGACCAGGGATTAAACCTGCACTCCCTGCCTAGTAAGGCGAAGTCTTAACCTTTGGGCCACCTGGGAAGTCCCTCCTTTCTTCATCTTTCAAAGTTTCTGGACTACATAAGAATAGTGGTTTGACTTGGTTTTTATATACAAGGAGTATGCAATATATACATCTTTCATATTGTATGCAGTCATTTTTGGTTTTTAAAAGTAATCTATACTCATTAAAAAAAATTGGAATGCACATCAAAGTGTAAAGAGTAGGGGGAAAAACCAAACACCCACGATTATACAACTTGAAGCCGGCGAAACCGGCCACATTCACAATTGGGCAGATTTCTCAGCGGTGTCTTGGGGGAGTAGTTTCCAAGCTTAACTTGGCAACCAGCCAGGTTTCTGTTCCAGACTGTTTGACCTCCTGGGCTTCACTCCTCCTTTAATAGAAGTTTACTTAATCAACTCTGTCCTCCCCCTTCTGCCCTCCCATAGTGAAAATTAAAGCCAGCTGCTGGAAGATTCTGGTAACTGATGAGGATGGGGGGTCATGAGCATCCTGGCCCCTGGGGGGAGGCAGAGCAGTGGGCTCTGGCCGTGGTGAAGGAGGGGCACCTGGAGGACGTGGTTCATCTGGCAGCAGCTCAGAAGCCCTGGGTGCTGCCAGTGCACGAGCTGTGGGCTCGCCACTCTCCCAGTGTCCCTGTGTTCCCTGAGCTACCCAAAGCTTAAGTCCAAGCTCCACCCAGGGCAGGGAGGCCTCCTGCAGAAGCCAGCTGCCTCCTCATCCTGTTCTACCTTGTTGGAGGATTTTTTTTATCGTTTCCTTCATCGTTTTGAATAGGAAGACATTCACGTGGCTCAGATATGTCTGTGCCTTTTAGACGGCAGTCTCCCACCTGCCCTGAGACCTTCAGCTTCTTCTGACCTCCCCTACTCCCTGCAGGTAATCAGCTTGTTTTTAAACTTTTTTATTGCTGTCTAGTTGCTTTCAGTGTTGTGTAGATTTCTGCTCTACGGCAAAGTGTGTCAGCCATGTGTAGACACACACGCCCTCTCTTTTGGGTTTTTGTTTCTTTTAGGTCACCACAGAGCACTGAGTAGAGTGCCCCGTGCTGCACAGTTGAGTTCAGTCGCTCTGTCGTGCCTGACTCTTTGCGACCCCGTGGACTGCAGCCCACCAGGCTTCCCTGTCCTTCACCAAGGATGACTCTCAGCTGGAGAGGGAGTGTGTGTGTGTGTACACACTCCTGGAGCTTGCTCAAACTCTTGTCCATCCAGTTGGTGATGCCATCCAACCATCTCATCCTGTCGTCCCCTTCTCCTCTTTCCCAGCATCAGGGTCTTTTCCAGTGAGTCAGTTCTTCGCGTCAGCTGGCCAAAGTGTTGCAATTTCAGCTTCAGCATCAGTCCTTCCAATGAATATTCAGGACTGATTTCCTTTAGGATTGACTGGCTTGATCTTACAGTCCAAGGGACTCTCAAGAGTCTCCTCCAACACCACAGTTCAAAGGCATAGTGTTATCTGGTAGTTCTCATTATCCGATTTATCCATAGCAGTGCACATATGTCAGTCTCGGTCTCCCAGTTCTTCCCACCCTCTTTTCCCCCTTGGTGTCCAGACATTTGTTCTCTGTCTGAGTCTCTGTTTCTGCTTTGCTGGTAGGTTCATCTGTACCATTTTTCTAGGTGATATTTTTCACTTTCTGACTTCACTCTGTGTGACAGCTTTTAGTTTTTGTGTGTATTCATTCAGAGTTTACTTAATGAATGTTAAAGCAAATACAGATACATTCTTAAAAAAAATTTTTTTTTAATTGGAGGATAATTGCTTTACAATGTTGTGCTGGTTTCAACTGTATAACAACAGTGAATCAGCTATAAGTATATACACATACCCTCCAGTATATTCTGTATTTTCATTTTCCCCTTCTTGCAAACAAAAGGAGGCATTGTACACACATTTTCTATACCTTGCTGGGTTTTTTTTTTTCCCACCGCTTAATATATCTTGGAGACTTTCAAAAATACCAGTGCATTGAAAGCTTCCTCATGCATTTTTATACCTTCAAAATCTTCCACTGTATATAAGTAGCATAATTTATTTAGCTAGTCCTCTTTTCAAGGATACTTGAGTTCTTTCCAGTCTTTTGTTATTTTAAATAATGCTGTAATGAAGAACTGTATATATATGTTATTTCTTAAGTATGGCTAAAGGATAAAGACCCAGAAGTTACATAATTGGGTCAAAGGAGATAATTCAGTTGTCATTTTGATCTCTGTGCCCACATTCCTTCCATAGGGGCTTGTACCAATTTATCCTTCCAATGGGAGAGTCTGAGAATACTTGTTTCTCCTGGGGGATTATTACATACTGCTTACATGTTACTTTGGAGGGTTCTTCAGTTGTTTTAATTTGGATGTTGTCCTCCCAATTAAATGGCAAGTTTATTGAGAGCAAGGGCCAAGCATTTTATTGCTTTTGAATTGTCTGCATTTATAAATAATACAATATGATACCCTAGGAGTACAATAAATTTGTTTCTAGTGTAATTTGGGAGAAGAAGCCAATTAAACCTTAATGATAAAAAGATTTCTATACTTGGTTAGAATTCAGCTGCACTGATTTCTCTCCCTAAAGTAATTATGAGCTCTTGTTTCAATAATTATGGAATAANTTGTTTCTAGTGTAATTTGGGAGAAGAAGCCAATTAAACCTTAATGATAAAAAGATTTCTATACTTGGTTAGAATTCAGCTGCACTGATTTCTCTCCCTAAAGTAATTATGAGCTCTTGTTTCAATAATTATGGAATAAATCTTGAGATGCGGTGTTGCGGCAGATCCACTTGCTGACACGTGGGCTTCTTGCCTGGATCTGTGTCATTTTTTGTTTGCTGTTCTCTTTTTAGTATTTGTTTGTTTGGCTGTGTTGGGTCTTAGTTGCAGCATGTGGGATCTAGTTCCCTAAGCAGGGATCAAATCCAGGCCCCTGCACAGTGAGCATGGAGTCTTAACCACTGGGCCACAGGGAAGTCCCCGGAGTGTCATTTTACCAGATTCAATCCAGTGGTGTCTTGGCATCAGCCAGTCTAACTGAGAGCCTGCCCTGTCACTTTTCCTCTCTGTGTGCCAGTGCCTGCCCCATGATAAGCAGGAGAACAAAAAGCTGCTTTTTAACTTTGTATATCTATTAAATTATAATGACACAATGTAAACACTGGCTTCCCAGGTGGCTCAGTGCTAAAGAATCTGACTGCCAAGGCAGGAGATATGGGTTCGATCCCTGGGTTGGGAACATCCCCCGGAGAAGGGAATGGCATCCCACTCCAATATTCTTGCCTGGGGAATCCCATGGACAGAGGAGCCTGGTGGGCTACAGTCCATGGGCTGCCAAAGAGTAAGACAACCGAATGACTAAACAGCAAAGAGTGTAGACACTGCGCCACTGTAATTTCATCTCCTACACCCTGGCAGCAAACGCGCACTAACGGTTTTCTGTCCTCTCAGTTTTTACCATGTTGGATTCCCCCACATGTATGATCCTCTACTGGCATCCAGTGGCCTTCCAGTTTTTGCTTGCATAGCATCCAGAGGAATTTTGGGAGATTACATGCCCCCTCACCCATTTACAGCCTGCATCTAAAAATTTATTACAGGTTTAAATAGCTTGTAAAGGATATATTTTAAAGTATATTGTCAGTATTGACTTTACAAAAATAATTGTTCAGTATACCTGTATACATGTGTATTTCTACATGTGTTAAGCTTGTATACACACAAATCATATTTATCCATCATACTAAGGAAATATCCCTCTATTTCTTTTTTTTTCAATTTTTATTTTAATGGGTGAAGTTTTCCTCTCTTTATTTGCTTGGGATTTTTTTCTTTTACAAGCAGTAAAAGCTGTCAGTTTAAAGTATAGGATTTGATAAATTTTGGCTATTTTATGTAATTGCATAATCTCACCACAAGGTATATTCATGTTGATGCTTTGTTATCATATATATATCACATATGATATATATTATTAAGGTGATCCTAGAACCCCCTGGCAGATACCAAAATCCAAAGGTGCTCAAATCCCTAATATAAAATGGTGTCATATTTGCACATAACCTATACACAGCCTCTCTTTAAATCACCTCTCGATTACTTATAATACCTAGTACAATGTAAATACTATGCAAATAGCTTTAAATTCAATGTAAATGATTTATAAAAAATATTTGCCAGTGTGCAGCAAATTTAAGTTTTGCTTTTTGGAACTTTCTGGAAAATTTATTTTTCGTGTACTGTTTTCTCAGTTTGCCGTTGGTTGAATCCACAGATTCAAACCTGAGCATGTGGAAGGCTGACTGTGTCTGTCTATATCCGGATTTGTGTATATACATGTGTGTGACGTGCATACTCAGAACTGTTACATGATTCTTCTAAATGTATTCAGAGGAGTCTGATAGTGTTTGATGCCCACCATCATCCGCTAGAACAATACAGGAACACGCGCTCCTTAACATCAGACCTTTTTATCATTCCTTTTTCCCCCTGAACTTGAATTTCCGTTCCACTTCTCACAGAGACACTTCTTACATACATTTTTATGCTTGAAATCCTTTACTGGTAGTCTTACTTATTAATAAGCAAAAATGTTAATATTAACCCATTGATACGAATGTATTTTTGTTTCCTATAGCCTTACCTCCTGTGACCATTGAATAATTTCTTCTGATGGAGCCGTCATTATAGTTTTAATAATACATCTGGTAAAAGTAACAATCTATTTCAAATGAGCAAATAGTAAATATAAAGTTACATTTTAGTGGAAATACATCCCCTAAATGACTGTGATGGGCTTTTTATCACAGTTGTTGTCCAGTTACTAAGTCGTATTCAACTCTTTGTGACCCATGGACTGCAGCATACCAGGCTTCCCTGTCCTTCACTATCTCCTAGAGTTTGCTCAAAGCAGTGTCCACTGAGTTGGTGATGCCATCCAACCATCTCATCCTGTCATCCCCTTCTCCTCCTGCCTTCAGTCTTTCCCAGCATCAGGATCTTTTCCAATGAGTTGGCTCTTCTCATCAGGTGGCCAAAGTATTGGAGCTTCAGTATCTGTCCTTCTATTAGTATTCAGGGTTAATTTCCTTTAGGATTGACTGGTTTGATCTCCTTACAGTCCAAGGGACTCTTAAGAGTCTTCTCCAGCACCACAATTTGAAAGCATCAGTTCTTTGGCACTCAGCCTTCTTTATGGTCCAACTCTTAACATACATGACTACTGGAAAAACCATAGCTTTGACTATATGGACGTTTGCTGGTGAAGTGATGTCTCTGTTTGTTAATGCACTGCCTAGGTTTGTCATAGC
>SJYR01002597.1:0-16574 GCA_006410655.1 Kobus ellipsiprymnus
GCTAGAGTGGGTAGCCTATCCCTTCTCCAGCAGGTCTTCCCAGCCACAGCAGGCTGTGTTTGCTGAGCCAGAGGAGCTGGCCTGCGCTGCTGCCCCACCACTTGCCCTCCCCGCACCTCCCATCCCATCTCACGCCTGGTGGAACCCTTGCCTAGCCTTCCTCTCTGCAGCCTTCCCCGAATGAGCCTGGTCCCTCTCTCTACCATGAGCTGAGTGCTGGGTATGAAATACTGCAGGTGCACCAAGGCTGACCCTTACCCACCCAAACACGCATGCGCTGGCCCACCAGAGGCAGTGAGCACCTCTGCTAGCTGAGCATGAGTGGGCAGCTCACAGACCAGGAAGTTTCCACAGTTTCTTTTAAGATACAGGATCCAGGCAGTGCTTAGAGATTCAGTAGGAAGCTGTTGGGTGTCCTTGCCCTGCAGACAGTTCCTGAGCTGCTGCCTTGAACCCTGTGTTTTCAGACAAGTGCTCTGGCCAAGGGGGAGGTCTCAGGGGCGCAAGAGTCCCGGAGGGGTGGTGGGAGGTTGGGAGAGGTTGGCAAAGGTTCTTAAAAGAAAGTGCAAAGTATAAGACATCAGCTGAGACCAGGGAGTGCCAACCAGGTGGACAGGGAGGGTCCCTGGAACATGAACTTGTTCACAGCTCAGCCAGACATCCCATGGGCCCTGGCCTCTGTGTGGCCACATGTGGAATGGGGAGCTCCTTTGGTCCCCTCTCCCTCTCCGCTGCTCCTCTCCAGACGGCTCTGTTATTGAGGTCTCTGAGCCTTTGTAATGCTGTTCCCTCTACCTGGAGAGTCCTTTCCCTGCTTTGCCAGCAAAACCTTCCTGATCCATGAAGAGCCTGCCCCCTCAGTTCTCCTCCCTCCCTGGCTGTGCCTTCTCCATCTCCTTCACGGCCTCCACCCCATCTCCCCTCCCTCTAAGGCCTGGATGCCCCATGACTCAGACGCAGGCGTCTGATGCGCTCTATCTGCACTCACTCCCAAGATGACCTCATCAGTTTGCAACAGCATCTATACATGACAGCTCCCACATTCATATCTCTAGTCGGGACTCTCTCTGCCTCCCAGACGCATATATCCAACTGCCTTCTCAACCTTTCCCCTTGGATGTCTCAAAGGCATCTCAAACCTAATGAGTCTAAAGCACAGCTTCTTGGCCGCACTCGGCCCTCCCTGCCGTCATCCCCTGCTGAGGAAAACAGCCACCTCTGTTCTCCCAGTGGCTTCTTTCCCAAACCCAAGAGCCTTCCTGGACTGTCCCCTCTTCCTCCATCTTCCACATCTAAGCCACCCACAAGCCAGTCTGCAAGATCTTTGAAATGCAGACTTGGACACTTCCCACCGTTTCCCCTGCAACCCTAGCCCAAGCTACCACCACCTTCCACCTGGATGTGGGAGACAGCTTCTCAGCCATCTCCCTGCCCTACTTTTGTGTGCCTAGGTGAGTGGCCCCCCAGGACTTCTCTGGTTGCCCCTCCTACCTCTCACTTCCCTTCTTCCACATGAATCCCTGCCACGTCCTTGAACATGCCAAGTGTGCCCCAGTTCACTCCCTCCTCCCACTCATGTCAAATGTCACCTTGTCAGAGGCCTTCCTTGATCATCCTTTGTCTAAGAACACTTTATCCATCCTGTAGGCTCTGTTCCTTCACTCAGCTAATTTCTCTTCCTAAAACTTAGCATCATCTGACATGACATAATCTTGTTTTAAGTATTTATTGTCCACGTCTCCTCATGAGAATGTACATGCCATGAGGAAAGGGAGTTTTGTCAGTCTTATTCCCTGCCAGGTCTCCAAAACATCAAGCAGTTCTCAGCACAGAGACTTTCTCAATAAACAACTGGAGCATTGATAAATGAGCAACGCCACCTCTCCTGGAAAGCACTCCCTGAATGCCTGCCTGCAGAGCCAGCAAGTGGCCGCTCCTCCCTTCCTCATGGAGTCTCAGACACCACAGGGGCCTTGAACACTGAACTTATGGAACTGAGCCTGGCTCTGAGATCATGGATCAGCCTCTATCACAGAGCACACCATCTCCAGGGCAGGGCTGGAGCTGATCTATCTTCAAAACCCAGCCCTGAGTGCAGGGCTGGCCTGATATGAGTCAGTGTGTGTTTGATGTGTGAATTCATGAGTAAATACATGGTCGGAAGAACGGGTGGATAAAGAGATGAGTGAGCGGATGAGTGAATGGAAGGACAACTGGGGTGGGAGGATGGTGGGCGGACGGATGGATGGATGGGTAGGAGAGAGGTTGAGGAGGAGGATGTACAAATGGACAGGTGAGTGGATGGATGATGGGTGGATGAATGGATGGGTCTCACCACGGGCACACAATAAAGACTGGGGGTTTATTGGGCTCACCAGCCAGATTTCTCTGGCCAGACCTGCAGTTCAGCAGACGTACAGAGACTGATATAGCAAATACGATAAAGCAGAGTTGCTACGATGTGGCCAGAGTTTGCTGTGTGACCGCAGCAGGCCCATCAACTTGCCTGTGCCTTGGTCCCGCAGTCTAAAAATGCAGATGGTAATTCTTGCCCAGAGCTGCCAGGGAGATCACTTTGGAGTTTCAAATCCTTCCACAAAGGAGACCACAGCCACATCTCCAGTGAGACACATCTCCAGTCAGGGCTGCCCTAGAAAATCCTTTCTTCTCAAGCCCTGTCTGGCCCTGCAGACCCTATGATTTTAATACTACACCCACAAGGGGTGGGACCCTTGGCTTTGCTCCCAGGGTTCAAACTGAGCTAGGCTGAGAAGATGGCTTAACTCCAAATAACAAGGAGGCGCAAGTGATTCACAGAATCCTCAAGAACTGGAGTCAGTAGGGGACCCATTTTAGAGATGGACAAACTGAAGCCCAGAAGCATTTTGTACTGAACACACACAAGGCATTAGTAGAGAAGCTCTGAAGTCTGGGCAAGAAGGGCTGGGTGAAAAGGCTGATAACTCCTGCCTCATCACCACCCACTGCCCGACCTCACCCCAGGCCAGGTTTTAGGTGAAAGTGGCAGTGTAGCCGGGGCATCAGGGCGTCGGGGGTCTGGTGTTACCTTTCTCGCTCCGGGGAATGATGGACGGCAGCTCTAATCCTCACACCACTTGCAGCATTGGTCCAACGGGCCTCCTCCTCCTCGTCCTGGGTATGCGGGGAGAGAGACAGGACGTGTGTGAGCAGCCAGGGACGCAGATGGCAGCCCACTCTCCCCACCTCTGTCCCCACCAGTGGTCTAATCTTGGTGGCCTCTTGGGCCCCGTAAGCATGCCCCGGGTTGCCTGGTTTATCAGAGCTGGCTACCTTCCCCGCCCTGTGGTGCTCCAGCCAGCAAGCCAGCTCCTCCTGGTGGGAGTCTTAACAAAATGTGAAATCTACGTAAGTTTTGTTTTTTCTGGGCTTGGTGGCTTTATGTTGTTGTCTTTTTCTTCCTGGTGAGAAAGGCAGAGAGCCAGGGCCTTCCTGTGCGGCCCCAGGCAGGGTGACAGGGAGAAGCTGTCGGGGGGTATTTTTAGCTGGGCCTCTAAGCCCGTGGTGTACTCTTTGCTCTGTGCCTGGCTTCGGGGAATTATCTCATACGGCTAGCCAGCCGGCAGCCACTTCCAAAGCCACTCTTTGACCCCTGCCTGAATTCTTTCCTCATTATGAATTGTTCACCAGATCCCAACACTTGGGAGTCATTCTGTGTGTCCACCTTCTTGGAAAACCAGCCTTCTCCCCTCTTTTCCCCTCCTGCCTGTGGGGGTACAGTTCTGGAAGAGGTCAAGAACCAGAGTTTAAAGAAGAGCCCTGGTGTTCCCTAAACTTTAGTCCTTCTCCTATGTACCTGATGACTCTCTCAGTCCGAGCTGAGTGCTATCTGTATGACAACTTAATTAATATTTACCTCTACTTCAACTCACTCATTATTATTATTATTTTTAGCTCTAATGAATCTGGCCTTGTCCAAAGGGATCATGTCTGTGAAATCATTGGTTTGCTAAGCTAGTTATACATTTCTTATATACCTGAATAAGGATATAAGTAATGAACAAAAATACATGTTCTTTCAAGTACTCATTCTAGAATCGTGTCACAGGTTACCAGAGTTACGTGGGCCAAGCTTTGGCAAACTCTATTGTTTATCATCCCTCTTCTTGTAAGGGAGGAGAAAGAGGTCGGGAGGAGGGGTGGTTGGTCAAGCAAGCCCAAGAACTGGCCAGCAAACAGGGTCAAGGGAGGTAAAGGGATCAAAATCACGGTCTGCTGGAAGCTCTGGGAAGTTCTTCCCAGAACCAGGCATGACCATTCCCTCCAGTGAATTTTGCTGTGAGAATTCAGCTGGTGGACACAAGGCCTAATGAGGAACTTGGTCTCAGGATGGGATGTTCCCCCTGAGGGTTGCAGGCTGTGCAGCGCCCCAGGGTCTGAGCATCCTCTGTGCCTTTACCCAGGATCCTCTGAGGCTCTGGTTCACCTCTGCCCTCTTCCACTGGGCTCCTGCAGGGCTGGTGTTGGTCAGTAGGGGCTAGACGCTGAATCCCCTCTCCAGTTAGACATGGAAGCACAGAGCGTACCCCCAAGCCCCACTGCCTGATCTCATGCTCCTGGCTCCTGTGGGCGCTTGGCGGCCCCTGGCACTCCCTGGGCCTGGGTTTCCCCGTGCGTCCTGAGGGGTAGATCCTGGTGATTCCGGAGGCCCTGCCATGCAGCTCCGGGGTTTCACTGAACTTCTCCATCCCCTTCAGCTCTGCCCACAGGTTAGAGACCCCCTGCTGCCACCCTCCACCCCTCAGTGCCCCAGCTGTCCGCCCCTCCCACCCAGAACAGGATGTGGGTGTCAGGAGGTAAAGGAGAGTGTGGGGTCGGGGTGGGGAGTGGCCTCAGGACTCGACTTCCTGAAGCCTGATCGGTTTACCACAGTCAGTTGGGCCCAGGACCGCACAGCTGTGAGTTATAAATGTCCCTGTCAGAGCCCGGGCTGAGAGGCCCCGCTGCTGGCGGAGGCGCCAAGGCCCAAGGCACCCACTGCTCTGGGGGCCTCCCCAGGCAAGGGCCCATCCTCCAGGAGGCGCCCCCACTCCCCACAAGTGTCCAGCACTCCTGACCTCTGGGCTCTCTCAACTCCCCCCCTGAGACGCCTCTTGCGACAGGGTCTAACTGTGCCCACTCTCTACCCCTCCAGGTGCAAATCTTGTGGTTCCAGCGACCTTGAGAGCTCTCCCAGGGCAGGGGCCATGCTGGGTCCCCACCTACTTGACACAAAACCCAGGGACTGGCACACAGCCAGCCCCACCAGTGACAGCCTCTGGGGCAACTGTTCCTGCTCAGCAACCTGCTTCCCACGGCCCCAAGCGCTCCCTGTGCCTGCCCACCCAGCCCACTCAGGGTGGAGGGGGCGGAGGTGGGGGTATGACCTCAGCCTGCAGTGCAGGGGCACTCAGACCCACCTGGCCCCTGGACTCTGCACATCCAGGGTCTCCATCAAGAGTCCTCTCTGGGGCTCCCCTGACCTGCAGTGCAGGGTAGAGACTGCAATCTGGGGTGCATACACAGCTGTACAGGGTAAAAAGTTAGGCTCCTCCAGCCCCGAAGCTTCAGCCATCCTCCTGAGGTGGCCAGGTCCCAGAAATACAATCAAGGTAACAGGAATAAGCAGGGGACGGTCCAGGTTTGCGGGACCTGAAGCTTAAACTATTCTGGAGGTCCTCTTTAGAAATACATGTTCAATTACATTTTTTTTCTTTTTTCCTTTTTTATTTTGCCAAGGGATGTTAGTTCCTCGACCAGGGACTGAACTGGGACTGAACTGGGCCCCTGGGGAAGTAAAAGCACAGAGTCCCAACCACTAGACTGCCAGGGCATCCCTGACACATACACATTTGGAATGAGAAAAGAAATAACAAATTCCTAGAACCTTAGGAAGTCAGGCCCCTTTAAACAATTTACCAGAAATGCTTACGCAGAAATGCTCATGATGGCAACCTGCTGCCCCTCCCCAGCTGCCAGCAAAACCCCAGTTTATCCAGGCGGTACAGGGGTGGGGCCAGGAGGCTGAAGGCGCATGAGCTTTCCTCTAAACAACAACAGTGCTAGGACTGGTGATAATAATAATACCCAGCATTAATGGATCTGACTCGGTCGGTATTCTTCTAAGTCCTTTATGTGAGTTAAGTCCTGTAAGTGCAACACAGCTTATGAGGTAGGTACTATACCTATTTTAACACATGAGGACACAGTCACAGAAAGGTTTAAGAAAGCAGCCCAAGGGCACACAGCTGGGATTTGAATCCAGACAGCCTGGCATTGGGGCTCTTATGAGCCCTCAACCATTCCTCTTTGCAACTGCTCTGGAGGGTCCAGGGGTTTCCCCTTCCCTTGGAGGCTTCAACAGCAGCAGTGACCACAGGGCTGAGAGTTAAGCCCCATCTGATCAAGTCATTCATTCATTCCAGGCAAATGCTTATACCCAGCACCAAGATGCTGTGAACACAGGCTTCCTATTTGCCTCGCTTGGCCCAAGGAACTCTGGGGTCCTCTCTATGGGTAGAAGTGGGCACCCAACTTGACCCTCTGCGACCAGAGGGTGGGAAGAAATGCGCTGGCCTCAAAGAGACTCCAGCAGAGGTCAGAGGGGTGGGGTCTGCTGGAGAGCACTCTGCAAGCTGTCCCACTTCCTCATTTACAGATAAGAAAAAGGTGGCTTGGAGCGGAATGACTTTCCGAGGGTCACCCAGCAAGTGGGGACGCCCTGTGAGGCTAGGGCTAGTCTCTGGAGGGGCGGGCCAGGTGGCCTGCAGCCTGGGATGGTACAGGCCTGGTGCTGGTGGGGACAGGCTGGCCAGGACCGCTGGGGGAAGGAGGCCCCCTGCCTTTTGGCCTCTTCAAAGCAGTGCCTTTGTTCTCTCTTTGTTTTCCATCTGCCTGAGCCCCCGCCGCCTTCCAGGCTTCCCCTGATTGTGCGCAGGGCGATAAAAGGGCAGATGAGCGGGAGATCTCTGGCAGCAGTGGGTCACCTCGCACAGACATGGTGGCGGCGGGTAGGAGGCAGAGACTTGGGTTCACCACCAGCTGCACAGAGCACTCCTCTGAGGAGTTTTGCATGTGGCTCTCAGAATCCCTTTGGCAACCCTGGGAGGAAGGCATGGTGACCTCATGATCTACAGAGGTGGAGTATGAGGCTGCAGAAAGCAGCGGTCAGGACCGGAACCCTCACCTCGGGGATTTCCAAGGGGCCAAGCTGACCCTGACCCTGACCTGGTTAAAGCTGTTCTCCCTTGCCATCTAGAACCAGCCATTTTCAGATTTTCGGGATCGAGGAAGACAGAGTAGAGGGTCAGGCAGGCTCTCGCCCACGAATGCAGGGAAGCTGGGCTGGCCAGGGAGCCCAAGAAATCACCCGCTGTACTTCTTGGCCGCTCTGAGACAGAAACAGAGTCCGGATAAAGTGCCTCTGAGGGCAGAGGTTTCCTCTGCCGGGAGCTAACTCCACTGGCCTTCGGGCTGGGAGAAGGGCATGATGCAGGGGCGCCGTCGGCCCAGCCATGGGATGAGGCAGTGGTGGCCTGCAGGCCAGGGACTGGCCAAGCCTGCCCTTGCGTCCTTGCTGCTGACCTGGGACATGCCACCTGGCCCCTGATCTGTGTTCCTAGACCCTCCTCCAGTGTGTTCCCAACTTTAGTTACTAGAAATTTTAAACCATGTCAGGTTTCACCTAAATCATTTACATATTGCTCTCTAAATCACTTTGAACCAATCGCATTCTTTTTATTTAAACTCATCTAAAGCAATATTGTCTGTGAAATCGCAAGTTTGATGTATTAATTATATTTGTTCCGAATTCACACTGAAATAAATGCATAATGTTGAGATTTGAGATTCAGACCCTCACACAGGTCCTAGCGGTCCACGGTATGCAAGGCCCAGACTGGGAGACAAGATGAGCCTCAGTAAGTGTTGTCAGGAGAATCCGAGCCCTGGCTGGATGGGAAAGTGCGAGCAGGCAGAGATTTACAGAAGGGCATATGGAGGGTCTGGTTTGGGCCATTGGCTCAGACCAGACTATGTCTTTCCTCCACTTGAGCTGGAGTTTGGTCCAGATATTGTTCCAGTTGCAAACAGAGGCTGCAAATTCCTCCAGATAATACCTCTACACAGAGTGGGCACTGGAGGGGGAGCCCAAATGCCTGGGCTCATCTCTGTTACTGGACCCAGTAACAGAGTCCTGGGTTAGGGAGTGACTTGGGGATGGTGGACCTGTCCAAGCCTCAGTGTCTCCATCTGTGCAGACACAGTGGACGAGTCCATGGTTCCTCCCAGCTCCATGGGTCAGACTGCAGCCCCCTTGAGCCCTGGGGACACGTGGTGATCCAGAGGACCCCTGGGCCTCAGACAGACCCTCTAAACATGCACGCAGACCTCCCTGGGCCTTTTCCTCCCACACCTGACCAGGGGCCTCGAGTGGCATCTGGGGTTCAAAGGGGAGACAGGGCAAGCCTGTGTGACAGCTATAAAATTAGATAATCAGCTAATCACCAGCAAATTAGCATCCCATCTTTACATAGAACAAATATAGTATTTACGTAAAAGTTGTTAGGAGTTTCTCTCTTTTTAATTAGCAGAAATAAATGCAAAATGAATGGTAATTAGGCAGCTGATGGATTCGGTAGTACAATTATGCTTGCAGCAGTGCCCCAGTCCTTAAACGCTGCCTGCTCCGAGGAATCAGAGGAGCCTATTTATATAGTTTATTTATAAAACAAAGTTAGCAGGAACAGAGGGGCAAGGGCTGGGTACTGCTGGGGGAGGGGTCTTGGCTGCAGGGAAAGGGCCCTGGGAGGAGAGGGGAGCTTCTGTGCCCAAGGAATGGGTGGTGGTGGTTCTTAGCACTGGGACGTCCAAGTGCACCACCAAGGCCCCCACATGTCTATTTCAGGCCCCACATGTGTCACTGGGAATGGCCTCCCTGGCAGGAAGCAAGCTAGAGTGTTGTGGAGGGGCTGGGAGCAGCTGTTCTGTGCACTCCTGTCTGTCTCTTTCCTCGGCCCCCACTTCTCTGTTTTTTGCTGGCCCAATTCCTTCATTGCTGCACCGTGAGGCATATTCTAATACAATGTTCTCCCTTTCCTCCAGAAACTCAAGGGGAAGCGGGTCTCAGAGTAATGCAACCACACTCAGTAGTACTGAATTCTGGACCAATGGAGCATCCAGTGGGAGACAGAGGCAGGAGAATCTTGGGAGGAGGCAGCCCAGAGGAAGAGACCAGAACTGGGTTTTGAAGGATGCATAGGAGTTTCCAGAGAAGTTGGGAAGTAGCAAAAGGACGTGCATGTGCAAAGGCAGGGAGGTAAGAAATAGCTTCCTGTGGTCGTAGTAAAGGAGTTTCCCTGGTGGCTTGCCAAGCTGGAGACGTGGGTTTGATCTTGGGGTCAGGAAGGTCTCCCTGGAGAGGAAAATGGCAACTCACTCCAGTACTCTTGCCTGGGAAATCCCATGGACAGAGAAACCTGGCAGGTGACAGTCCATGGGGTTAACAAAGAGTCAGGCACAACTGAGCGAGTCAGTGTGCACACACCG
The DNA here is from genome assembly GCA_006410655.1 of Kobus ellipsiprymnus. Lineage (NCBI taxonomy): Eukaryota > Metazoa > Chordata > Mammalia > Artiodactyla > Bovidae > Kobus > Kobus ellipsiprymnus. The sequence goes on from SJYR01002597.1 coordinate 9,565, forward strand.
TAGTCAAGAGTCCATCAGGGCTGTGGAGACGGGGAAAGAAGTGGGGCCTCATTTTCATGAGTCTTGGATGCCAGGCTAAGAGTTTGCACTTAATCCTAGAAGCCGTGGGAAGGTCTGAATCCAGGGAGTTGGGCAGCCCCTTCCCACTCACAGTTCTTTTCTGAGCTTCCCCTCCCCCACCCCGGAGCCAGGGGGAGGGCCAGGTCGACAGGCCATTAGAGGCAGCTGGCCCAGCTCAGCAGAGTGAGCATGGAGCAGGAGGCTAACCTGATTAGGAGGGACAGGAGGTTTGTCTGCAGGGAGGGAGGAGGGGAGGGTGACTGGCTCTGAGGGCCAAGGAAGGCGGAGGTCTCCTGAGTGAGGGGTCTGTCTTCCCTGCAACGGAGCCTCTGCCCTGCCCCCAACCCTGACAGCTGGGGGGAGGTGCACCAGCACTGCCAGAGGGGCCTTGCCCCCATCCCGAGCTCAAACCCCAGCCCCTCCACTGCCTTGTGCTGTGACCTTGACACAGCCCTCCCAACTCCAGGCCGCATTCTTGTCTAAAACAAAGGCTTGAATTAGACTCTGGGAGAAGCAGCGGGCAATCCAGCTCACAGCGCCATCCAGGATAGTTTTAGGGGTTACTTTGAGGGTTTTTCGCCTGCAATGCAGGAGACCTGGGTTTGATCCTGGGTTGGGAAGATCCCCTGGAGAAGGGAAAGGCTGGAGAATTCCATGGACTCTATAGTCCATGGGGTCGCAAAGAGTCAGTCATGACTCCTAGGGGTCGGTGAGGGGTTTCAATGAGGCACGCACGCCAGTGTGCCCCAGTTCCTCTGTGCCCTCCCGTTTTACCCCCGCCCAACTCAGGCTCCTGTGGCAGCTGAACCTCCCTCTCCAGGGACTGCCCGTCAAGCAGGCTGCCCAGCTCAGAGGTGGGAAGAATCATTTGTGTCCACCCAAGCCCTGGCAGCCCTCCTAAATTTAAACAAAGTCAGTGATCTGAAGGGGCAGTCTGACCCTGACACTGGAGGTTGGGGAGGATTTCACAAAGGGAGGTTTCTAGCTCCCCGGTGGTGGTGGGGACAGCTCCCTCACCTCTCAGGGAGTGAGTGCCAGCCGTGTCCAACTCATTGCGACCCCATGGACTGTAGCCTGCCAGGCTCCACTGTCCATGGGATTCTCCAGGCAAGAATGCTGGAGTGGGTTGCCATTTCCTTCTCCCTCTCACCTCTGAACCGCCCCTTTAAAACACAGCAGTCCCATGGAGGTCTGGAAACCTAAGCTTCGCCTGAGCCATTATCTGCTGCCACTCAGGACTGTGCTCTGAACTTGTAAGGGAAGACAAAGATCACACCGCACGGCCTCTCTGCTCTGTAAGTTGCGCTCCTGCCTTTGGCCAAAATCAATACAGTTCTCCACTATGATTGCTTCACCATCGTGAGGGGCCAGGCCCCTTGTGATGACATCCCCACCCCCGCACCGGCAGAGGATGCTGAGGGTCCCGCTTTATCACCCAGCCTCAGCCCCACGTGAAGACGTGTGGGGTGGGGGTGGGGTGGCGATGGGGGGCAGTGCAGGCAAGGAGCAGGGGGGCTGCCCAGAGCTGCTCTAAGTGCCTCTCCAAAGACAAGCCTGGTGCTATTCATCAACTGGTTTTCAGGGCTGTGAGAAATCAATGGCATTTGTGCTGCAAACTCATCATTAGGACAGGAAAAACTCTGCAATGGAATTGATTTGTTTAAATATAATAACACGATTTAACAGAGAACCAAGGGGGTGGGGAAAGGACCCAGGCAAACAAAACACAGGGATAGCGCAGAGGACCGGAGAGGAACCAGCTCTGAAAAACCTTCCAATGCACTGGCCCAAACCCACCACCCTGTCTCCCCCAAGCCCTGCACGGAGGAGCCCAGAACGGGCACAAGTGGTGACCTGGTGGGAGGTGGCTCAGGCATGGTCGCAGAGGGGCCCTTCATCAGCATGAGGATGTGCCCAGGGGCCTGACTGGCCACTGCTGTGTTGTTCCTGGAGGTGACTTGGGCTCCCTGTTGTCTGTTTAACTGAACAAACTTTTTTATCAGGCACCTACTGTGTCTGAGGACCCTGTAAGGGGTTGTGGGGTAAATAAGAGATTAAATCCTGGGCTCAGCTCTGAAGGACAAGGTTCATAAGGCAGCTATGCAGATGACAACTCAAGACCAGGGAGGGCTGGGCTTCCTGGGATTTTAGGAATGAAGGGGCAGTCTGACCCTGACACTGGAGGTTGGGGAGGATTTCACAAAGGGAGGTTTCTAGCTCCCCGGTGGTGGTGGGGACAGCTCCCTCACCTCTCAGGGAGTGAGTGCCAGCCGTGTCCAACTCATTGCGACCCCATGGACTGTAGCCTGCCAGGCTCCACTGTCCATGGGATTCTCCAGGCAAGAATGCTGGAGTGGGTTGCCATTTCCTTCTCCCTCTCACCTCTGAACCGCCCCTTTAAAACACAGCAGTCCCATGGAGGTCTGGAAACCTAAGCTTCGCCTGAGCCATTATCTGCTGCCACTCAGGACTGTGCTCTGAACTTGTAAGGGAAGACAAAGATCACACCGCACGGCCTCTCTGCTCTGTAAGTTGCGCTCCTGCCTTTGGCCAAAATCAATACAGTTCTCCACTATGATTGCTTCACCATCGTGAGGGGCCAGGCCCCTTGTGATGACATCCCCACCCCCGCACCGGCAGAGGATGCTGAGGGTCCCGCTTTATCACCCAGCCTCAGCCCCACGTGAAGACGTGTGGGGTGGGGGTGGGGTGGCGATGGGGGGCAGTGCAGGCAAGGAGCAGGGGGGCTGCCCAGAGCTGCTCTAAGTGCCTCTCCAAAGACAAGCCTGGTGCTATTCATCAACTGGTTTTCAGGGCTGTGAGAAATCAATGGCATTTGTGCTGCAAACTCATCATTAGGACAGGAAAAACTCTGCAATGGAATTGATTTGTTTAAATATAATAACACGATTTAACAGAGAACCAAGGGGGTGGGGAAAGGACCCAGGCAAACAAAACACAGGGATAGCGCAGAGGACCGGAGAGGAACCAGCTCTGAAAAACCTTCCAATGCACTGGCCCAAACCCACCACCCTGTCTCCCCCAAGCCCTGCACGGAGGAGCCCAGAACGGGCACAAGTGGTGACCTGGTGGGAGGTGGCTCAGGCATGGTCGCAGAGGGGCCCTTCATCAGCATGAGGATGTGCCCAGGGGCCTGACTGGCCACTGCTGTGTTGTTCCTGGAGGTGACTTGGGCTCCCTGTTGTCTGTTTAACTGAACAAACTTTTTTATCAGGCACCTACTGTGTCTGAGGACCCTGTAAGGGGTTGTGGGGTAAATAAGAGATTAAATCCTGGGCTCAGCTCTGAAGGACAAGGTTCATAAGGCAGCTATGCAGATGACAACTCAAGACCAGGGAGGGCTGGGCTTCCTGGGATTTTAGGAAATGTGGGAAAGAAGTGCTGGGGGATAGGGGCACAGTGAGGAGCAGAAGTGGAAGGTGCATTCAAATAACCAGGAGAAGCGGGCCCTCATCTCATGGATATGGTACCCGCTGGCCTGATGACGACGGAGTTGATGATGATAAAAGGTGACTTTATTGATCCTTAAAATGTTCCAGGGTCCCGCAAACATGTGTCATTTCAATGAATCTCACCATCCTGCAGAGAAGGAACTATTGTTGCCCACATTTCACAAATGACACCACTGAGGCTCTGAGGGAAGTAACTGCCTGAGGTCACACAGCTAGTAAGTGATGGAGCTGGGGTCAGACCCCAGAGCCTGTGCCCTAACCACTGTACCTCCTGCCCTCACAGGGGCTTGTCCTTCATATGAGCTGGGGAGCCGATGGTGCATGGCCTCCAAGACCTGGGGCAAGAGATGCACGGAGTTCAAGGTGGGGGGTCTGAGGCATGGTGTGGGTGGGTCCATGCACTGGGCTGGGGCCCTAGTCACAGACCCTGCTGAGGCTCAACCCTACAGGAAGGGTGAGGCTGGAGCGCTGGGGGCAGAGCTGGCCTGGCACTCGGGGTGCCCTGACCCCTTGCACACCGCTTCCAACCTCTCCCAGAGGGTGGGAGTCCTGGGGGAGGGAAAGTCATGGACTGAGTTCCTGAAAGGCATGTCTGGGAGGAAGATGGCCTCCTCCACCCGACCCAGGGCTGGGAGATGCTCATCTGAGGGTGGGGATGGCAACCTCAAGTCCTCAGGGAAGGACCGGCAGCCCTCGGCAGCCTCACTGGGCTCAAAAAGAACCTTTGCGTCAGTCTCGGCATTTGGACTTTATTCCTGGTGACAGTGGGAAGCCAGGGCAGGCAGGGGCGAACTGGGAAGAGCTCAGTAATTGAGACCAAGGAAGACAGTAAGATCTGAGAGCTAGCAGAGGGTTAGGGGTGCTGAGGGGGGATCCAAATCCAGAGATGGCTCAGAGGATTTAATCGACCACAGGGGTGAGGAAGAGGGAGGTGCCAAGGACGACCCAGGCATCTCCCCTAGCCCTCTGGGGGCTTCGATGCCCAGCTTTGCTGAAGCAGCGGCTGCCTGAGTCAATATGAATTGACCAGGACCCCAAGGAGCCCTGGGCCCCTCCCCCCAGGAAGCCCTGACTTGGGGGAGGGTGCTGCTAGCCGCCAGGCCGCCACCAACCCCGCTCTGTCCCACTGCTGACCTTTCTCCTTTGTCAGCAGTGCTCTCCATCAATGCACCGGAAGGGCCAGTGCAATCTCTCCCAACTGCCTGAGGCCAGGGCTGGGGGCGGGGGCCCACTGCGTCTTCCCTCTTTTAAGGAAGAGGTTTCTGAAGCCTCTCTGGAAGGCTGGGTGCAGAGGAGCCAAAGCCCTCAGTGCAGATGGGGAGCCTGAGGCCTGAGAGAGGCGGCTCAGGACACAGCAACCAACTGCGGCACAGCCCTGGGCACACAGAGCCCCTCGGGGGTGACCCACAGCCCCCCCGGCTGGAAGAGGGGAGGGTGAAGAGGAGGGGAAGCTGGATGGGGAGGCTGGGTCAGGGCACGGGGGATGGGCAAGTATATCTGGTGGGAAGAGGGACCAGTGAGGTGTGGGAAGGGGGCAGGGGCAGAGCCGGGCTGTGCCCCAAAGTCAGGAAGGGGTCGGGGGAGGCTGTGGGTACAGTTGTGGAGCAGAGGATTAGTGGGGACTAGCTCATCGACTGTCCCTGTGGGTTGAAAACTAAGAGGTTTCTGGGATGTGAAACTTTCAGTGCTAAGACTTGACAGTCCCAGGCAAAGCCGAACGGCGGATCACCCAGCAGGGCTGAACCTGAATTCTGGTTTTCAGCGCTACTACTTTCAGACCGTGAGTGGCCTCTCTGGGCCTTTGGAATGTAGAGATTATAGGAGTACCTTGTGTAGGGCTGTCACGGAGACTGAGTTAAATAATGACTGTTAGTGCTTAGCCTCTGACACAGCCTCTGATACTAATCATTCAACCAAGGGTGGGGGCTGCTGTTATTACCATGGACGGTTACGACTAATGTGAGTGCTAAGAGGACCAGAGAACATGCACCAAGGGCTCCCCCCATGCCAGGTCCTATCCTAAGCACCAAACCAACACTGCTGGTTTAATCTCACAGTGTTGATGGCAGAGGAGCCATTATTATCCCATTTTCAGAGGACACTGAGGCGTGGAGGGGCTAAGCCACCAGTCCAGGTTCTGATAGAGGTTGAGAGCCCAGAAAACCACTTCCATTTCCACGGGGCTCACCCCACAGCCAGGGACACGTAGGCCAATGTCAACACATCTGATCACACTGACCAAGGGCAAGAACTGGGCAAAAATACACAGGTGGGATGGGTGTGGCAGGGCACTCGGAACGTGCACAGGAATGGGCAAGAGACCCCTGCTTTTGAGGGGTACCAGTCCCTAGTTCTCAGCCTGGGTCTTTTAAGACTTTCCTCTTTCAGTCCACATACATCAACCAAATGTATGGGGCTTCCAGGGCTGATTTACAGAGCAAGAGAAAGGAAAACCCCCAGAAGTGCTCAGGCCTCCTCCTGGCCTGGGGCAGGCAGGGCGGGGTGGGGCCGGGGGGTCAGAAGGGAGCAGCTCTCTTGACCTGACACCTTCTCCATGTTACCTCATTTCATTCTTGCAACGACACTATCAAGTCAGTCATGATACCCATTTCAGAGATGAGAGCACAGAGGCTCAGAAATGAGCTAAGGTTTCACAGCTGGATTTAAACATGTCCAGCCCTCCAGTCTGGGCTCCTCTTGCCTGCAGGATGAACACGCAGCATGAAGGTAGGAAGCCGCACCTTGGACAACTGTGCTGGACATGGCACAGGTCTCAAGGTGAGCACTGGATAATTCGGAGGAGGAGGGGCATCGGCATAAACTCCAGCAGCTCAAGGAAGGGGCTTAAGCTTCCAGGGCTGGAGTGGCCAGCCTGGCAGGATACTGCACCCGGGGAGAAAACGGGGTGGGTGCTAGGGTCTGGGCAGGGGCCCATCACCCCAATACTGGGGGGTAGGGAGGCCCTGCAGAGAGCCCTCTTCAGTTTCAGGAGCAATGCCATCCCTGCCCAGACCCCTAGGAAGTCCTCAGCACGAGAAACTGTAGTCTCACGAAGCAATTAGCTTTCAGCACCCAGGAGAAAGGTCGCCGTGGCAGGCAGGCAGGCGATAGCAGGGCAGGGGCCCTGGGAAGCTGGGCCCGGTTATTTTTAGCATCTTGATTCGAGAGGGAGGAGGCCTGCCTCCCTACCAGGTAAATGTCAGCACCACTGGCAGATCCACCAGTTAGAGTGAGTGGAGCCAAGGAGGGGAGGCAGTGACTCGGGGCCTCTCCCTTGAGCTCCTCGCCCCCCAGAAGTGCTCCTCCCCCACCCCCTCTTCCCAAGCCCTGGCCCATCTGCCTGTAAGGCTGAGCAGAAAACCCTGGTTCCATCCCAAAAGGAGTTTGACTACCACCTGGAATCCAAGGTGAGTCCTGCCTTGGCCCCATGACCCTGGCTGAGTCTCATGTCTTCTCTTCTCTGATTCTAATTCCACC
>SJYR01002597.1:16682-46645 GCA_006410655.1 Kobus ellipsiprymnus
AGCCAGGGCTCATGGGGAAGCTTTGCTATGAGGCCAGCTCGCTCTTCCTGGTGTGGAAGAGCTGTTGTATTATTCCGGGAAATGAATTCTAGGCTTCCTGAGCAGGACCCCGGACCAGCCCCAAGCTGATGAAGCTTGAGCAGTTGCTGTGCAGAGTACTGGGGGGATGTGTGAAATCCCGGGTACCAAGAGGCCAAGGGCCCCTAGGTGCTGCTCTCCTGATAGGCGAGAGGGAGGCTGCTGTGGGTCGTGAACACAACCTGGGCTGAGCCCTTGGCTATGGGGAGGGGCTGCACCCAAGGGGGCGTCCTGCACCCACAGCTCCTGCAGCAGGCCACAGGCACATACAGCTCAGAGGGCTGCCCCTCCCCCACCAGGCTCCGAGCCAGTCCAGCGTCTAGCGCAGGGTCATCCACTCCCACCTTGCCCCACACACCTTCCCTAGAAGACGGAAAGAGGCGACTGGTCACAGGAAGGAGAGGAAGCCCATTGCTCAGCCCACCTCCCCCTCAGACGCTCAGCTTCGTAGTCTACTCTGGGAGCTGGACTCTTAGCAAGCAGGAGAGTGCCCCAAGGGCTGAGTCCCCATCCTCCCTGGCTGGGGAAGACTTCTGGCAAAGCCTGGGTCCCCTGGAATCCTTGGCCAGTTGCCTACCAGCTCCCGGGGGAAGCCTAGGACCCTGGCACTTGCTCACAACCTCCCCAAAGGCAGGCTCTTCCACTGCAGACCTGACCTGCTGTGTGGCCTGCCTGGAACTCCTAGGAGATCTGAGGCAAACAGGCACAGAAGTGGAGCAGGGAATCTCTCAGGGATGTTTAGCAAGTTAGAAACAAGTACAAACTTCCTCCTTCTTCTGCCATCTGGCCTGTAGGGGGCATCTCCAACCTTATTTCCTTCACTGCCCGCTCTTGGCCCGACCGATCTGTCCCCAGAGTGCCTGCCTCAAAGCCTTGACCCAGCTGGTCCCTGTGTTTGGAATGCTTTCAGATCACAATAATGTCCATTCTTCAGGAACCAGCTAGAACTCCACCTCCTCCAAGAAGCCCTCCGTGACTTGGAACCCTCCTTGGGGACCCTGAGAACTCATCCTAACAACTGCAGATCCAGCAGCCTCTGCAGACTGGTCTCTGGGCGCCCTGCTGTGGCTCGGCGAAGGGGGCTGACAGGGGACATGGGTGGCCTCAGGTTTCCAGAGTCCACTTTCCTTCCTCACCCCCTTGCATCCTGTCAGCTTTCTGATCGGAGCCTGACTCTGGAGCATTCTCTCTGCCCTGGCCTCTGGGCCTAGAACCTCCAGACCCCACTGGGTCTCCGCGTAAACAGAAGGGAGGAGAAAAATAAGAGTCGCAAGACTTAGCAGGAGCTGGTGATTACAGGAGGTGGAGTACAAACAAGGCCTTCACAGAGCCAGGTCTGCGGGCGCCCTGCTCTGCTCTGCACATCTCCAGAACTTCCCAGGCCCCCCACTCTGCAGCCCCAGCCCCTCAGGGGTGGGTCCTGCCTTTCTGCAAGCACCACGCCCCATGGATGGGTCACATCAGCTGTAGCACTTGGGCCCTGCTGGCGTCCACACCCGCCACACAGCTCAGCTGAAAGCCTGCAGTGCCGTGCTGGGCTGCTTTGGGGTGTACCCTCCATTCTCTGAGCCTCAGTTTCCCCATCGGTTGGGCCAGGTGATTTCCTAAGGCCATTCCTCCCCCACGCGGCGGAGATGCTATGATTCAAATAAAGAGGCCACTCTCACAGCCCCACCCAATGTCTGCTCCCTGCCCGCAAGGTCATAGAGGCTTGGACCTGGGACACAGGGCATGGGTGTGGCTGCCCTCACCCTGAGTATGTGGCTCCCGGACCAGAGGAAAACAAACTCTAAGGCTCAGAGAGGGGTGGTGAGCAAACACCACAGGGAGGGAAAAGCACCCGCTGTGAGTAACACTCAAGGAATCCTTCTTGGTATAGTTCACCAAATCCCTGCTTGTCCTCAGAGAGCCCTGCTGGTGGCCGAGGTCAGTGGTCCCTGGGCTACAAAGGCAGCCCCACACACCACAGACAGCAGCAAGGCTCCCACCAGGCTCTGGGAGAACCAGGGGACCATCCTTTCACCTCCCATCTAGGCCGTCAGCCTCCTGCAACTGCTGCGATGATGCTGTATGACTCTGGGTTGGGCTCTGGGTCTCTCTGTGTCCACCATATCATTGGACAGGTTTATTCATGGCTCCCTTCCAGCCCCACCTCTGGGCTAACGTCAGGCCTGTATCAGGAAAGGGGTGCAGACTGTGGCTATAGAAGGTGGCCCCTGGGCTCTGCTCCGGGACAGCTTCCCATTTCAGCATTTGGGTAGACTAGCATCCTTCTGGGAAAGAGGCCCAGCTGCTGGCCCAGGAGAGGTCCCAAGGTGCCTGGGTTGCTGAAGAGGACTCAGTGTGCTGGAGGTCCAGCCAGCTGGGGTACACAGTCCCCCAGCTCTGCCCCTCCCCTCTGCCACTGTCTCTGGGTGAGCTGTGGGCCTCTGCTTCCAGGCCGAGGCCAGTCCCCGCTCCTGGCCTTCACAGAGGAGCTGCTACTGCTCCACAGCCCCGTTTGGCTCCCCGCAATCTGCAAGATCAAGGTCAAACTCGATGGCCCCTGGGAGCTGCCTCAGTACCTGCTCCCAGGTGTGGCTGAATGAAGTGTCCTCTCCCAGCTAAACTCCTCACCTATTCCACCAACTTGTGCAGAGACCCCAGGAAGACCCTATTCTCTCACTCCTCTGTGTAGGGATCTAGACCCCTCCTCCAGGCAGTCTCCCCTGCCTGCCTCCTCCAGCACCAGGGAAGAGCTGTCCCTCCATTTCCTACTGCCTTCACCCGCTGAGAGACTCCACCTAGCACACACTGCTCTGTAGACTCCGTTGACCTCCACTCAAGTCAGCACTCAAAGAGGCACTTGTGGATGCCAGCTCCTAGCCCAGTGCCGAAGCCCAGTAAGTGTTCAACCCACTAGGACTGGTGGAATGAATGGTTCACCAGCAAACATATATGTGGCTACCAGAGACAGACGTAGTGGGGAAAACACATATTATGGTGTCAGGTAAAACCGGGCTGAATTTCAGCTCCACGGATAGCACTGTGACCCTGTGCGTATTTCTAAACCTCTCCGTGCTCTGGGGCTCCTGTCATAGCTCGGTTGGTAAAGTATCCGCCTGCAATGTAGGAGACCCCGGTTTGATTTCTGGATCGGGAAGATCCGCTGGACAAGGGATAGGCTACCCACTCCAGTATTCTAGCCTGGAGAATTCCAGGCACTATACAGTCCACGGGGTTGCAAAGAGTCGGACACGACTGAGCTTTGAGCTTCCTCATCTAGTGTGGGATAATCCGAGTGTCCCTGGGTTGTTGAGATGTTTGAGAACATTGCAGGTTGTGAACCCTGACCTGTCTCAGCAGAGCCTCTGATTTTACAGACCAATGAACCGCTGCTCAGAGAGGGACAGTGACTTGTCCGAGGTCACACAGCAGGTCTGCAGTAGGACTGAGGCTTGAACAAAAACTTTGCTCGAACGGCCTGTGAGGACAATGGCCCTCCTTGCTGACCCAGAGGGTCCCCCATCTCGGAGAGGAATGACCAGTGGGCTGTGGACTGTATTTCCAGCTCCAGGTTGGGTGAGGGGTTGCAGGGTCAGTGCTGGCTGCAGAGGCTGGGAGTGGACAGGCCCGGACTGCTGGCAGTAAATTCCAAGGAGGGAAAGGAGTCTGTGCATGCCCAGCTGGCGCTGGAGGCTGACATGCATGCCACACGGGGACCCTGGAATCCAAGCTCTGCGTGGCCATGGCCAGGCCCGCCATGAGCTGGGCTTGGCACTCAACGTCGTCGAAGCCAGCCCCAAACTTGCCTTGTGCCATGTAGCCCAGGAAACCTGTAGACTGACAGCTGATGGTGTTCATGCTGTCAGTGTGAAGCCACAAACTCAGGGCTAGAGGAACTGTCAACCCAGGTCCCTGCCTACAGAGCTCTCATCCACAGCTGTTTGGAACTGCCTCATATGAAACCCCAACCCCCGCTGTCCCCCTACAGCCTCTCTGAAATGACAAGCCAACCACGTCTCTCCCTGTGTGCCCACAGCCCTGGGGATCAGCCTCATCACCCAGCCCCACCTGCTTGCCTACCATCAATGCCGTGGCGCGCTAACCTCATCCCAGGCACTGCAGCAGGGGCTTATGCGGATGACTTCACTGAATTCCTCACAACTCAGTGGGGTCAGTTCTATTATTATCCCTATTTTACAGATGAAGAAATGAGGCACAGAGAGATTAAGCCACTCATCTGAAGTTACAAAGAGAGGAGTGTGAAGAGTCTGGAAAACCCCAATGCCGAGGCTCGGAGTCCATATCCTTCACCACATCCATGCCCTCTGCAGTCATCCACCAAAGGGGTGCTGAGTACCTTTAATGAAGTGCCAGCCAGAGGGGGCATCTGTTATGGCCCCGACTAGACATCCTTTGTGTCCAGCTGGGTTGGCTGTCATGACCCAGACCTGGCTCCAGTTTGCCAGGCTAAGGGAAGCGGGCCAAGTCACTCACAGGGGTGGGTAGGGCTGGGGGCTTGTGTACTCAGCTGAATAGACTTCCAGCCTGCTGGGTCCTCTTCAACAGCCATAGCACCTGCGGGGCCTCTCCTAGGTAAGGGGCTGGGAGAACCTGTCTTCCAAAATGCTGAAATGGGAAGCTGCCTTGGAGCAGAGCCTAGGTCCCACCCTCTGTGGCCACTGTCTATACCACTTCCCGAGGTGGCCTGACCTCAGCCCGGGAGCTAGGCTAGGGATTGCAACTCTGGGCCTCTGTTTTCCAGTCTAGCAAAGGACATAGGACCTCTCAAGGGCTTTCTCAATGGCCTGATGGGGTGTGAAAGAGCTTACACACTGTAAAGAACCCTACAGTAACAAGAGGTCATTGTAGCTACTGGAGGGGGTCACAGGGCAGAGGTCAGAAGGGCAGGCCTGGGGTCAGAGAAGGTTCCACAGCATCTGGCCCACAGAAGTGAGTTTGCCAAACACAGAAGGGCAGGCAAGGGGCAATGAGGCAGAAGATTCTGCAAATAAAACACAGAGCAGCCCCCAACCCCCTCTGCCCCTGTGGATTAGGCAGGGCACATGAACACCAGGTTTCCAAAGTGTGTAGGGACAGGGCTCAAAGGCAGAGAGCGCACACCGGGAACCCCCTGGACACCACTGCCTGCGGGGGCTGGGGCTGTCATCCCACCCTCACTGAAGCCACCGTCCCCAGATGCTTGAGATGAGCTGGATGCTGGCTCCTTGGGGCTTCTGCAGCTGGGGCAGAGGGCAACGTCTCTCCCTTGGACAGATGAGTCTCATAGGGTGATGCAGGACCTGCCCAAGGTCACTGGGCTGTCAGTGACTGGTGGAGCCTGCAGGTGAAGTCCGTGCTTCACTTGTTCTAGGCAGTGCTGGCTTCACAGGCAGTCGCCCGGGGCCCAGGCTCAGAAGGACCCACTCTTGGTTTAATGTTCTATGGCCACCATCGTGAAATCCTTAATAATTTTTGAGTGACAGGCTCCACAATTTTGTTCTGAACCAGGCCCTAAAAATTATGTAGCCAGACTTGATTCTAGGAGATTCTTTTTGGTGGACATGTTGGGAGAGGAAGCAGGGGGCCAATAAATGAACTTTTTTTCTTTAATTATAGGATAATTACAAAATAGTGATGGTTTCTGCCATACGTCAACATGAATCAGCCACAAACTTTCATTTCTCTGGGACTTTGCAAGAGCCGGACCTTCTGCTTGGGCTTCTCTTTTCTCCTTTATATCAACCTAGCAAATTTCTCCCTGCCTTCCAATGCTCAGCTCACTTGTCACCTCCTGGGGATTCTTCCCAGATCTCGTCCCTCACCAGAGAACATACCAGTCAGAACTCGTGCCCCCGGTGCCATGGGCCCTTCTCCTTGGAACAGATCCCCCCTGTGTGTGCATGTGAGTGCATCCCTGTGTATGTGGAGGCACCGTGTGTCCTGAGAACCTGTGTCTGTGTATCTGCGTAAAGAGTCAACACAGAAGCTTGTGAACGTGCATCTATAAGCGTGTGTGTGTGCAGCAAGTCTGTTTGTGCACGTGTATGTCTATAGCACGCACAAGTGATGTCTGTGTGTATATGCGTGAGAGGGAGCATGCCTCTGCAGGTTTCTCTATGTATCTGTGCACACACAACCATTCACGGCTGTGTGTGTATGCACATCTGTAGCCCCTTAGCATGCAAGGACAGGTTTACAAGCACATGTTGTCTGTGTAGAGTACGCATGTACACATGTGTTCAGGGACACAGGTATCACTGTGGGGTAGAAGAACCCTCTGGGACTTGTATGTGTATCTATACTTCTAGATGAAAACCTCATGTTCACATGTAACTATAAATGATCGTCTTCCTCAGGAAAATCTTAGTCCTCTCAGAGACATTTTGGATCATAACCTAGGCCACCTCCTCCAAGAAGATTTCCTAGATTCCAGTGTCCCAATACTCACATGAAACTCCAATGTTAATCCCCATCCTGCAGCATGGCAGCCTTCCTAACCTCATATTTCCCACTAGCCAACTGAGGACATCCATGACCTCTTGATGCCCACCCACAAGAAAGGACCAGCAGAGAGGGTGCAAGGCCAGGGGCAGAATGAACCAGAGGTCAGGAACTGGTGCACTGGAGCCACACAGACCTGGAAGTGAGCCCCATGGGGCCTCAGCCAGGCGTGTGGCCTTGGGCACCCTCCTTTCAGACCACAAGCCTCAGTTTTCTCGCCTGTACAATGGGGAGGATAACAGCACCCACCTCATGGGGCTGTGATGAAGATGAAAAGAGTTAATAACTGCTCAGTACTTAGCACAGTGCCTGGCATACGGTTAAGTGCTCAGAATCTTAGAGGATATTATGACTATTTTCATGAGCTAGATGAGAGAACTGAGGCTCTCAAAAGTGAAGGGACAGGGCTATCCAACACTACACTGGGAGTTGGCAACTGGATAAAACCTGAAGTTCAAGTGCCAGGCTAGGGTATATCCCTCCCCGCAACCCTCCACTCTCTGGCTCCCTCTGAGAGGAGGAGGCCAAGGAGAAGTGAAAATTAAGAAATAAACCCCTTCCCCTTCCTCACTGATGACAGCCCAGCTCCCGCTTCTCTAGGCCCTGAAACAGCACCAGCCGCTTGGGCTGAGTCCCACACCTGCAGATGCCCAGGGTCAGGGCCCAGCTCATTCTGCTTACCTGCCAAGGTCTCTGCCGACCACTGGGACTGGAGGCTGCTCAGGGCGTCAGGAAAAGGCAGTCACAGGGGAAGGAGGCCGTGGCCCCAGCAGTCCAACCTGACTGAGCAGAGCGGACGCAGGTCCTGTGGAAGAGAGGAGAGGGTTCAGTGAGCTCCAAGCCTGAGCCTGAGGGCCCCCACCCTCTTCACCACCTCCAAGTCCTGCCTGCCCAGGCCCCTCTGGCCATCTCCTGGAGAGCTGAGCAGGCCCACAGAAGTGGAGCCGCCCTAGAAACCGGATGCTGTCCCCTTCCTCCACTCCAAGTAAAGGTCAGAGGTCCAGAACCGGCCCCAGCACCAAGGTCAGCTCCTCTGTACCCTTTACTGCAGCTGCAGCCATGCTGGGACACGCACCACTGAGTTGCAGTCAGCCTAGCCCCCCAGGAACCCCATCCTTTGGATAAGCCAGGTACTCTGTCTGGAGCCCTTTTCCGTGTGTCTCTGTCTTTCAAAGCCCCACGCTGCTCAGAAGTTCCCATGGAGCCCTCACTGACCTGCTGCTCCTTTCTTTGTTCATCCTGCAGTGGCTTGGGTCCGGCTGACCATGTTCCCTGCCCCCCTCCCCACCCCAGCTTTCTATTGGCCGGGTTCCCCGTGAGCAGAGCTCCTGGTCATCAGGAATGAGTCTAATTTATGTCTGTCCTCTGAGGCTCACAGGGCCACAGAGACCACTGGATGGATAAATGGAGGGATGGATGGATGATGAGAGGGGCAGTGAAGATAGTCAGTGAATAAGTTGAACAAAATGGGCCAATTGACATGTGCCCTAAAGTCCAGAAGCCTGCAGAGCTTTGCACGGGCCTCCTCATACCCTTGCCTCCTGTTAGATTCCAGAACCCAGAGTTCAGGTTGGTGAGAGCAAAGAGACTTGGGGAGGTTGACTCCTTTCTCTGGCAATTCACATATGAGGTAACTG
Source organism: Kobus ellipsiprymnus (assembly GCA_006410655.1). Taxonomy (NCBI): domain Eukaryota; kingdom Metazoa; phylum Chordata; class Mammalia; order Artiodactyla; family Bovidae; genus Kobus; species Kobus ellipsiprymnus. Next base: position 24,884 of record SJYR01002597.1, read on the forward strand.
AGGTCCTGATAAGGGAAGGGTTCCCACTGCAGGGTTCCCAAGGTCCCATTGCAAGAGAGAGCAAGGCCAGAAATTAAGCCCAAGTCGCCTTGTCTTGTCCACTGCTGGAGGCAGCTATGGCAGTCCCTCCCGCCTCCTGCATCCTCATGTGTCAGTTCATGCAGGCACCTAGCTTCCCTGATTGTTGGGGGATGAGGCTAGCTGTAGAGGAGGATTCTGGGTAAAAGAGGGAGGGCAGTAGGAGGGCTGGGGGATAGGAAAAAGTGCAGTAATGAAGAGCAAACTCAGAAAAGAGCCATCTGGCCTGATGGTCCTCCTTTCCCAGCCAGGAGGCCTGAGGCCAGGGGCAGGCCAGGGAGGGGACATTACAGGGAACCCTGGGGTCAGAGACACCTCTTCAGCCCATATTCAGCTGGGGGGCCTCTCTAAAACCCCCACTAGCCACTTCCCTCTCCTCCACAGAGGTCATTTGGGCCTCCCAAACACGGGTTGGAGGGGCATGTAATGGTCACCACCTTGAACAGTTTGCACGCATCCCCAAGCCTGTGGTCTATCATCAACCCAGCATTTTCAGGTCCACAGAAAGGTGTGCATGTGGCCACCCAGTGATGCATACTAGAATGTTCACAGTAGTCAAATGTTGTTCTAGTCAAAATGGCCCAACAATGAAAACTTCCCAAATGGTCATCAACTGTAGAATGGACAAATCAATGTCTCCACACAATGGAATACAACACAGCAATGAGAACAAGTAATCTACAACTATATCCAACAATACAGGTGAGTATTATGAACGTAGTGTTGACCAAAAGGGCCAGATACAACGGATAATACACTCGTGTACTCAGTCACTCCAGTCTTGTCTGACTCTTTGCAACCCTGTGGACTATAGAGTCCTCTAGGCTCCTCTGTCCATGGGATTTTCCTGGCGAGAACACTGGAGTGGGTTGCCATGGCCTCCTCCAGGAGATCTTCCCGGCCCAGGAATCGAACCTATGTCTCCCATGTCTCCTGATTCCTTTACCACTACACTAATAGGCAAGCACCGAGAATATACTTAAGGAGTCCATTTATTTAAAGGTCACCTGATGCGAAGAGCCGACTCATTGGAAAAGACGCTGATGTTGGGAAAAATTGAAGGCAATAGGAGAAGGGGCAACAGAGGATGAGATAGTTAGATAACATCACCGATGCAATGGGCAAGAATCTGAGCAAACTCCGGGACATAGTGTAGGAGAGAGGAGCCTGGCATGCTGCATGCAGTCCATGGGGTAGCAGAGTCAGACGTGACTTGCTGACTGAACAACAAGAATAAGGACAGGCAAAACTACTCTAGCTTGTGGTAGACTAAATACGTACGGCCACAGATTCTCTGCAGCTGCTCCTATCGAAAGGCGAAGTCTAGGGACTTCCCTGGTTGTCTGGTGGCTAAGATTCTGCAACCCCAATGCAGGGAGCCTGGGATCAATCCTGGGTCAGGAAACTAGACCCCACATGCTGCAACATAAGAGATCCCATGTACCGCAATGAAAATCGAAGATCCCATGTCCCGCAGCGAAGACCTTGTGCAGCCAGATAAATAAATAAAAATAAATATTTTTAAAAAGAGGTGGAGCCTATCCTCTATCCCTGAATCCAGGCTGACCACGAGACTTGTTTTGACCCATACGACTTGGTGAAAGTAGTATTGTGTGACTTACAGAGACTAGGTCTCAAGAAATCCTGCTATTTCTGGTTTGGGCCCTCTTGGAATGTGGCCTGGCCAGGGAAGGAAGCTAGTCTACCTTACTGGAGGATGGAGGAGAAGTGAGGCTGCCCAGCCAACACCCAGCACAATCTGCCAGATGTGAGTGAGGCCATCTTTGACCATCCTGTCCAGCCGGCCTTTCGGGTGACTGGAGTCACATAAGCCCAAGGGAAACTGGCACAGGGACTGCTCCGGCGAACCACAGAATTATGAGACATAATAAATGGCAGTTGTTTAAGCCACTAAGTTTCGGGGTGGTTTTGGGGGCAGAAATAGATAACTGATAGCATGCTGTTGACATTGTAAGGGTAATGTAGTCATTATCCTTGAGGGGGGCAGTGACTGGAAGGGGGTATGCGGGGGGCTTCTAGGGGGTCTGGAATGCTCTGTTTCTTGATCTATATGGTAGTCACATGAGGGTATTCATTCTCTGAGAGTTTGTTGAGCTATGCTTAGCATATACACACTTTTTCAGCATGGATGTAATACTTCAGCTGAAGCTAAAAACAAACCTTCCATGGCTTTCTGCCCAGGGAGCCAAGATCCAGCCCCGCCCTGGCCTGCTGACCTCACCTCACTCTCCTCTGCACATTCACAGTGCCACCTTACACCTCTGTGCTGGGGAGGCCTCTCCCTTCCTGCCCAGCTTCAAGCTTGAGGGCAGGAAGCACCTCCTCCTGGAAGCCTTCCCTGACTGCCCTTGGCCTTGCCCAAGTATCCATATTCACACAACTATCTCTCTGGAGTTGGAATTTCCTGAGCACAGATTTAGGTCTGTCCCTTCAGTCTCCCCAGCTCTTGGAACTCTCCAAGTGGGAGCCCTGTCAGGGTTAGGGGGCACCCCTTTTCCTATTTATTCCCCTAGGGTCACAACCTCCGCAGTAGAGCTGTGATGATCAACCAGGCTTTGGGGATGAAGGGGAACAGGAAGAACTGGTGATCACAAGAAGGGTTATATGTCACCATCTCCTGGGAACCTAGTTTCTCCCAGGTAGACCAAGGGCAAGGGTAAATTTGGGGGTACAAAGAGGGTTTACAAAGAGGGGGAGGACTTAAGAAGCCACCCATTCTGTAGCCAGATGGTGACACCTGTGAAAGGGTAGTACTCCTTCCCTCTTAATTATCTAGTGAAATAAAGCGCGCGGCAGGGCCGACTGGCAGTCAGCACTGCATCTCTGCCCAAACAATGGAAGAGTTGTAATGTCAGACACGTGGGCATCAGCTCTGCTAAAATCCTTCCATACACTGACTCCGTGACTGTGACTCAGGTGAGCACCAGGGCCTCGGTCCTAGACGCCCTTCTCTGGGCCTCCTATTCCATCTCTGCAGTTCCAGCATTGTCCTCAATGGATATGTGGCCCTGGGTAGCCCCCTCCAGCCTTAGCCCCCTCCGCTCTTATCCCAGAAATCGGCTTAGTCAACAGTCTCTGATGAGTCACATTTTTCTTTCCTGTGGGAGGGCTGGCCCGTGAAAGGCCGGGGAATCTTTCTGCCTCCTCAGAGTCCCTACTGTGCCAGCGATGGTGCCAGCGATGGTGCCTGCCACAAGCAGGCTGGTGTGGCCAGTGCAGGCCATCGATAGCAGGCCACAGCACCTTGCCACCCACCTGCCCCTGGGAAGGGGGTGCTCAGGCCTGGAGAGGACAGTCCATCTCCACCCTCATGCTTTCTCTGGTACCCAGATTCTTTCACTAAGAAAGGAAGCTCCTTGCCCAACAAGGAGGCACAGAGAAGCCAGAGCGTTCACGATGGGAGATGGCGAGACACAGGGTTCCAGGAGACTCGGCTGTTTGCTGGGCAGCTTCGGTCTGTCCTGTGGCAGAGGTAACTTGGGGTCAGGAGCCTGTGAGGGCAGCTGGCTGGGTCCAGACTAATGACAGAAGGAGCTCTGGGCCGGGGCACATCTTCCCCAAGTGGGTGTGCCGTCTCGGAGTGGCGAGGGCCCTGTCCACAGAGGCGGGCAAGCGGACGCAGTGGCCAAGTGGTGCCGTGGGTGCACAGGAAGCATCGGAACTGGAGCTGAGCTCTGTATTTCCCAAACTCCTCTGATGATAAGAATCACCGGGGCTGCTCGTTAAACCCACAGCCTCCCAGGCCTCTCCCCTGAGAATGGAAGTCTGTGGGTCTGGAACGCAGCCCAGAAATTTAAATTTTTAACAAGTCCTCCCAGGTGATCCTGCGCATCTGGAAAGTTTGAGGGGAACACCGGCAGATGACCTTCCAGGTCCCTTTGGGCCTTGAGATGAGTGATTCTGAGCCCTGCTCTCCACACCTCCCCTACCCTATCTGGAAGATGCGGCTGCCGGGAGACTAACTGCACCATTAAAATAAAAATGATTTAACAGCTTTAGGAGGGGCAGAGATGTCAGGGGGAGGGCGGTTCTAGCCCATGGTGGTACAGGCAGCCGCTCCCTCCTAGCGCCCCCTCGGCCCCCCAGAGTTATCCAGAAAAGCTCAGCGTTGGGGAGGGGGTGAGTTGGCAGCTGTTCAGCTGCTGCTCAGCGAGACCCGGAAAAGCAATTATCTTGCTCTTAGCAGAAAGGCGCTGGCTTTTACCCGCCCCTCCCTCCCACCTTCACACACACACAGACGCGCGCACACACACACAGAGACACGCACACACCGAGACACACACACACCCCCCAGGCCGAGATGCTGCTGGCTGGCTCTGAACCCATCTCCCCCTAGCCGCACCAGCCCCCAGATTCCTCTGACTCTCAAACCTCCATCCTCAGAGCACATTTCCAACACTTAAATCATTTAGCCTGCTAAACCGGAGATGGCGAAATGGGTGCTATTTCTTAAAAACATACAGAGAGCGTATTAAATTATTGATAGCCATTAAACAGGGGGAAAAATTAAACAGCTCTCAGCTCTTATCAATCATTCATGCAGTTTCCACTGGGGTGTTTTCTGGAGAGTGATCACACGGGCAGCCCAGGGAGCCGACTCCTGCTGGCAAGGAAGGCTCTGGCTGCGTGGAAGCGGGGAGGGGGCCGCCGCAGCCCCCAGCTACTACCCAGGCAGGCAGAGGCTGCGAAGGGGGTCTGGTGGGAGGTGGGGGGCGGTCAGCCTCCCAGTTGACCGCCCTCCACTATTTTCACCACGTTATTAACAAAGGGACACTCTGATACCGCTTTCAGGAACCCCCTTCATTAAATCCAGCCTGCTTTTATTGAGCGTCTAGTATACACCAGGCATGCAAAGTGCACAGATAAATCAGCCTCAGAGCACTCACGCAGGCAAAGGTGGGAGGGAGCACTTTGAAGGAAAATGTGGTTACACTACGTTGTGATAGGAGCTGCCGTGGAGGTCAACTCTGAGGGTGGCTCCAAGGAAAAGGGAACCACTTGGGCTGCAGTGGGGCTGTTAAGGAAGGCTTTGCCACCGAAGTCATTCCTGGGTAAATTCTCACCCAGAGCACGAGCCTGGGAAGGGCATCCCAGGAAAGCTGTACAGCCCCAGCAGAGGTCCACAGCCTCGCTGAGCCTAAGTCAAGCATTCCATCCTGTCAACAGCCCTGCAGGTACTGGCCGTGTGGGCTTAGGGGCTTGGCCACAGTGCGTGGAGCAGGGAGTCGGCCGTCACCTCAGCCTCTCTTCCAGGCCCTGGTCAAATCCAGGCCAGGCCAGGGGAGTGATGCATGAGGCCAGGTCCCCACTGAGCGCTGACGGGCAGGAGGTTGGGGTTCACCCCAGCTGCCCGGGGCAGCGGCACCTCCACCCCCGCACAGCAGATCCATTTCCTGGCTCTGACTCAGGACACCTAAGCCAGCGCGTGACGCAGACCACGGAGGCTGCAGGGCCGGGGCACTGCTGCTCTCCCGGCCACAGACAGGCCTGGCAGAGCCATCCTCGGGCTCCCTCCTGTCGCTGATCCGTGCCAAGGACCAGGGCACCAGGGCTGTGGGAGCCAGCGGACACCCGATACCTCCCCACCTCTCTGCTCAGGGACCGTTCACAACCAGGGGCCATCTGAGGCTCTGAGGCCAGGCCAGGCTGCTGGCTGCTGCAGGGAACAAAGAGGCCAGGCCCACGCCCGCCAGGACCCTGCAGTCCCAGCCCCCCAGGAGAGCAGGGCATTCTTGAACGGCTTTCAGGAGCTCTCCTTGCTCAGGAGCCCGAGCCGGGAGCTGGGAGGAGGCCCTGCCAAGTGTTGATAGCACCCTCTCCAGAGAAAGCTGCTGTCGCAGGGAAACATTCTGGGGAGAGTGGCTGTTTACCACCAACGCCTGGGACTGTCAAGAAATAATCAGAAGAAACTAAATGTGCAAAGTTGCAAAGCCCCCTCCCCAAGCCTGGGACTTTTCAACCTGGAGGACCAGGCTGCTCTATATTTGGCCTGGTTTGGGGAAATATTCTTAAATTTGCAGCAGGGGTGGAGGAGGATATATGGGGGTGATATGCACACAGCCAGCTAAGGACTGGGAGACCAGGGCCCTGAACGCTGTCATCGGCCTTGGCTTCTCTGGGCCTCAGTCTGTGCACGTGCAGAGTGACAGATACCCATTCGACCTTCGGGAAGACCGTGTGGTCTGAGGGGACAGGGTTAACCTCCAGGCTGTCTCTCCAGTCTGCTAGGAACATGCAGTTCCTTAAGACGACCTAAACAGGCCACCACGCTCACCTGAAGACTCGGGACAACGGGGCTCAGCGAGTCTGAAAACATCAGCAGCCGCTGCCTGGCCTCTGCACAGACCTGTACATCTCGCCCCACCTGGAGCACTGCACGTGGTCTGTTCCCTCTCATCCACCACCACACCTGTGTAGGGTTTGGGCCTGAGTGGGCACAGAGCAGGCTGTCAAGGGAGGTTTGCTGACTGGCAGAATCAAGACGCATATGGGCAAGTGAACCCCCCAAATTCCAATCAAACACACCTATCCCTATTCAGGCAGCAGCCCTGACTCCCCACTGCCAGCACCTCCCACTGCCAAACCCCCAAGTCTGCTAAGTCCTTCACCTGGGAGTTGTGTCTGAACTTCCAGATGTTTCTTACAGCCTCTTTGCTCCAGCCAGAGAAGAACGACTCAATCTCCCCTGTCCATTCCTGCCCTGGGGCCTTTGCACATGTTATTGCTTTCTCTCCTACAGCCAAGTCCTCCTCCAGGTCAAGCTCCACGTCTCCCTTTGTAACTGCTGTCACACTTTTCACATCACACCAGGCTGGCTTCTGTTTGCATCGGCTCTGCCCTCAATGTGGAGCACCATGAATGCAAACAGGGCTCCTTCCGTCAGCACCTTGCCCAGGGGGTCAGACAGGGGCCTCTAACTTCACTACAGTTCAACAAGCACCCCAGCCCCCAGCCTGTAGGTCAGAATCAGTTCCTCCTAAGGGCTAACCAGCATCACTATAGCTGTAATTGTAAAAGCCATTCCCTGGATAGTGGGGGAGATGTCCTCCGCCAAGTGTAAATGAGACTGTACTCTTAGAGCTCCCGGAGCCAAGGGAAGGGGCAGGCTTGGGAATTTCCAGGCAAAGGCCAGCAGAAATTGGCCACAAATGAATCATTAACTCTCGAGTCGAGAGCTCCGAGTGGCCGGTGCCAAGGTCTCGGGCTCTAGCCTGTGTGGGCCACTTGGCCTCTCTTGGCTCAGGCCTGAGGGTGGCCCCCCCTCGCTGGCCATCTGCTTCACCCCATGGCCACTGGTCACTGACAGGCGAGGCCATCTGGACTGGAGCAGCCCAGATGTCTTATGGGAGAGGGCATGCCTTTCCCCAGGAATGACTCCAAAGCTTTGCCACACACTTCTGTCCTTCTGGAGTGCTGTCCCTTCACTGAGCTAAGTCCCCTCATCCTTCAAGGTCTGGCTCCAGTCTGGCCTGCCTCCTCTCCGCCCTGCCTATCTGGGCCCACCTTGGCCCGCCACTTCTGAGCGCCTGTTGCCTTGGCTGTGCCTGCCCGCCCTGGCCTGGGTGCAAGGGCTCATTCGTTCAGTGTGATGGGGACTTGGCCCCTCTCCTGGACCCTGTCAGCCAGTATGAGGCGGAACACAGGTCAGGGAGCCCATGTGTGATGGGGTTGCCCATGGGCTCAATCTGCAGCCAGCAGGGTGAGCACCTGGCTGGCAGTGGGGTCTTCGGGCCTCACCCGGCTCAGGGACAACATCAAGTCCTGCTGCAGGCCTCTTTTCAGGGCTTCTGGCCAGTGAGGGTGCAGTTCAGGCAGGTCTAGACATGTCTGCTGGACTCCCACTGGAGAGCCAGGGAGTTGTAGGGGCCCTGCACCCTGATTCCCAGGAGGCAGCAGAGGTCAGCACTGACCACCTTCCACCTTAGGGTACCATCCTGCAGGCTAGGGTGCAGTTTCATGACAGCCCCTCCAAACTGCCCTAAAGAGGCGCCCAAACTCTTCTTGGGTAGGGACTGATGGAGACAAAGACTCGAAACACAGATTCTATTGTAATGTGATGCCAATACATCATTCCCCTGTGTTTCTGAACGTAGCGTCCACCTGCGTGGCAATAAAGCTGGCAGAAATAGGAACAAATACTGCTGACTCGAGCATTTACTTTGTGTTAAGCTCTGTGCTGAGCTCGACACACATTTCTCATGAGTCCTTCCATCTCACCACAAGGTACCTACTATTAATATTAATACGACCGCTTGAAAGAGGAGCAATCATAGTTCCTAGAGATGTGAAGACGGGGTGATGTGCCCCGTCCCAAGGCTGGAGTGTGGCAGCTGGGGATTCAGATGGAGCATCTGACCTAGATCCCCAAGCAGCACCTAACCCCAAGGACCCTGGGCCCCTTGTCTTGCGCTCAGAGATGGAAGATGTCGTGGTGCCCTGTGGTCACCACCCCAGTCTCTTCACAAAGTCCTTTTCTCATCTGATCCTAAAAGTAGCCCTATGAGATGGCCAGCGAGGGTTATTATTACCATTATGTGTGTGTGTGTGTGATAGTTGCTCAGTCATGTCCAACTCTGTGTGACCCCATGGACTATAGCCTGCCAGGCTCCTCTGTCCTTGGGAGTGAGTAGCCATTCCCTTCTCCAGGGGATCTTCCCGGCCCAGGGACTGAACCCAGGCTTCCTGCACTTCAGGCAGATTCTTTTCCATCTGAGCCACCAGAGATGGGGAAACTGAGGCTTCATGGGGCAAGGCCTTGACTTTTTATCAGCTTTTACACCCCTTTAATCCTCACAACAACCCCACTAGGTGGCTGTTGTTAAAGCCATTTTGCAGATGGGAAAATGCTGAGAATGAGAGAGGCAGAGGGAGCGTGTCCCATATGTTGGGGATGGAGCCTGGGCTTGTGCCCTGATCTGCTTGACTCATGACATAGGGCTGTCCCCAAGGCTTGGGCCTCAGTAAGTGTAGGCTTGTGAGCATGGTGGAGAGAGGTGACTGAGGAGCAGGACGTGGGGGCCTAGGGATGCGGGCTGTGTCCCTCCGTCCCAGCCTCACACTGCGGGGATGGCAGAAGGGCGAGCTGCTCTGAGGAATATCCCACCTCCATTTCCCCGCAAGACTCCTGGGTGGAGGCACTCTGGACTTGTTTACCATGGTGGAGTCTTACTGATGAGTCTAGTGATCAGGCTGAGACATCTCCGCCAGCCACACGGGTCACCGTCTGCAGGTGTTAAGGGTGGATGGCATCCATCCGAGGAAAACAGGATAAGGTGGTAGCTGCAAGTCCATAGGCATGCCCTATCACACCCTGACACAAGCCACACATGTGCGTGTACACTTCCCTTACTAGTGTCTGCAGGCACCCGGGCACACGTGCTCACTGGTATACACACTCATACCCAGGACAGCACACAGCTGCGCTCGGGGCATCTGGGGGTCCCGAGCAGGGGCGTGGACAGCTTTGACGCACGGGCAGGGTCCCTGCAGCTCTGGGGCCCATGAGAGCGGGCGCGGGGAGCAGGTGGGTGGGTGGCCATCTGCAGAACCACGCAGGAAGCCGTGGTGGCCGCTGCGCTCGTGGGGTTGGGCCTGTCCAGAGCAGGCCCATAAATCAGGAAGCAGCCTGCCGCCAGCGCTAAATCACTACCTCTAGGACATGGTGCTTAGAACAGAGAAGCAGCTGGCATCAGGCCCAGGCCCACCGCTGGGGTGGGGGCTGGAGGGGACATGGTATGTGGCACCCCTTCCACCTGTGCCGCCACCCCCTCCTGCCCTGTGTCTGCCCGCCTTGTCCTATGGGCAGGGGCTCATTCCTCCCGCAGCCAGACCTCCTCTCCCACTGAATCCCTGCTCCCCCTGGCCTTTCCTCCCATTCCACCTTTCTTCCTCTGCTCCTGGCCCCAGACTCCTGAGTTCACCCCCTGGGTTGAGTGCTGCCCTTCCACTCTGCGCACTGAAGGTTTCTCCTAGTGTCTAATGCCTTAGGATCTTGGAGGGCTGGGGCTGGGGGCTGTGGAGAGTCCACTTCTGGGCAGGAACACTAGGGTGCCGCACCAGACCTGGGCTGTGAGCCCAGGGGCACTCCCAGCTGTACTCCCCAGAGTTACCCCCTCCTTCCTGGCCTCACGAGCTCCACTTTCCAATCTGTAAAGTGAGGACTGACTGGGAAGAGACCTCCTGGGGCTGCCTGCCCTGAGGATCTGAAGCCCAGGGAAAAGAGCCTCCGTGGATGCTGATTAATTATGACTATTAATAATACAACCATCTGTACCTAGTGGTGGAGTGAGGATGATTAAAACTGGGCTCCATGCCCCAGCAGCAGAATACACGGGTTTCCAGGTGGGCTAGGGTGTCACCCCTAGGCCTGCAAACAGATCCTTGGTGGCTATATGTCGGGGAGAGGCTGTTTATACTGCACTGCACAGACGGATACAAAGAGGAGAGACATACAGGCAGGCAGACAGACAGACGGTGGGGAGCTGGCTCACCAGCTGATGAACAGTAGACAATTACCTTGCGCCAAGGCTCTGGGCAGGACTCTCTCTGCCTACCACTAGGACAGACCACTTGGTCTTTCCATCTCTCCTCAACCTTAAGCTTAGCCTGCAGCAGAGCCAAGAGGACTCAACGATCCCTCAGTGCCCAGCGCAGCGGGGGAGCCTGCACACTGCCCAAAGGGGTGAGCATGGTCAGCTTACCCTCGAGAAACTCGCCCTGAGCCAGGCACTGCTAACCCATTAATCGTCACAACAGCCCCATGTGACATTTATGCCCATCTCCTAGATGACAAAACTGAGGCACAAACAAAATGAGTGTTAGTCACTCAGTTGTGTCCGACTCTGTGACCCGTGATTTGAAGCCCACCAGGCTACTCTGTCCATGGAATTCTCCAGGCAAGAATACTGAAGTGAGTTGCCATTTCCCTCTCCAGGGTATCTTCCTGACCCAGGGATCAAACCCGGGTCTCCTACATTGCAGGCAGATTCTTTACCATCTAAGCCACAATGGAAGCTAAAGAGAGGAATTTGCCAAAGGGCATATGGCCAGGAAGCAGTTGAAATGCAAAGCAGACCATTTGGCTTCAGAGGTCTTATCTACCAGGCTACAAAGATTCCAAATGAATGAATGAATGGGTAAAATTTAAACAGCAGGATACATAAAGATTTTTGAACCATCTCTGTGAGTGGATGGCAAAATGGCCAGAAAATACGTGTCATGGGTTAAGGCTAAGTCTCTGAATTACAGGCTGTGTGACTGCAAGCAAGTCACTTGCCAACTCTGGGCCTCAATTTCCTCACCTGAAAAGTGGTGGTAAATGGGACTGCCTCATCTACTGGCCAGTTATGAAGGCAATCGTAGAGTGAGAATTCTGAGGCTCATGACATGACATGACCGTGATGTTTGAATACACAGCAGCCAGGATTCCAAACCAGAAACCTGTATACATGTTCTGTTAGGAACCCCAAGAACAATGGACAAGGGATCTGAAACCTTGGCAGCACATGGATCTCTGGGTCTGGTCAAGGCACTTCCTAGGTACCTAAGCTGTGTCCAGCCCTGGGCTGGCCATGATGGGGTGGGGGTGTGGGAGGCACCCAGGCCTCATGAGCAGGGTGGGGGAAAGACACTCCAGGACCTGGGACTTGGTAGGGAGATGACCCCTGCAGAACGGGCACGGGTCATCTAAGAAGTACCTGCTTGGTTCTAGCAGGAGCCTGTGGCCCCGCTCCCGGCTGATGACCATGACTGGTGCTGGTGGTGCCCTGTGGGCAGAATCCAGTTGCAGGATAGGAGTCGGAGCTCCTGAGTGACAGAAAAGCAGGCGCAGCAAAGACTCATTCTCACATCCAGGGCGGCCTTGCCAACGAAGCCCCACACTCCCCTTCAGAGCTCAGATGAACCCCAGAGTGACTTTTCCAAACAGCCCTCCAGCCTGTCTCTCTGCTGAATACATAGCAGCCAGGATTTCAAACCAGAAACCTGTATACATGTTCTGTTAGGAACCCCAAGAACAATGGACAAGGGATCCGAAACCTTGGCAGCACATGGATCTGTGGGTCTGGTCAAGGCACTTCCTGGGCACCTACCCTGTGTGCAGCCCTGGGCTGGCCATGATGGGGTGGGGTGTGGGAGGCACCCAGGCACAGATCACGGTCGTGTCCTGTCATGAGCCTCAGAACTCTCACTCTACCATTGCCTTCAGAGCTGGCCAGTAGATGAGGCAGCCCCAATTACCACCACTTTACAGGTGAGGAAATTGAGGCCCAGAATTAGCAAGTGACTTGCTTGCAGTCACACAGCCTGTAATTCAGAGACCTAGTCTGAACCTAGTCTGGCCATTTTGCCTTCCACTCACAGAGAAAGTTTAAAGCAGATGAACTATCAGATGATGAACTATCACACACCAAGACCCAGAGTAACTGACATCTCCGTGAGGGGAGGGGCCACAATACCTGCTGGGGCTTGTCCATACCTGGTGGAGGTGAGGCCTGGATCCCAGGAGAGGAGGACTGTGTTGTGGAGTTAGTGGTCACCTCCAAACACTGTGCCATCACAAGAGATCTCATCTAAAGTTCTCCCAGCACCCTGCCACTCCTCTACGAGGAGACATAAGGGTAACGGAGATAAAAAGTTCACATAGGTGAACAGGAAAGAAAAGGGACACCCTGGGTGCAGATCCGCCCCCTGCCCCATCACGCTTCCTAATGTCTCTCTGGTTTCTGTCATTTCCTTCTGCCGTCTAGCCTGCCATTCGCTTAATATTTGTCTTGAAATCCACTCACAGGTTTTGCAAAAATACATTTCTTAAAAAAAAAAAAAAGAACTTTGTAAGATTACTGTAAGTATGAAATTAGCCTCACTCACCACAAACAGAAGTTAAACAGAAAAACAAACGCAGAGAGAGGAAACACTGGCATTACTTTGCTGCCTGCCTGCTAGAGGCTGCAAGCCTCACCAGCTCTCTCTGTGGGAGAGAGAGAGAGAGAGAGAGAGAGAGAGAGCAGCAAGGGGCCTGGGACTTGGAGGCTGCCCTCCACACGGCCAGGGGGCTGGGCAGGGCCGGGGGCTGAGGGGTTTTCTCAAGCTGTGATGAACGCCGCGGCTGAGTCCTGACGGTCACCAGTGGGTACGTCTGAGAAGCAGCAGCACCAGCTCTCAGAGGTGGTGGGTGATATGTCTCTGTGACAGAGATAAGGACACAAGAGGCTCCGAGAGGCGAGCCCACCAGCCTGAGGTCACACTGCAGTGAGTGGCCGAGCCAGGCCTCCCGACAGAGCACAAGGGTCTTCCCCTTCTGCCGCCACCGCGCACGGGGAGTGGCTTAGGCAGCGCGGAGTCGGCCTGGCCCGCGGCTGGCTCGGTAACGGTCTTTACACCTGAGGTTAACAACAGTGATTTAAGAGGTGATTTGTCTTAATTTTGGGGGAATCAGTTTTTCGGGGAGGAGATAACTAACACATCGGGCTCGGGAAGCTAGTCTTTTTAGAAAATATTTATAGCATTTCAAGACAGTTTGGTGGCAAATGGATACAGCATCTGCTATTTTCCTCACTTTCTACCACAGCTCTAAAACCCGGAGCAGTTACAGCACACACACACACACACACACACACACACACACACACACACAACACAACAACAGCAACCGCATCAATGCTGATAGGAAATCAAAACCCATCTCTTCTTTGGGAAATAAACACAAAACTGGAGTGATTTCAGAACTTCTCCCCACCTTGGGTTAAAGCCCCAGCGTGCCTCTCCTGGCGCTGAGAAAGCCACGGCCAGCGGGTTGGTCCCCAAGGCCACGGCGAGCTTCCCTGCCTCCACAGTTAGGTCTGGCAGGACTCCCAGGCCCAGGACTGTGGCTCTCACAGGAAGCCCCAACAGCAAAAGTGCCCGCCCCTGAAATGTGGATTCTGGCTGCAAACTGGAGAGGGCCAGGGAGAGGGCAGCCACCAGAAACTGAGGATCTTCCATGAGCAAGGGCTGAGCTGAGGCCTCCTCATGGTACTGCAGCAGTTATTCATCCCTCTGAGGTCAGCGATGTTTATCACTCCCATTTGGCAGATGGCAAAACCAAGGCTTTAAAAAGTCTAGAGAGCTTCCTGCAGGCACAACCGCTGGTACGGTAAGCTGGGCCCTTCGACCCTCCACAGGCACCTGGGGGTTCTGGCTTCCGGTGGCCTCTATGCCACACTCGTCTACTCCCCAGGTCCCTGTAAAGTGTTTCCACAGTGCAGCCGCCAGACCTTTGCTCACACCACGACCTTCAATACCAAACCTCTGCAATCAAAGCTGGAGGCGTTGTTGCTATAGGAGCCTGAGGACCTCCTACTCCATCCTGGTGTCTCAGATGGGAATTCCGGGGCCCAGAGAGGGGAGGGAAGGGGGCATGTTTGGGGTCACACAGCTGACTGATGACAAAAGGAAGGGGAACTGAGTTTGCTGTAAGAAATCCTAAGCATGTTGCTACTTCCACTGTCCTAGACATCCTGATCCAGATACATGGGGGGCCGCTGCTACTTCACAATAAGAAGTCAATCCAGTTGGGCACGAGGCATGGTAGTGACACCCAGGGCTCAGCCAAAGGCAAAGGTATGCCAACGTGCCCCAGAAGGGCACCTTCTGGTCCGTCCAGCTGAGGCTTTGGGGCTGAGCCTTCAGGCCTCTCTGCACCAAGTGCGGGAGCTGCCCACTCCAACCCAAACCAGTCAGCCGGAAGGGCTTTGTCCATGAGGCACTGAGATGAAACCCCAGGCCAGGCCCCAAAGGAGCACCTGCCCACACAGCCTGGCTCGAGGCTGGCAGAGAGCTCCTGGGGAGGAGAGCTGTGCCAGCCTGGGGCCTGGGGTGCCCCCTTGCCCAAGTGACCCTCTCCACTCGAGCTTGAATAGGTATCCCCAGTGCATTGTCTAGAAGAGCTGTCCCTCCCCCAGGTCCTCCTCTCCCTCCACTCTCCGGGCACCAGCCCCTTCTGACCAACTGCCCTCGCCTCCCCACAGTCCAGCCATCAAATCCCAAAGTCAAGGAGCCATCCTTGATTCTGAGGCTCCCTCTCAGAACCATCTGCCACCTCCATGGTTGACCTTTCCTGTGCTCTAATCCGCCCACTGCTTGCCAGCTCCTTTGCCTGGGCGAGGGCAACAGCCCCTCGCTGACTTCCCATTCTCACTTCCTTCCTGCTTTTCCCTATAGCTGTAAAGCAAATCTTTTCCTGTTTTTAGTCCTCTCCAAGGCTTTCCCATGGACCACATACCCTGTTCATCTGGCCCCTGCCCATTTTACCAAGTATACTGCTTGCCCTCCAGCCACTTTTCCCTGCCCCAGGGACTTTGCACCTGTTTTTCCCTCTAACCACCTTCTCTCTCCACTGCGACTGGCTCTGTTTTGTTTCTTGGGGGTTCCTTTCTAATTGCTCTTGTTTAAATATGTGCCCCCTTTCCTCACCCCATGTGTGCGTGCATGCTAAATCACTCAGTCATGTCCGACTCTTTGTGAACCCAGGGCGTGCCAGGCTCCTCTGTCCATGGGATTCTCCATGGGCAAGAATATTGGATTGGGTTGCCATGCCCTCCCCCAGGGGATCTTCCTGACCCAGGGATTGAACCCATGTCCTGCACTGGCAGGCAGGCTCTTTACCACTAGCACCACCTGGGAAGCCCACCTCCCTCGCCTCAGTTACTCCTTAACACATCACTCTGTATTACTCCTATATTGCACATTGTAAGCAGATTATTGTTTATGCAAGTACTTGTTTATTATCTGTCTCTGGCCCCGACCCTGATGATGTTAGCTCCAGGAGGGTCAGTACCATATCAGCTTGGCTCCTTGTTTTATATTCAGTGGCCAGAAGAATGTCTGGCACAAAATCAATGCTGAGTGTTTGCTGAATGAATGAATGACCAGCCACGACCTTGTTAAGCTCACGCTCAACTCCCACCAGCCAGGGAGGGAACGATCCAACTTCAAGGATGAGGGCGTGGATGAGATGTTGAGAGCTGTCACACCCATCAGAGCACACTATGGTGAAAGTGGCAGCACATTCTTTTGGGACCAGGCCTCCTGATGCCCAGACTGGTGAAGGGACAAGGATTAGGGACTAAGAACCCATGGAAAAAAGCATGAAATTGTATGGCTCCAGTATCTCTCTTGTAACGTGAAATGTCGCCTCTCTGCAAACCACATCCTGCCCCCTTGTGAGCTGGTCTTGGCCTCAGCTCCTGGCTGTGGGCAGCCTCCCTGAGACTCCCCCGCTCGGCTCAGTCTCTTGGTGGACCCTAGAATTCACTGGCCCAGCCCTGAGGCTGGTGGGAGGGAGGGCAGAGGGGCAAAGGAGGCCCCTTCTGCTGGGTGGGGCAGGGGGAGGGGGCTGAGCCAAATGCAGGTCACGCTGCTGCACCCACAGCCCTCCCAAGGCTAAAAATAACCCTGTTTACACGCTTCCAGAACTGGGATTTCTGCCTCCCTGTCAGGAGGGGTTCAGGACTCTACTAGGTCCACGCTTCCCATTGTATGTCTTACATTCGGGCTGGGGAACGCTGGCCCAGCACACGCAAGGATCGGAGCTTTTCTGGGTCTATTTCCCTGGGTTGTTTTAGGTTGGGGGGAGTAAAGAAGCCGCACAAGCTGATTCCATCAGGAGAGTGCTTACTGTGGGCAGACAATGCCTCTTCCCGGGGCTTGGAGACACAGCTAACGCAGGAGCTAAAGAGAAGGTGGCCAGACCCTGAGCCGTGTGGGGGTCCAGTCAGTTCCTCCCAAAGCTTTGGGGCCATGGTGTCATGGGGGAGCCCGGGAGCTGACTGGTGATCTAACTTGCTGTGTGACCTGGAGCGGGTCACCTCCCCTCTCTGGTCCTCACTGACCTCTGTATGTTGTGGCAACTGGCAGTCAGTAATTGACACCTTCCTGGTTCCTCACGTCATGTCCTCAGAGTCGGGAGGGCTGATGGTGCATCTTCAGAGTGTGTGTGTGTGTGTGTGTGTGTGTCTGGGAGGAGGGGGCAGTGTGGGGACGGTGCTGGCCCCTGGGGGCCCCTGGTTTGTCTTCATGCAGGATGACAGGGCACGCCTGCCAAGAAGGCTATTGCCTGGCCACCCTCCCTCCCTGCCCTGGTGCACTCAGATGGACTTTGGCACTGGAGGGGCAGGTGCCAGTCACCTGCCTAGAGGCAGCCTCTCCCTCTGGACAAACAGGCTCTTCTCTGACTCCCCAGCTCCCGTGAATGTGGTCATGCCAGAAAGAAACACACAGGCTGTCAGAGGGCTGGCACATTGCTCTGTCACCTTTCTCGGGCAGGGAGGGCCCATCAACCACTGAGGACTCCCCCTCACCCTCAAACACCCACCAGGATAAGGATCTCACAGACTCAGGCCTTTCTTCTCTTACTTAGGGAGTCTGGCTGACTTGCTGTCCCTAGATGGAAACTTAGTCCAGGTCCACTAGCCTGAACTTAAGGGCTGTGTTCCTCTGACAACATTGCTCTGATACTCTGAGTCTTTGCAAGTTCTATTCCCTATGCCTCAGATGCTTTTCCCTCACTTCCTGATCTGGGAATTTCCCACTCATCCCGGATGACTGAGTCAGTTGCCTCCTTCTCCAGTAGTGTGAGCTCAGTACGTAGCCAGTGCTGTGTGCCTGCCTTGGTTGGAAAGTCAGGAGGGCGGCCCACCCCTGTCACCTATAGGGCTGGCATAGGAAGGGCACTCTGTACCTGTTTGCTGAATTAACTCTTCTTCTCTCCTCTGCCCAGCCTACTCCACCCCATGCAGCTCCTCCCTGCATCCTTTCAAGAGTCTGCAATCAGCTCCACTCTTTCCCTTCAGAGGCTCCCGTCCTATTGCGACCCCCTCAGACACCCTCCCTCTGTGCTCATCAGACCTGCAGTTCTCAACCCGGTTTCCAAATGCTGGGGTCAGGCCCGGCAACTGCACAGTTAAGCAAGTGCCTGAGGGTTCTGTGTGCAGAAGCCCCAAGGACCAAGGGCACCCCTCCCCCATCACTTGGTGCTTGGAATTCACTCCCCTTGAATACCACCACCAACCGCCATCCAGCCTTCATACAGCACTGTGGTAGCCAGACCCAGCCAGCACCAGGCACCCCCTTCCCTAGGCAGCCAGACCTCCTTAGGGCCCTGTGAGGACACCCTCCAGCCAGCCCCCATGGTGATCATTCTATCAGTCAGGTCTGGTTCCATCACTCTTCACCCCAAATCTTTTCTCACTGACCCTGCTCCAAGGGTAAACTCTAAGGATGGAGGGCATTTAAAGCCCTCCAGGGTGTGATCAGATCCCCGCTGAGCAACCTAGCCTTGCTTCCCACCCACCAAGGCCCCATGTCTCCGCTGCTCCTTTTCTGCTGAACATTCCCTGGCTCATTCTTTGGGGTGCAGCTCAAAGGTCACCTCCTATGGGAAGCCTTACTGAATGCCTTTCCCCTGCAGACTGACTTGAGCCACTCCCCACGGCAGGCCCCTCATGGTGGCCACGGGGCCTTCCTGCTGTAGGAACGCAGGCCTGTCTTGTTCTCTAGTGAGGCTCTGAGCTCCTGGGGTCAGGCCAGGACAGGTGACCCAGAGTCTGGGACAAGGTTGGCAGTCAGGAACGAAGAGGTTCTGAGCATCACATGCATGCCCACCACACCTCCAATCAGGAGGGCAGGAGGACCCCATTTTGGTGATAAGGAAACTGGTGCTCAGAGGAGCTGAGTGGTGTTCAGAGGGGCTGTGAAGACCATATAAGCAGTAGTGGTGGGACTCGACCAGGGGGCACCAGCCAGCACCCATGCTCTTCTGGGCCTAGGCCCTCCAGGTAGTGAAAAGAGGGCTACCTGCTCCTTCTAAGGCAATTATAGCTGCTGCACCTTACAGCTTCCCCTCAGCCTTCCCCAGCCACCCCACCCCCGCTCCCACTCCCACAAGGGGACACTTCCTCTAAAGCCAAGCCACAGGCAGGGGTGCGGGGAGAGTTATGGAGAGGGATTTTTCTAGGCAAGTCACCTGCTAAATGCAGAGCCAGCCTTCCTCCCCAACCAGACAAGCACCAGTACCCCAGGCTCAGCAACAGGAGGACCCACAGGGGTCACGGAGGCTCTGACAGGGGCAGAGGGCCTGGGGCAGGCCTGGGCGCAGCTGCCACCTCTCCTGGCCTGTAGTGTGGCGCAGGCCCTGGGCCATCTGCACACTCCCATCTAACAAGACTGCTTCCTCTTTCCTGAGGCCCCAGGAGACCTCAGCACCTTGCCTTCCTCTCAAAGCAAACAAGGCAGAACCCGTGAGTGAGTCCTGGGGGCCCGTGCAGCCCCGGGAGGGAGGGGCGCGGCAGAGACAGACTGGGGGGCCCCGGGAGGGAGGGGCATGGTAGAGGCAGACTGGGGGCCCGTGCAGCCACGGGAGGGAGGGGCGTGGCAGAGACAGACTGGGGGGCCCCGGGAGGGAGGGGCACGGTAGAGGCAGACTGGGGCCCTGGTTCAATGGAGTGAGGGGTCCTGAACCCAGGGGCCTCGGGGAGCACAGGCACACCCAACTCCCAGGCCTCCAGTGTGGGTCCCTAACAGGTCTGTGGCAGCATCAGAACGCCCCCCAAAGCCTTCCCACCGCTCAGGGGTCCTCTCGCTCTGGTTTCCGAGGCTGTGGCTCTGGGGTGGGTGTCAAGGAGGCCGTTGGCTCTCAGGGCCTGACCCCTGGCAGGGGGCACCCAGAAGCATCTGGATACCAATGTGCTGCTGGGATGTGCAAACAAAGGGGCTCATCTGACAGAAGCGGCAGCCCTTCCCCAGCCAGACTCCAAAGCTCCACCCTCAGGTCCCAGAGGCCACTCAGAATCTCCCCAGGCCCCCGAGGCCACTAGCAAGCGAGACCTGAGCCCACCCACAGCCCACCTGTGAGCTAACCCCCAGGTGGTTACCTAGCGACCTCCCAGGCCCCCCTCATGCCACAACCTCCCGGCTTCAGCAGCAGCTCTGCTCCCATCAGCTCTGTGAGCTGGGATGCCCCGCTCTGCCTCTGAATCTCGGCTGTCAGGCTCTCAGTCACCCAGGTGTTAACTGATAACTGAGCCTAAGTAATGCCAGTGCTGGTCAGGTGCAAACAAGGAACCAGCCCCTGCTCGAGGCTCTGTACTGGGATTAACTCATTATGCTCCCAAGACCCCTCCAGCTGGGTGGTTCTGCTACTATATCCCCCATCGTACCCCCCTGATGGAGTCTCTTCTCTGCAGTTTCCCCGTGGTAAAGGGGAGCTAAGATACAGCCCCAGAAGGCTGACTCCGGAGAACACGCACTAATCGCCATGAGACGCTGCCCCCAGGAAGGTTCCAACCTTCTCTCCCTTGCTGCTGGGGCTCAGCCTCATCAAACTCCTCACTCCGTGATCAGCCCCAGGGTCCTGAGCATGCCCCCTTCCCACTTGTCTACTAGCAGAAACTGCCACTGACCTAAGCCTTCCCTCCACTTGCCTTCTGCCCCTCAGTCTCAGGAAGAAATGACCACTTGACTGTTTCCCGTTCCCCAAGCCGCAGACTTCCATAGCAGCTCCTGCAGCCTCCCAGGGCAGGGCCCAGTGGTGTCATGGACCCAACAGGATGCAAGAAATGCTTGCGGAGTGGCTGAGTGACCCACGAGGTCAGGCCCAAAGGCCTCTGGCTTTGCCCATCCAGCCTGTGCTTGTCACCTGAGCAGCTCTCAGGAATTTCCAGGCCTGGATGTCAAGGCCCCTCCAGCAGCTGTTCCTCCTCACCCTGGTCGGGGGGCAGTTAGCATCCTGGCAGCTCACACAGAGGTGGCACGAAGACCACATGTGTAGTGAGCACAAAGGCCCCAAGTGACAGAAATTGATAAAAACTTCACCACACGGCTGACACCCCATATATCAAAGGCCCCAAATCTCATTCTCTGCTTGCCTCCAATTTCTATCAGAGCTTGCCAGCTGCACATTTATTGAGAAGTTTGTGATCTGACAGGCACTGTATTACCAACATTAATGATGCATCAGCCTCTAGAATTACTGGGGAAACAGTCCAATTGATTTTATTATTATCTCGAGTTCTTCACATTTCATTCCAGGCAGCTTGCTACCAGAGTTCTGGAGCAAAGACCAAAGTAAAGAAAGAAAGGTTTGTGGGCCAAGGTTGACCTCAGGTGGGAAAACTCGGCTTATCTTGGGACGCTTGGCGATGGACCTCCCACCCCTCTGCCTTTTTCCTCTGTGAGAGCAGGGGGTCACTCAAATGACAGGTGACAGAGAGGGCCAAGCGTGGCTTCCTCATGGAGAGGAGAGCTGGGGGACAAGATCAGGAACTGAAGTCAGGTCTCCCATTCAAAGATGGAGGCTACCAGCAGGAGGCAGAAATAGACATTGATGTTACTGGTCACCTGCCCCTCGGCTGGAGTAGAGAGCTGCCCTGAATGGAACCCACACACAGATACGGGCTCATGTCCACATCTGGCCTGGCTGCTTTGCTGCTTTCTGGGGGCCGGAGGGAGACCCAAGATAGGATGGAAGGTGGGAGGTGGTCCCTGCCTCATCTCAGGCCACCTGAGAGATTCCTCCAGCCACGTGAGGCTCCTCTCCTCTAGAACATGCCATTTCTGGAGTCAGGGTCCGCTTAGCACAAGCTGCTCCTCTGCCCTCAGGTTCCCTCCACCCCACCCCCACCATTGCAG
>SJYR01002597.1:46855-71338 GCA_006410655.1 Kobus ellipsiprymnus
CACCATTGCAGGGCCCTCCCCAGAAAGGCCCTCCCATCTGGAGGCCTCTTACCCCGCCCCCTCCGTGTCTTCATCCAGCACTTTACTTGTTTCCTTCTTAGCACCTATCATTGTGTGTAAAGGGGACGTCTGTCGGCCTCTTGACCTGTTTCCCCTCTGGCTCCCCACAGACAGGGATCTTATCTGTTCTGGTCACCACCCCAGGGCCAGTAGGAAGCTGAGGGCTGGAGGTCCAGCCGGGAGCCAGGTTCGAATCAGAGCATGTAACTGACAGTATCAAGTTCTGCCCAATCACCTCCCTGGGACCTCAGGAGATGACGGTGGTTCCAAGTGACTACGAGGAATGAGGTGCAAGGACACCAGGTGGCCATGAGATGTGGATCCCCCAAAGGCTTTGAACAATGCGGACTGGACTCTGAGGGAGAGAGACCCACTGTACCCTGTAGAAGAAGTAGGTACTTCATGCCGTGCAGGGTTCCTGGGCAGTATCTCTTGGAGAACAGGTCCCAAGGGCCCTTGTTCACCTGGCAGGATTATTAGGTGCAGTCCAGCCCTGAGGCAACAGACAGGTGAAATACAAAGACAGGGCAAGCAGCAGGGCGGCCCTCAGAGCAGTCAGCTAAGGACACAGAGATCCTTATCTGAGCAGAGAGGCAAGCTGGACGTCCGAAGGCTGAAAGGCCAGATGAGAACTGGTTTACGTTCAGCCATGAATGAGGGTTACCGTGAAGGCTCTAGACACTGACAGGGCCAACGGATGGGCCTTCTGGGGTGGCCTTCCAACTACTGGTATTATGGTTTTTGGCGTTGTTTAGTGTTTTCTGAGATTAAACCACAATGTTTGACTTGATAGGTAGTGTTCTGTTTTGAAAATAGATTTTCTACTGAGATAAATATTTCAGTATAACTTATTTATGAGCATTTCCCATGTGCCCAGCTCTACACTAAGCACTAAACAGACATTATGTTTCATCCTAGTAAGTCCCAGTCTCCCCACCTCTTACCCAGGAAAACTGAGCTGCTCAGACTGGACCTGAGGTACCACTGGTGGAAGGACACGGGTATGAATCCTGGCATATCACAGAGTCAAGCTCCGGGGCCCCGTGTGGAGGGAGCAGCCTCTCTGGACCAAAGGTCCACCCCCCGAGCAGCCTCCAAGCCCCATCCAAAGGCCTTGGATGTGCCCCAGATCACGCAGTTATCCCAGGTAGGGCAGGGACAAGAGATAAATCCATGTGAACCTCGCCTCACTTAATTCTCAAAATAACCTGGGAGGACAGTACTACCAATTTCACGGCAAAAAGAATTAAGTCTCCAGAAAGAGAAAAGATCGCTGGGCAGAGCAAGGGTCTGGACCCAGGCGGGAGGCTGTCTGGTAACCCTGTGCCACTCCACCAAACGCCTGGAAACTGGCCCTCGCGCCTCCCTCTAGGCCGCCCGGCCGCACCCTTGCAGCCTTCTGGGCCGCCCGGTGTCACCGCCGGCGGGCTCTACACCTGGCATGTGATGCCAGCAGCCTGGGTAAACAGGCCCGGCTGCAGCCCGCCTCCTCCGGCTGGCCTGTGCTTGGGGAAGCCAGGTCGGGGGACGGACTCTGTGGCGTTTCCAGCAGTGAGCTCTTACTCAATTAGGCCCTTTCTGTCCAAAGGGCAGCTGTGACGTGCGGAATGGTCTGTGGTGTCAACACGAGCCCAGCATTGAGCGACTGGGGACACACCATGCTCTCGGTCGACTGTTTATTTATAAATCCACCCGGCGCTCACCGCGGCCTTTACGCTCAGCTCTTTCCCAAAATGCAAATTGGCTTCTTCCTGTAAGTCAAACCGGCTTGCTCAAGCTGATAAAAATCATCCCAAACGGGCTCTTTTATCTGCTCAATACAGAAAGTCCCACAGCTCCTAGAAAGAGGAAGATGTCTTCTCTCAGCTTCAAGGGGACTGGCCCGGGGACAGGCCGAGCAGAGGCATTCAGGGTGGGCGAGGTGGGGGAGTCAATGAGAGCAGTGGGAGAGAAAGTTCCAGGCTCTGAGACTTGTGTTCAAACTCTGCCCCTGACACGTTCCCAGCTCTGTGGCCTTAATCCCTCTGAGCATCACTCTGTGCTCACCTGTGTGGTGCTGCTGTTCAGTCGTGTCTGACTCTTTTCTGACCCCACGGACTATCACCCAGCAGGCTCCTCGGTCCACAGGATTTCCCAGGCAAGAACACTGGAGCAGGTCGCCATTTCCTTCTCCAGTGCATGAATGTGAAAAGTGAAAGTGAAGTCACTCAGTTGTGTCCGACTCTTAGCGACCCCATGGACTGCAGCCCACCAGGCTCCTCCATCCATGGGATTTTCCAGGCTAGAGTACTGGAGTGGGGTGCCATTACCTTCTCCGCATGTGTATGTTAACTGGGGATAAAAAATAGTCTCTTCCTTACAGGGTTCTTTGGAGAATTAAATGAGATAATGTATATAAGCTGCTTGGCACAGTGCTGAACACTGGTAAATCTTCTGAATGAAGTGGTGGTGGTGGTGGTGGTGAAGAGGAATACAATCATTACTATTATCTGAAGCTTGCGAGTGCCACCTAGTTACACTTGCTAGGTGACTTCAGGATGGTCCCTTGTGTCCTCTCATCCTCAGTTTCCCCCACTGTAAAGTGAGCCCCCAGGAGCCTTTCTCCTGTTGGGTGGCCGCTCAGCCCTTTGACTGCCTGCATCATAGTCAAACAGCTTTGGAGGTGCTCTTTCCAGTACCCTAACTCTTCACTCTCTCAAGAGCTCTTTTATCAGAAAAACAATCTGTTCTTAAAAAATAACCTCTCCATGTTTCATAGAAAAGCGAACTATGTGACCAGCTTGTGTCAGGATGTCCAAAGAGTCGTGAGCATCACTTAAAGGCACATACCTTGCACAAGGCTTGCCAAGGGATAACAGGGAACTGATAAGAACCCGTTACCTGCTAGATTAGTAAGGGGCCTCCAGGGGCTGGACAGGAAGTACAAGTGAACTCGATATGGACCTGCTGCTGCTGCTGCTGCTGCTAAGTCTCTTCAGTTGTGTCTGACTATGCGACCCCATAGACAGCAGCCCACCAGGCTCCCCCGTCCCTGGGATTCTCCAGGCAAGAACACTGGAGTGGGTTGCTATTTCCTTCTCCAATGCATGAAAGTGAAAAGTGAAAGTGAAGATGCTCAATCATGTCTGACTTTTAGTGACCCCATGGACTGCAGCCTACCAGGCTCCTCTGCCCATGGGATTTTCCAGGCAAGAGTACTGGAGTGGGGTGCCGTTGCCTTCTCTGCAATATGGACTTATATCAAGTCACCTAGATCAAGTCACCAGAGATCAAGATGTGAACCGGAAGCTCTTGATGGAGGTTACAAGGAGGCGGCATGATGCTGTTGTGACAGCTGGGTTTGGCAGGCAACGTGGGGCCCTGCCCACAGGGGGACCCCGAAGCCTGTGTCCCAGCAGGGAGCAGCAGCAACCGTGCATGCGGCATGCATTCAATGCAACGTTTAGCGCCTGGGGAGACAGGGGTTACCAGGACGGACCCTTTTATGGAGGAGAAAGCTGAGGCCTGAAGAAGGGCCGCGTCTGCCCAAGGTCACACAGCTTGTTGGTAATGAAACCAGCAGCTGTGACATGGCCATGCCACGGTAGCCACCAGTTTTCCCAAATGGGATGAAGCCTGATGGACGATGTCAGCTAGCTCCCAAAGACCTTCCCCTCCCTGCACCTCATTTACTCCTCATAGCAGCTGGGCAGACAGGCTGGGGTTGTTAAATCTCCCCACTCTGTTGGTTGAGGGCAGAGGCTCGGGGCCATGTCACCCCATGAGGGGAGAGCTGGGCCAAGCCTAGACTCAGACCTTCAGAAACACCGGCTACTTTCACCTCCTTCTCTCCCGCTCAGCGAGGAGGGCCCAGCTGAAGGAGGAGACAGTCCCCTGGGCCCCGTCCCCACCAGCCCTCCCACCCAGCACAGGGGCAATGGCCCTGAGATGCAGCTGAGGGACTCCACCTGTGTTAACAAACAGATTCCAGTCTCTGCCTCCAACCCAAGCACTTCTCTGCCTCCCGATTACTCTCCTCAAATACTACCGTTCCCTGACCTCCCTTGCCTCTACAGAAGGTCTCCTCCCAGCACTGAGTTCTCGCTGAGGTTCCAGCCATCCCTGGAGACCTGGCCTTAGTAATTCCCCTGAAGACACAGGCACTGGCTGGGCTTTCCCAGAACCCCGGACCCCTGGGGCATGCACACCTGTCTCCCTCTCTTCACACCTTTCTGCCTCCCGGAAGTGCCCTTTCTCCCCATGTCCTCCTCACCTTGTTCTAGCTAAACTCTCTGCATTTTCAACACCTTTAAATGCCCCCTCCCCCAGGAGCCCCTCCCTGACTGCTTTAGCCCATTCTCATTGCTCATTTGTTCCAAGGTCTCTTTGGAACTTCTTGGATTTCTCTGGTACTTTGAGTAGGTATCATTCCTATTCTGTCAAATAGCCAAGGCTTAGTTTACAATTAGACCATGAAACTCACTGAAGTCAGGGTCTCCGGAGTTTTGTTAGGCCATCCTTCCACTCAAGAAATATTGCCTTTACCTGTGCCCGTCTGCCCATGCCATCTCCTTGACCACTGTGCTAGGGGATACAGGAAATGGGGTTCTGGCTTTCTAGAAGGAGTTCATGTCTAGAAATGGGAACATAATCAAGCAGCTGGCATCTAGCATGGGTGGGGCGGGGGGTGCTGTGACAGGGAAGCAGGAGGCTAATAGGCCCACTGCCCGGTTTAGGTTCTGGTTCCCCATCAGGAGCCCTCACTATGCCAAGCACAGGGCCCTACCCTAAGGAGATGCTCCAGCGGGCCTCCTGCTACAACAAAATTGCAGGTGAGTGATTCACCTGTCAGATTACAAGGAAGACAAAGGAGGTCTGGGTGGGGACATGAGGAAGAAGTATGGGTGAATGCTGCCCCTTGCCAGGGCCTCTACCAGCACAAAGGTAGGAAGAAGAGCCGGACGCAAGCGCTAAGAGGGAAGCCCCATGGCCTGGGCCTGGGGGGGTGGTGGTGCGGAGGCCAGTCCACCCTAATGGAAAAGGCAGAGAGAGAGGGCTGAACCTGACCTGGCAGGGCTCCTGGGGCATGCACATCCCTCACCCCTCAAAGCCAGTGCCCCCGAAGCCTCAGCTCCCGAAAGGCATGTCAGCCTTGTGGGTGGGGCCTTTTCGTGTTCTGTTTTTCTGAGCAGGCCTCTCCAGATGGGCCAGCGATGGGAAGTGCACCGCTGCACGCTGCTGGCTCCTGGCCTAGTGGGCCCTGGCCACTGTCTGCAGCTCTGAGCCTCTCAGCGAATGGCTTCATTGTTCTCCCACCCTGAAGCCTTCTCTGGAGAAGCGCATGGGTTTCTAGAGAACTAAATGGAGTGCTATGTGCCAGTGTGGGGGCCTCAGACCATGCCCCCGTGTCCAGCTCCTTGTCACCCAAGCTTGTGTCCCTGCACCCCAGAAGAGGGTAGAAGCTTCTTCTTTGGCTCCAAGCAGAACCTGCTTCCTTCAAAAACGTCTTCCGTGCTTGCGCTCTCTGTGGGTCTCACGGCCTGGGTGGGGTGATGAGGAAAACCCTCCATTTGCAGTGTCCCAGGTAACCCCAAGCAGCCTCCCTCTCCACTGCTTCAGGAGCAGCAGAAACACTTGAGTACTCTGGACACTGGGCCTGGGAGTCCCTGCTCTTCCCTCTGAGCTTGTTTTCCGGTCAGTGAAATGGGACTGCTAAACTCAGCGATGGGCCAGCTGTCTCCCAGGCTTCCACTGTCGTTCGAACCAACCACGCCTGAAGAAGCAGCGGTGGGACCAGTGCCCAGCGCAGCCAGGGGTGTTCAGAAGGCAGGATGGGGAAGGCGGGGGTTGTTGATGGCTGCAGAAGCCCTAAAAGCTGGTAAAAGGCTTAATCCTGCATAATGATTTACAAAGTGACAAGTAAAATAGATTTACCGTGACAGCTTGAAAGGCGAACCACAGAAATAAAATTACACTCGGGCTCATCCTGTCTCTCTGCCACCTGTCCCCCTTCCCTTCCGAAAATCAGGAAGTCCTGTGTGCGCACACATAGACACAAGCACTTGGGAGAGGGATAAAGAAGGTGGCTGCTCTGGCCCCTGTGCTGGGAAGGGCTGGAGGGTACCCTGTGCCAAGGACAGTCCATAGAGGAGGTGATGCTCACGGCAGGTCTCCAAAGGCAGGGGCTTGTCCCCACTGACAGGTGCAGACGCACCCAACTGACATGCCCTGAGTCAGGTCCCACCTTCAGGAGCATGCAGCAGGCACCTCAGGTGCCCATGGGGCCCAGCACTGCCGCTTTCTATCTAAGCCCCGTCTGATCCAACATCGCAGTCCTCTAGGTTTTCAGGGCTCAGGGAGAAGAGTTCACTGCTTCCCCTGGCATGAAGTGGGACTCCAACAGCAGTGGGCTGAGACCAGCCAAGAGGAAATCAAGAAACACCTTCGACACGTTCAAGAATGAGAGTGAGTGGCCGCTCCCGCCTGCAGTGCTGGGTTCACGGGCGGCATCTGGGTTTCCCTGACAATGCTATGGCCCTCAGTCTGTGCTTACAGGGGTACCACAGGGCCCATTTTCCTCCCCTGCAGCAGGTTCATTCGGCATCCAGCTGTGCGGGGAAGGATCCAGCATGCCAGTGTTCCACCCAAGGGCCACGGAGACTCTCTCCTTGGTGGCAGTGAACCCTACCATTGGCTCCAGGCTCTCTGGCCATCTGTCCACTTCCCCTAGAGAGGTGCCCACCTAGGAAGCTTCCCAGGCTCCCCAGGTAGAGGCTGGTAACCACACCCATCGGGTTATTCAGCAGGGTGACTCACCCCAGCAGGGAAGGATTTGACAAGAAAATATAGAAGGGGCCAACTGTAGGAAGAAAGAGACCAGCATCCCCTTGGTATTAATAGATTCAGATGGTAAGGAATCCGCCTGCAATGCAGGAGACCCTGGTTCGATTCCTGGGTTGGGAAGATCCACTGGAGAAGGGATAAGCTACCCACTCCAGTACTCTTGGGCTTCCCTTGTGGCTCAGCTGGTAAAGAATCCGCCTGCAATGCAGGAGACCTGGGTTCGATCCCTGGGTCAGGAAGATCCCCTGGAGAAGGAAATGGCAATCCACTCCAGTATTCTTGTCTGGATCATTCCATGGCCGGAAGAGCCTTGTGGGCTAAAGTCCATGGGGTCACAAAGAGTTGGACACTACTGAGAGACTAACATTTTCACTTTCACATGTGGGGAGAAAGAGGCCAGCATTGCCTTGGTATTAATAGCTGTGGGGCCTGAAGCAACTTCACCCTTTTGAACTCCAGCTTCTGCCTGGTTAAAATGGGGATAACACTACCCACTCCAGAGGGTTGTTGTAACAACTGTGAGGTCCCAAATAACCATGCCTGGTGCGCAGTGGGTGTTTCCAAGGATATGAGCTTTGCCTCACCTGAGTACGGATTAAAACGTACTGGGTTTGCCAAAAAGTTTGTTCGGGTTTTTCTGTAATATCTTCTCCTGAATAATTTTTTTGGCCAACTCAATATTTGCAATGGGGATAGCTAAAAAGAAATTTTGCTCTTAGCCTTGGCTTAGCGAAATCACCTGCCCGTGGCCCACCCAGCCTCCCTGGGACCCCAGGAGCTGCCCGAGTTGAGGTAGTGAGAAGATCCTCAGGGAAGGGACAGACAGCAGTCAGACGGGTCTGGGGATCCCAAACTTCCTGCAGCCTCCACTCTGCAGCAGGGGCCGAGTCCTAGGAAAGTCTCCCTCCCTTATCACTCTCTGGCTGACACCTGGCAACTCCCAGCTCAGTGCCTCTAACCAACAGAGCACTGGGACGTGCCTCGGCAGGCCCGGCCACCCGTGTTTACCCGACAGAGGATGTCCCTCCCTCCTGCCCGCCCCCAGCTCCGTGGCAAGCTGGAGCTCATTCGGCCGCAGACTGGCCTGGTGTGTAGGCTGCCTGGATGAGGCTCCAGCCCCTGGCCCTGCCCAGGGAGTCTTGCCCGAGAGGCCCTGAGGCCTGGCCAGGCTGCTGCTGAGCCAATTCTCCCAGGAAGCCAAGCCGAGGAGGGCGGCAACCCTGGGCAAAACCACTCAGGCCAGCTACCCCTCTGGCTCTAGGTGGAGTGTTGGGGGAGTGAAGAAGGAAGAAGTGAAGTCGCTCAGTTGTGTCTGACTCTTTGCAACCCCATGGACTATAGCCTACAAGGCTCCTCCATCCATGGGATTTTCCAGGCAAGAGTACTGGAGTGGGTTGCTGAGTGGGGGGCCCAAAAGAAGTGACTGAGGGGTCAGACCATGTACACAGGGCAGCTGGGACTCTGGGACTGAAGTTAGTCAATTCTTTCTCAAGCAAAGCATGCAAGTCTCTTCTAAGGTACCCACCTAAAATGCAAATATATGTATGTATATATATTTATATATTTATGCATTTATATTTGGACTTCCCTGGTGGCTCAGGGGTAAAGAATCTACTTGCCAATGCAGGAGACACGGGTTCAATCCCCGGGTCGGGAAGATCCCTTGGAGAAGGAAATGGCAACCCATTCCAGTATTCCCAGGTCCAGTATCTCCATGGACAGAGAAACCTGGTGGGTTACAGTCCACGGGGTCACGAAAGAGTTGGACATGACTGAGAGATGAAAACAGCAACAACAATTTATATTTATCTCCAAACCACAAAACCTACCGACTCTGTGTAAAATATAGCCATCACTTATTTATTTGCCTCTTTAACGAGCATTTTGGAGTGTCTGCTAGATACCAAGCTTGGTGCGGGGTATCAGGGAGTCCGAGCCTGTATGTGGACAGGGCACCTTGAAGGTAGCTGGGATCCTGCCAGATGAGGGCTTCAACAGTGCTAGGGAAACTGGGGCAAAGGCAGGGGACCCACTTCCTTGATCTAGCTGGTGCGTGAGGGCAAGTCCACCCTGGGCAGAGCTTTGCAGGATGCCTAGGAGTTCACCAAGCAGACAGAGCAGAGGACAGAATACGCACAGCACACACAAGTGGAAGCTCAGCTGGGGCCGCAGAAGGGCCCTGAGTGCCGGGCTGTAGGTGCTAGAGAGCTCCAAAGGAGTTTTAAGTAGAGTGGCGGAGGCGACAGCATCAGAGGAGCCTTATGTTAAGGTCATGCTGGTGGCCAAGTAGAGGGAGGGCAGAAGGGAAGCTGGAGGCAGACACTGGAGGGGAAGGCTGCTTCATAAGAGTGGAAAGGAGAGGTGGCTTTGGAAACATTTGGAAGGTGGAGTCTGAGGCATCAGTTCCCTACATACTCCCACAGGCCAGGTTCTGGGCAGTGCAGCAGGGACACGGAAGCCCAGTGCCATAGGTAGCAGGCCTAGGGAGCAGCCAACGACGACTCCCGAGCTTCAGCTGGGGTGATGGGCCAAGGCAGTCCCCAGTCCTGACAGTGGCTTTACAAGAACTAGAACAAGGCTCCCCTTTTGCCAAACACTTCCCCACTATCCACCAGAACTTAATAAATGTGTGATCTGTGGGGACGACACTGAGCGCTCCTAAGCTGCGTAGTGCACAACATGCATGATCAAACGCATCGGTCCCAACAGACAAAATGCACAGAGCAAGTGCTGGAAAGATGGTGTGTCGGAGACCTGGAGCTCGGGAGGGAGGAGCAGACAGATAAAGTCCAGTCCATGAAGGCAGAAGCATAACAAAGAACAACCAAAGTAGAATGTTTACTAACCTTCCTTGCCTTTTTGGCCTGAGAAACGAGAGATGGGAATATTTACTCTATGTAACTCAAAAAAGAGATAGTAGCTGCTCAAACAATGTAAATACATGTAACTATACAAGTCAGAGGGAGAAGGAGATGGCACCCCACTCCAGTACTCTCGCCTGGAAAATCCCATGGACGGAGGAGCCTAGTGGGCTGCAGTCCATGGGGTCATGAAGAGTCGGACACGACTGAGCATCTTCACTTTCACTTTTCCTTTCATGCATTGGAGAAGGAAATGGCAACTCACTCTAGTGTTCTTGCCTGGAGAATCCCAGGGACGGGGGAGCCTGGTGGGCTGCCGTCTATGGGGTCGCACAGAGTCGGACACGACTGAAGCAACTTAGCAGCAGCAGCAGCCTACAAGTCAGAAAGCACCAGTTTTGAAAGACAAGGATTTACCAAAACCCAGCTCAAGGATCGAACCTGGGTTTCCTGCATGGCAGGCAGTTTCTTTACTGTCTGAGCCACCAGGAAAGCCCAATTCTGGCCTTGGAGCTTATTAAAAATTAGATTTTTTTTTTTTTTTTAAAGGATCCTATATCCTGAGCAAAACACCAGCAATTAAACACAGCTGAGTGAAACCCATATGCTGAGAAAACTGGAACTATCTGGATAACTGAGGGTTTCTATTTCTTTATCCTTTTATCAGAGCTTTACTGAACACCTTGGCTGCTCCAGGCTGCCTGGGAACACAGGAATGAGACCCAGCTGGTACCCTCAGGAAGGTGGCAGTCCAGTCAGAGAGAATGCAGAGGGCTAGGGGAGTAAAGGAGGGAACCTGAGAGACCCCCGGGAGGAGGCAATGATACAACTGAGATGTGCTAGAAGGAGAAGCTGAGAGACCTTATGCCACTCTCCACAACAACGTCCAAAGCCCTGTGGACAGACCCCTGTTCTACAAACGGGAGAGCTCTGTGAGTAGAGGTGAGATGATCACAGTCAGTTTTGGTGGCGGGTAGGGGGGCTTGTACAAACAGCCTTGCCTACCCAGGAGGTACAAATACTCAAACAAGCTTCTTCAAGAGTCCCAGCTAGAAAAGGCCTCAGTGCACACGTGGGGAACTGAGGGCAGAGTCAGGGCCCTGGGTCTCTGACCCTGACCACAGCCACTTCCCGGGCCCCTTGCTGCCCTGAGGGTGCTCGGCAGCCCAACATCGGAGCAGTGCTGGGCAGGGAGTGCACGTCTGGTCGGCTACATGAGTTCCTAACCACTGGAAACCACGTAGACACAGAGGGGGAGGTATTTCCACACAGCACCAGATTCTCAACCTTAAAAAATTTCCGGCTTTCATTTCCTGAAAAAGATGTTTACAGGGGCATCCCTCCGGCTGAAGTCTGTTGGCAATCCAGTAAGTTTTTATTGGGTACAAACTACCTTCCTCGGCCTCCCCTCCTGGCGGCCCTGGAGGCGGGTGCTCTCCACCCATTTTACAGATGACCCAGCGGACCTGGAGAGCCCCAGAGGCCCTCTCATCCCAGCTTCCTCCTTATGGGCCTGATGGGCAAGACCAACCCCTGCTACGTGCCAGGCGGGGGTTGAGGTGGCCTGGTGCACCTGAGTCCTCTGCCTGCAGGCAAGCTCCGCCGCTCATTCATGTCTGACTCTTTGAGACCTTCCAGACTGTAACCACCAGGCTCCTCTATCCATGGGATTTCCCTGCAAGAGTACTGGAGTGGGTTGCCGTTTCCTCCTCCAGGGGCTCTTCCCAACCCAGAGACTGAACCCACTTCTCCTGCAGCGGCAGGCAGGTTCTTTTACCCCTAAGCCACCCGGGAAGCCCGAGCCCTCTGCCCACTGAGACCAATGGCAGGTGGGGACCTGGCTCTGGGTCAGGCCCTTACTGGGCATCTCAGATCCTTGGTCTCACTGGTCTGGGCCCTGCCTTATTGTCACCAAGCCCTGGAACCACCCCACTCAGACGCTGCAAGGCCATGAGGGGTGCCAACAGCCAGCCTGCGGTTTTGTGTTTGGCTAACTCTTGGCTTCTAAGTGATGAAGTGGAGAGAAGAGAGTCATAGCGAGAAGGCACTGTCCACCCACTCACCCTGCTGCGGGCAGTCTCTGGGGCCGCCCAGGACCAGCCCTGCTCAGCACCAGTGTGCTGAGCGGCAGCCAGCAGAGACAGACACCAGCTGAGGCCACCTTCAAGGCGAGGGAAGGAGACCCAGGGGCCTGCACAGGTTCCGACCAGAGTGAAACCCACCCCTCGCTGTCCCTGTTGCCATCTGGGAGGCAGGACTTCCCTCCTCTGCCTCTGTAAGTCACACGAATCCCAGTTTACTTACAAGGGCCTCCTGGCCATGTACACCCTGGGATTCTGGAGTGGCCTGACTCAGGCAGGTTATCCTCTTGGAGGAGAGAGAGGAACAGAATAGAGAAATGGAGGCCTAAAGAGGGTGAAGGGCCTGCCTG
Source organism: Kobus ellipsiprymnus (assembly GCA_006410655.1). NCBI lineage: Eukaryota > Metazoa > Chordata > Mammalia > Artiodactyla > Bovidae > Kobus > Kobus ellipsiprymnus. The sequence goes on from SJYR01002597.1 coordinate 59,030, forward strand.
TGGTTACAAGGCAGAACTGGAGGTACAGGGATAAGGGATATTAGGGTGGAAATGACTTTAGCGAGACAAGCAGTCCCAGTGCCCCCATGTCACTGACAGGTAAAGTGAGACCCAGGGATGGGAAAGGACCTGCTGAAGATGACTTTGAATCAATAAGAATCCCAGGATGGTCACCATGGGTTGCCCCTTGGGGCTCGGGCAGAGCTGCCCGCTGTGACCCCAACCTCCAAAGTCAGGGAAGTTGCAACACTTCCTTGTTTCCATAGTGACCAGCTATTGCTCCAGGAATACACTGCAATGTTTGTGTTCCCTCCTCTGTGCCAGTCCTGGGCCAGGCTGTGAGGATACGGAGTGGAAAGAGGGGGCCTTAAGGGGGAGGCACAGACCCAGTACCCATTCTGGTGGATCACAGGCAATAGAGGGCAGAAGAGAGAGGAACAGGAGAATTTTCAGTGGAGGAAGAAATCCTAGGGTCGGAAAGTGTCAGGGGAGGGAGGTCAGAGGTGGCAGCTCTGGAGCTGGGCTCTTAGGGACGCAGAGGAGTTAGGCAGAGGTGCCCGGGCTTGAGGGTGATGGCATGTTAGAAAGTGACAGTGCAGAGTAGAGGGCATGAAAGTAGAAGGTGAATGCAGGAAACCAGGATGGGAACCAGAGGGTAAGTGACAAGTGTAGACTAGAGTGTGAGAAACACCTCCCCATGCCTCTATTTTCCCAGCTGCTCAATGGGCGCTTTATGACAAATAGTTTATAGTTACATGGGAGGTGACAAGCACAAAAGAAAAAGTGCACATACCCACAGGACTTGGAGATCTGGGCCAGCTTTGCAGTCCCAACCCCTCAGCCCGCTTTGCAGAGATAGGCAGGCATTCCCCGTGGGCTTCTAGGCACTCAAATACATCCACTAACATCCACTTACTAACATCCGCCTCTGACTACTAACTAACGCCACTGACTACTCTGGTCAAAGCCACCAGCATCCTCATGTGGGTCACTGTAAAAGTTGCCCAGCTGCTCTCCTTGTTTCCACCCTTGGCTCGTAGAATCTATACTCAGCTCACTAGGCAGAGGGATCTTTTTAGAAGATATGCCAGATAGTCTCAGTCCTTTAATTAAAATCCTCCAATGACTTCCAAATTACTGAGTGTGAGGTCAGAAGCCCTTCCTGGGCTCCATAAGGCCCTCTGTGACCTGATCCCTGACCACTTTGCTCACTTCCTCTCCTATCCTCCTCCTGATCCTACTCCATCCAGTTACACTGGCCTCCCTGCCTTTCTTAGAGCATGCCAGAGGGTCTTTGCACACTCTGTTCCTGCTGTCTAGACTGCTTTTCTCCTAAATGTTTATGGGATTCACTCTCTTATCTCCCTGAGATATCTACTCAAATGTAGGCCTCTTCAAAGAAGTCTTTCCTGATCACTCTATCTAAAGAAGCCCAATTCTCTCATCTCCTTGTATCACCTTATCCTCTGTTTTCTTCAAAACACTTACCCTAACTCAGCATGACATTGTACATTAAGCTGTAGACTTGTTGACTGTCTCACCTAGGAGAATGTAGTGGGCCTCTGTCAAGTTCACCACTATACGGCCAAGCACATAGTAGGTGCTCAACAAACTTGACGACTGCATAAGTAATCCATCTTTCTTTTATTTTTTTTGCTTTTCTTTTTAAAAAAAATTAATTTATTTTGATTGGAGGCTAATTACTTTACAATATTGTAGTGGTTTTGCCATACACTGACATGAATCAGCCATGGGTGTACATGTGTTCCCTCCCCATTCTGAAGCCCCCTCCCACCTTCCTCCTCATCCCATCCCTCAGGGTCGTCCCACTGCACCAGCCCCGAGCACCCTGTCTCATGCATCGAACCTAGATTGGTGATCTATTTCACAAATGGTAAAATACATGTTTCAATGCCATTCTCTCAAATCATCCCACCCTCCCCTTCTCCCACATAGTCCAAAAGTCTGTTCTTTACATCTGTGTCTCTTTTGCTGTCTCACATACAAGGTCATCGAGTAATCCATCGTTCTTAAACAGCGGGGCAGGGGGAGGCACAGAAAGATCCCAGGCCCTGTCCCCTCAGGGACAGAACACTGGAGGCTCCAGACTGGCCAGGAAACCTCGTTCTCAGGCTGGCAGCAGGAAGCAGGTGCTGCCCTCCCAGCGCACGGGCTCCCAGGCCTGGAAGGGAAGCAGGGCCTGGCCTCAGGGTCTGGACGAGCCCTGAAGGGAAAGCAGCAGCTGCTATCTTTGCGTGTCCCTGTTCCACACACACTCGACCTGGGCATTCCAAGGAATTAGCCTCGGGCAGCGGGCGATGGAAGGAGGCCAGGCTGGCTCACACGGAGGATTTAGTACCTTGCTGGCTTTGCAGCCAGCTTCCTTCCCTCTCTAGGCCTTAGTCTCCTAATCTGGGAAATGGGGATGAGACAGGGATAAGACAGGCTGGTTGCCCAGGTCTGGGGCATCTTTGCATCTTCAGAGACCTGGAAGGGACTGCACCAGGTTGAAACAACGGTCACAAATTCAACCCATGGTCCCAGGCCAGGGTAACATTCTGCAGCCAGTTAAGCTAGACACCTGTGCAAGGGGTCTCGGGTGGGCTCCTGAAGACACTGTTTCTAGCCAAGGTGACAGCTAGCAGAGTGCAGGGCAGCCCTTTCTGAGTCAAGAAGTGAAGGCGAGAGCCTTGTTCCAGGGCAGCAGCCCTGGTGTGTGGGGGGGTGGTGAGGAATGGGGGGCAGCTCGGCTGGGGAAGCCAGCTGGATCTCTGGGTCATGGAGACACCCAGGCCCAGAGGTTCTTGGGAGTCAGCCAGAGAGCCAAGGCCCGGGAGCTCTGTGAGGTGAGGCTGGTAAGTCCCGGGTGAGCCCGGTGTCACTGCCCCAGCCACAGTGGGGCTTCCCTCTGAGTCTCAGTCAGCTAAAGGTTTCTGCCCGGTGACAAGGCGGAGGATGGGCACAGGCTGATGGTCAGGATGCTTGGGTTTTAGCTCCAGCTCTCCAAGCCAAGGACTTGCTCTGTGACCTTGGGGAGACCTCTGTCTCTTCTGAGGTCAGACTCAGCAGCTAAATGAGAGGGTTGGCCTGGATAATCTCCAAGGCCTTTCTGTGCTGACACTGTCATCACGGCACCTGGTAATAAAACATTACCCTCCCCGATGCTGTGACACTGGGCAGCATGCAGAGCGCTGGCCCACCCCTCTGACAGCCTAGGGGGGCACTGTCGGTGGCAGGCAATGCCAGAAGCTCTGACTAAATCCAGCACTCTCTGTAGACACGCAGGGTCTCTGGGGCGTCGGGACGCTTAGGCAGGAGGTTCCGACAGAGAGACAGGGGACAGAACAGAGCAGAGAAGGGCTTGGGAAGAGGCAGATGGAGACAGACAGGGAGGGAGCAGTACTCACAGCCCCTTGGCTGTGCTCCTAGAAAGGGACCCCTGTTTCAGTGGCAGGTGAGCAAGCTGGGAGAAGCTAGAAAGATGTCCTTCTCAAAACACTGGGCATGCCTGACACTTAAAGAGCAGGTGCCAGGCCACTTTCTCTCCCTTGGACCCTCATGAGCCACCGTTGGGACATCCCCAGCCTGCTTCCATGTCTTAGACCATTTTCAGGTCAGGCCTGTGGTCTCCAAGCTGCCCAGGCTCTTACCAGAAGGCAGAGATAATAAGAAGGCCTGGAGAATTGAGGGAAGAGAAGGCAATGGCACCCCACTCCAGCACTCTCACCTGGGAAATCCCATGGACGGAGGAGCCTGGTGGGCTGCCGTCTATGGGGTCGCACAGAGTCGGACACGACTGAAGCGACTTCGCAGCAGCAGCAGAAGAATTGAGGAAGGCCACCTCATCCAGGAAGCCCATTCTGCCCACTCCAGCCTGAACTCAGCTAGAGAGGAGAATTCTCTGGGGAAATACCCATGATGTGGAAGGGAGTTCCCAAGAACTGACTTCACCCTATCTGCACAGTCCTGAGAGACAGTGAGAGGCATTCTTCCAGGTGCCACACAAAGTGGAACTTCCTAGGAGGAAGCTGATAGATAGGAGGCAGGGAGCAGCCTGTCCCAGGAGGCATGCAAGCCTATAACAGACGGCGCTCTGTGGGGATGTGCCAGAAGGACCGGAAGTCATCTGTGTGACAAGACATCAGATGAGGTGGCTGCCAAGCTCCCTTGCAATCTTGAGAATCAAAGGTCCCATGAACACCCAGAATAGTAGTGTTTGGAGCCCCCAGAGGGGGAGGTCTGGTGGACCATCTCCCCTGACTGGACAACCACACCTCCAGGGAGCTGGCTAGGAGGGCAGCCATCCACAGGGAGAAAACTCTGAGAATCCTGGGGCCCATGTGGATTCCAAGCCCCAAAGCAGCTCCACTCCTGTGCCTATAGAAATCAGCCCTTTATACAAAGCACACACAGGAATGAAAGTGTCAACCTGGACTGGGGTGGGAGGAATCACAAAGCGATCCTTTCGCAGGAAATAAATCAACGCTGAGCTCACAGCTTCGGGGAAGTTCCTTTCACAGCCAGGCCCCATCACCAAACACCAGGCAAGAAATCACACTTGAGGTTTCCTCTCTTTTCCCAGGATCAGAAGCACAAGGGGGTCCGAGAGCTTGGGATGGGGTTGCAAGGGCACTGAGCAAACCAGGCAGAGGGCCTGAGTGCCCAGGAGCCCCCTGACTTGCCCCCTGCCAGCCACAACACCCACTCCCCAGAGTCCCACAAAGTTAAGGGCAGGAGGGGTGTGAGCCAGGGAGGGAAAGTGACGCGTCTGCCAGCGTGGAAAACCAGCTGGGGCCCAGGGCTCTCCCCAGGGCCCCAGGCTGCCCCTGCCCCCATCCCCGACAGCAGCACGACACCCCAGCTAACAGCTCACAACTGACCGATGCCAGCCCAGCGTTCAGAAGACACCGCGCACTCCTCTCCAGGTAAATGTTGCCAGGCCCCTCAGCCCAGGAAGAGGAGACCTGAACCGGGGCAGGATAAACAGGCAGCGTAGCCAGCGGGGCTGAAACTGGCCTCCTGACCCACAGCAGTAAGCCCTAACCCAGTCTTGCTCAGCCTTCCTAGAAGAGGGAGTGGGCGGGAACTTCCTCCCTTCACCCTAATCCTAGCTCTTTCTGTCAACGTTGAATCCCGGTGTTCACAGAGGATGAGACAAAACGGTTTCAGCGGCAAGGGCAGCTGGCACAAGAGGGCACCCCCTGGGGCCAGCCCCCGCCCCACTCCGAGCCAGGCCTACTGTTCTTAGTGATCTTGGTCAGGTCCATTCTCCTCCCTAGGCCTCGGCCTCCTCACCAGTCAAGCTGGTTTGGGAGCAGGGGTTTAAATACAATGCCTCTGCGACTAGAGAGGTGAGACACAAATGAGGGGGAATCAGAGGGTCTGGACAAGAGGAAAGGAAAGACAAACCATCAGTCACACTAACGCCAGTGTGTGTTCCGTCCCTCAGTCGTGTCCGACCCTCTTGCAGTGACCGCAGGGACTGCAGCCCACCAGGCTCCTCTGTCCGTGGGATTCTCCAGGCAAGAATACTGGAGAGGGTTGCCATTTCCTTCTCCAGGGGATCTTCCCCTCCCAGGGATCGAACCTGCATCTCCCGCATTGGCAAGTGGATGGATTCTTTACCACTGCACCACCTGGGAAGTCCACCAAGTCCAGTTCAGTTCAGTTGCTCAGTCATGTCCGACTCTCTGCGACCCCATGGACTGCAGCACAGAAGGCTTCCCTGTCCATCACCGACTCCTGGAGCTTACTCAAGTGATGCCATCCAACCATCTCATCCTCTGTTGTCCCCTTCTCCTCCCACTTTCAATCTTTCCCAACATCAGGGTCTTTTCAAATGAGTCAGCTCTTTGCATCAGGTGGCCAAAGAACTGGAATTTCAGATTCAGCGTCAGTCCTTCCAAGGAATATCCAGGACTGATTTCCTTTAGGACTGACTGGTTGGATCTCCTTGCTGTCCAGGGGACTCTCAAGAGTCCAGAGCCAGTGTAATTTTAGATCCCCGGATGAAGGCTGTGGTTCTTACACTGCTTTCAGCTGTTCAAACTCATTCAAGGATTGGAACAAAGCTGGGGACCACCTCTGCAGAAAAATACATTAATTGCCAAGGAGTGCAGGCAGGCTCACCACCCCTGCAGGGTGGGTACAAGGGCCTCTCCTCTCACAAAGCCAGCAGGTCTTCAAGGTTTATCTCTAGGGACACGGCAGGGGTCCCACCCCTCTGCCAAGCTGGCCTTGCTTTGGGACCTGCCCAACCACAAACGGATTTGTGGTCTGGTAACAATAAAAGAAAAGGAGGCCAGCGAAAGTGACAGGCCTGCAGGTTTGTAGGGGGTGGAGATCAGGTAGAACTGCTGAGAAGACTGGCGGGCTTCTGTCCTCACGCTCCCCGTCACCGACACCCCCTGGGGAAGGCAGGACTTCAACAGGGAAACCATCCGCTGGCCGAGCTGTAAGATGTCAGAGCTGGGGCCACCTAGCCTCACCAGGAGGTTCCACTGGGGTCTTCACAAGTTATTCTGCATTAAAAAGGGAAGTGAGCGGTGTGTCCCATGGCTTAGTAAAACCTGGGTGAGGCAAAGGGGCTGGTGGTTTCCCGGGAGGGGCTGTGCTCTGCCATCTGTCCTTCCTTTTGTGGACTGGTGTCCCTGAGGACCCACTTTGGAAACCTGGATGTGGTCTCAGCTCACGATTTTCAGGTGAGGAAACTGAGGTTCAGCAGAGCCCGTGACTGGCCTAGGGTCCCAGAGTCAGTGACCATCCCGCACAGTTCGGCACAGAAGTTGACGGCTGACGCGACTCAGCCCCTCCTGCCTCTCCTTTTCTCCCCACCCCTGCCCAGGAAGAGTCTGCGGGGGAAATGCGATCATTGCTCACCTCAATTTATAGAGGAGGAAGACGAAGTTCCAAGGCAGGAACCCAGATATAAATCTCCACCTTCGAAACACCTCTCCCAGGGGAACAGGCTTCCCTGCTAGGGTGAATGAGGCCCCATGGACCGGGGTATCCTTGAGATGCCCCAGCAGCCCTGCCTGCTCCTGAGGGGAGACTGCAGACCACGGCAGGGGCCTGGTGTCAGGAAACCTGGGTCCCAAGCCTGCCTTGGTTGGCCCTGAGGTGCCAGGTGGCCTTGGGCAACACCTCTGAGTCTCCTCGTAGTTCACTCTGAGGTGATGCACTGCTAACAGCTGGCCAGGGGTCATGGGAGCAACGGCCGTGACAATGACTGAGGGTACCACGTCCTGGGCACGCACTGTGTGCCAGCCCCTGCCTGTGCTCTGTCTTCTCAGCCTAAGGGGAAGGCCACGGGTTCTTTTTTACACTATTAGTGAACCTGCTTTGCAGACACGGAGCTGCCCGAAGCCACAGATGCCGCAGAGGCTGGAGTTGAGAGTGGATCCCAGGCAGTGTAAGAACCTAAAGCCAATGAGCTGCCCAGGAAATGCTGGGTATTAGGATGTTTATGCAAGACTTGGGTTAGTTGCTTTAAAGATGTAAACAGCAGAAGCACCAAAACAATGACATCAATAAGGAAATTCCACCCCTCTAGACTCAGAACACTCAGCCCCCTCAGTGAGATACCCTGGTGCAGGGGACCCATCTCACCGCGAGACATGCGGCCAGCCCCTTCACCTCTCTGGACTTTGGGTTTCCCCACCGCAAAATGGGAAGGTGGGACAGGGACCCTGGGAGGGCCCTTCCCACCTGCAAATGCCAAAAGGTTTCGGGACCCTTCCCCCAGAGGCTGCTATGCCCTAACTGTCCCTCAGTCGGAGTGCTGCCTGTGCCGAGCCAGGTGCCCTGCTTCCCAGCTTTGGCCATGGTCTACCAGGGAGCAGGATGGGAGTTTGGACAGGAGCCTGTGCACAGGGTGAGGTCCAGGCACCTGGGTCTGCTTCCTCGTCCCAAGATGACACAGGTGACTCCCAGGGTGGAGCGAGCGGGCTCCCTCCCTGCTTCTCCATCCACAGAGGAAGGGTTAGCAGGAACAGGAGAGCAGACCACTAGTCCTTCAAAGAGCAAAAGTTGGCCTGCAGAGGGCCGGGTGGGGCTGGGGGACAGGCGGCAGAAGTCAGCCATCTCCTTGGACTAAACAGGCCTGGGCAGATGAGAAATCTCGTACTCTCCCTAAAGAGTTTCTGTTTCCCTCTCCTCAAACATCCAATGCAACCAACCTATTATTACCTTTCAAGAAATATGCTGCTGGGTTGGGGCTCACTGCAATATCCTTCCCTAGCTGCGTAGGATCTGAGGGTCAAGATAGAAAATGTCCTCCTTGGGTTCATCTGGCCCTTCCCAACTCAAAGATGGAACATTACTCATTTCTGAGCACCAAAGGGTGGCTAGCCGGACTGCATCAGGCCAACAATAGGTGCTCAATAAATGTTTAAAGATCTAATGAGCTGGAGAGACAGGGTTCCAGGCTTGGGTCTGCCATTAATTCGCTGTTGTTTTTGGATACAGACAATTGTTTCTTTCCATAGTTGGGTTTCCTGGGCCAGAAAAAAAGGACAGACCAAGTAATCCTTACAGCCCCTCAATTCTATAACATACTTAGGGGTGCAACACATAGGCAGGGAGAATGCAGAGTAGGAAGAGGTTTCAAACACCTCTCCCCACTGCTCCAGAGAGAAGAGAACAGGATGTAACTGCTGGGTGGGACCCTCCTGGGCAGAGGTTCTGAAGGCATCACTGCCATCCACTGCCCCCTCTTCTGCAAGTGCCAACCTCTGTGGGTGAGTGACTAGAGCTGTCGGGCAAGGAAAATGGGGGCAGGGTAGGAGAAAGGACAGAAAGTAGGTGCAGTGTCCGTTTAAGCCAGATATCAAAATAATTCCAAAATAATTTTAGAAGAGCCATTGAAAGTACAGAGACATATTTTCAATAATCCCCCTCCCTGACATTCAGATTTACTCTGCCACTCTCTGGCAAAGCTATAATCTGCACTGAGGCGGACCCTCCAAGAGATCAAGAATCTGGAACAGACTGATGGGAGAAGAAGGAGAAAGGCCCTGTGGTCTGGGAGCCTGGGAAAGGCAGGCCTGAGTCCTCAGCAGAAACCCTGGCCAGCGGAGGCAATGACACTGTGTCTGTGTATAGAGAATGCCAACTAGGGAGTCAGTTTTGAGACAAAAAAGTGCCAAATAAAGTACACTTCTCCAGAGGGTTTACTAGCCCTTGGACAATTCCAGACCTGTCCTGAAGTCTACAGGTACAAGGATTACACACTCAGAACAAAAGTCCCTGCCACCCTAACACTACCAGCCATCCAGGCACTGGGCCAGTCCCTACCTCTCTGTAGGCCTCGGTTTCCCTACTGGCATAGTGAAGACTTTTAGCGAGATGATATCTAAGGCCACAGCTGCTCTGACAGTCCACAATGCTAAGATTCTACGGAAAAGCGCATCACCTACATCATTCAGGCCCCCACCCCGGAGACCTGGGAAGGGAGTCCCCAGTCCCCAGCTGGCTGGCTAAGGCTGGGGCTAAGTGGAGTCCCCACACCGTCTGTCCTCAACAGCCTGCCACGGCTGAAATCTTCGAGTGGTTACAATTACAGCCGGGCTAACAGGATTAGGGGAGCATTGAAATCTAAGAAATCTAATTAGCTCAGACACCCCGGCCTCCCCCAGCACGATCCACAGTAACCCCAGCAGCTGGGCCTGATAGGCGGGGCCCGGGGCCCTCCTGGGCCACAGTCATTACCTGTGCAGGTGTGCCAGGCTGGGCCAGGCTTCCTGGGGAGCTGCCAGCTCAGCTGCCCAACTGCTTCCTGCTCTGGACCCCTGCCACCTGCAGCCTGGTCCTGGGATGGCCCTCAGCTGGTCTCCAGAAAACTCAGCGCAGGGGCCTGGTCAGCAGAGGGGGCAGTGCTAAGGGGCAGAAGGAACCCAAGGGCCCCCACAGGGCGGCTACCCCACACAGCTTGGGGACTGACTCAGCCAGAGGAGGGGCAGGCTGAGTCAATGTCTGTATCTATAGGAACCATCACAGCCAAGGGAAGAGCCTTGGTCTGCATGGGGATCTGGGGCCTAGAAACATCTCTGGTTCCTGCTCCAGGGCCAGGGATGGGGGTGAAGCCCCATGCACAGACATGTGTGCCCTGGGCAGTCATGGCAGGATCTGGGGTTCAGAGCAAGCTCTGGCTGTAAGACACTGTGCCCTAAGAAAAGGGTGCAGTTGCTTAGGGTGTGGGCCATGTGCTGCGAAAGTCGGGGGCAAGTGAGCCTCCCCAACCCCTCCTGGGCACACCTCCTCCTACTTAACCTCAGTCTCCAGTTCCCTACTCTGGGGGTCCACATGGCTTTCTGCACCCTTGTCCCTGCCTGGTTGGTACACTGGGAAGGTACCAACACACTCGCCATCTTAAGGCCTGACACTGAGTCCTGGTGGCAGCAGGGGTCATTTCACCTCCCTGAACCTCGGTTTTCTTCTCTGCTAATGGGGCTGATTCTAAATAGCAGCTAGCTTCCGCCACTGCTCTTGGAGTTAGGCAAAGTTGGACAGCACTTCTTAATCTACCAAGTGCCGTACTAAGGCGAGGGGCTGTGGTTATTACTGTCATCATGCGCCCATGGCAGGCAGCCAGCCGGTGGTGGTTAATTATTTATTTGGACTGATCTTCCTGCCCTCGCTGGACTGGAAGCTCCTAAGGAACAGGAACTGGCTTACACACTTCAGGGTCTCTCACAGGCCACAGTCCTCACGCTGGGGACTCTCAGGAAGTATCTTCGGCAGCAGTGCCAGGGTCCTGACCCGACCCCACTCCCCGCTACATGTCTCCTTTCTTCTTCTACCCGATCCAAGGCAAGTGCCAGGAGGCAGAGCTGGCACGCAGACAAGTGATAGTGAGCCCCTAAGACAGACCCCCCTCTGCTCCCCACAGGTCGCTCCCAATAAGGGCTGAGGCAGCCAACTGAAAGGTGTCCTCTCGCCCCCGGGAAGTGTGGCCTGCCTGGGCACTGGTATTGAGTCTGGGATCATTCAGCAAAGTGCGAGTCTGTGATCTGGAGAACCACGAGTTCCTTAAGCCCAGCGAGGGTCAGCAGGGGTTGATTTCCAGAAGGTATGCAGCTGAGCACGCCAACAGTCAGAGCCATCCACCAAAGGCAGAGCTGCCCAGAGGTGGTGAACACCCTATCATGGGGAGCATGCAAGCCAAAGCTGGACAATAAGCTTCCAGGAGGCGTGGATGCGAGAGCGGTATCTGGCAAATGCTTCTAAGGCCTCCAATTTAACCCCTTGGTGCTCCATCTATTCTGCACCCACGGCCTGCCAGGCCTTCAGGGGACACATGTCTAGGGATTTCACACCTATATCTGCCTCATCCTCACAGCAACCATGTGGGATCAGAGTTGGGGGTGGGGTGGTCCTGCCTTTGGACCCATTTTACAGATGTGGAAACTGAGGCCCAGCTGAGTAAAGCTATGAGCCTGAGGCAGCCAGCCAGCTACAGCCTCCTGACACCTTTCCCCTATCTCCTCAGGTGATAGGAAATGTTTGCATAATCCTGACAGGTTTCTGGACTCTTTCCTCAGAGCCTGTGCTTAGCACTGATTTTCTCAGCCTCTCATCTTCCCTGAAGGCCACAGGGTCCAACCTCAGGATCACCCCTGGAGCTTCTAGCCTAGGCAGGCTTTGCCTCTCCCTGTCATCAGGGTAGAGCTCCAGGGATAAAGAGCCGCCCCCCACCTCCTCCCAGAGGGCGTGGACAGAGGCCACTGTGTCCTGCTGAGAGGTCAGAGCAGTCACCAGGCAAGGCTGCAGCAGGGTTCAGGGTAATTACAGCAGCCCAGCCTTTGTTGTCCACACAAAACCTAAGGAGCCTCATAAAGATGAGGTGGTGATAGAAGCCAGGCTAGAGCCCTGGGGAGCAAAGTTATGAATGAAAACCTATGGGACTCAGTCAGAACCTGGCAGGCCCTGCTTCCTGGTTCTGTGACAGAGTGCCCAGAGAAGCTTCCAGAAATTAACTTGTTGGTGCCTGAATCCCTTATAGCAACATCTCATGTGAGACGAGAGTCATGGCTGCCTACTGGATGCTGGCCCATGCCAGAGAACTCAGAACTTCACACATATGGGGACTCTTGTGACAAAACTCTCAGGACACGAAAGGCTGCCAAGTGTCTACCTTCTTTACCCACCCCCATCTCTGTCAATCAGGAAAAAAGTGAAGTCTGCTGCTTTTAGTGGGGTCCTTGTCTCTGCGATTTTCCATCGATGGCAGACACCTGTCTTAGGCTGGGGCACGTCTCTGGGGACCAGGGATAGGGATAATGCTGTCACTAGGGGAGTGTGTTTGGTGGG
>SJYR01002597.1:76154-118934 GCA_006410655.1 Kobus ellipsiprymnus
AACCTCCGCCCCGGCCGGCCTCCCACTCCCCCGGGGCCGCCGCCGCCGGAGACGGAGAGGAAGAAAGAACACGGGGAAATTACTTTCGTATTTGCAACGCGCGCGCGCACACACACGCTCATCTTCCCCCTGGGCTCCCCTCCTGGTCGGGGCAGCCCCATCCAGGCTTTGGCCTGAAGGCTCCCCGGGTTTCTAAATATCTACCGGAAGACCCTTCACACACCTCTTGGCATTCCCCGCTAGTACGGTGCACCGCGTCTCCCCGGGCAATTCGCACACAAACAACTTAACCGCGCCCCCCACTCCCATTTACAAAAGTGTGTTTCCCCTGGAAATTCAGATGCACAACTTAACACCACCACCCCTTGCCGCCCCGAAACCCGGCGCCTTCCCGGGAGGCTCTCCTACACACAGGCGCACAACTTCGCGTCTTTCCAAAGGAAAGGAGGGAGACCGAGGTGATCCTACCCCGGTCCTTCTCTCCCTCCCTTCCCGAATCCTGGTCCTGCCGGGCCCCCGGGTGTACGGAACCAGGGTTGCAGGCGCGCCGGCAGGAGGCGGGCACCAGGTCCGCGCGCGCACAACTGCACTCACGCCCCGCACACCCGAAGAGCCCCGAACCCCGCGCGCAGACCAAGCCGGCTCCGAGCAGCCGGGCATTCCTTGGTCGCCTGGGCCTCGGCCCCGGGTCGCCAAGAAGAGCGCAGCGGAGCTCCGCCGCCGGGCAGTCGCCCGGCTCGCCAGGTCCCGGCGGACCCTAAAAGGGAAAAAGCTCCAGCACCCGGCGCTCCACGATCGCACCCCAGGAGTACACGGAGAGCGGGAGGAAGGCCTGGGGCCAGCGGACGCCCGGGTCTGGCCCCAAACTTACCCGGTGCTGCGAGCGCCGCTGCTGCCGCTGGAGGACGCGCCGCTGCCACAGCCACCGCTGCCCGGCAGGGCTGGCTCCGGCCGGGAGGAGCTGCGAGGGCGCCGAGATGGGCTCCGCGCCGGCTTCTGCTCCGCGCCGACCGGGGCTGGGGTCACCGCGCTGCGCCGGCGCTGCTCGCTTGCTCGGCCGCCCGGTCGCTGCCCGCCGCCTGGCCGATCGCTCTCCCGGGCGCCCGCCGCCGCTCGCTTTTTTAATGTCCACAGACAGTGAAAAGGAACTCGGCGTTAGGGGGTGAGTAAGTGAATCAACTCGCCCGGAGCCGAGCAAGTTGAAGTGTCAGATTACATTGGCTATTCTATTTCCAAAGGGCCCCGCGCCGCCGGCCGGCCGCAAAAGCCGGTGCGGAACTGGGGAAGGAGGGAGGAGCGGAGCGCAGCGCCGCCGCCGCCGCCGCCGCCGCCGCCGCCGCCAGCGCTCAGCTCGGCTTGCCTAGCGCTCTCTGCGGTCTCGCCTTTCTCTCGGTCTCTTTTCGCCTCTCTTTCTCTCCCTTTCCTTTCCCTCTTTTTCTCCCTTTCTCCCGAGCTTCTAGGTCTGGGCGCTCTCCAGGCTTTTCCCCTCTAGGGCTCTGATAGGCTTCGCGCGCCACCCACTCCCCTACTCCCACTCACCTCCTTCTCTCTCTTCCCTCCACTGCTCCCTGGACGCTCCCACCCACCCCCTCCTAACTGCGACCTCACCCCCAGCTGCCCCAGCAAGTTTGGAGCAGGAGAGAAATGCTGAACCTAAGATGTGTTCACACTGGGAAGGAGGCTGAAATCACCAGTCTCACCGGAGTGTCCCCCGCTCTGCTCTCACGCCCCCGACAGGAGTGCGCTCGGGGCTGCGAAAGCTGTCAGGTACCAGTACTAGGGCTGAGCGAGTTGCTAACGAGATTGCCAAAGCCTTCCGCGGGAGAAGGCTTTGGGGTTGCTCCTAAAGCCCGGGGGCTGACGGGTGGGGGGAGCAGAGGACGTCAGCCCCCTCCCACCAAAGGCAATGTTGGAGGAGGCTGGAGCGCCGGGTAGAAGCGGTGCGCAAGGTCTATCCCCGCACTCTGTGCGGTCCAAAAGCGCTTGGATTCCCCAAGGCCCCGCGGGGAACATCCCAGGCCCAAAGTGCGCGGGCGGTGGGCGGCGGGGGCTGGGGGTGGTCGGGCGAGAAGGGAGCGGTGGCGCAGGATTCCGGCTTAGGGCTGTGCACTGTCCAGGAGTCGGGGAGAAAGATGGCACTCACAAGGTGTAGTTGGATACAGCCGCTCGCGGGGTTCCCCAGGCAGACCCACCCTTGACAGCATCTAAGTGTGCACCCACTTCAGCTTACGTCCGCTGTCCCTCACCCGGAAACTCCTACCCAAACGGCACACGTTTGCACCCACACTCAGTATTACTAACACGCTTCCACACGCACACGCACCCACACACACGTACACTTGCGCTCACAAATATGCCAGTGTACATGGCAAGCGCGCACACACCACTGTACAAACCCACATACACTCAAAAAACAAAACATCTCCCTATGCACTAAATCCTCACATTCAGGTACACATGCAAACACATCCTTCCACGTCCTCTTCCATAACCCTTCCCCTCAGCCCCCCTACTCATGATCTGCGGTACCCTCAGTCCCAAATCATAATCAGCGCCCGCGCAGCCCGGGTTGGACACAAACACGCGCGCACGCGCGCACTCCCCTCCCCGCGCCAGCTCGGGAGGCTTCAGCCCGGCGCCGGCTTCGGATTCCAGGTGTAGTGGCGGTTCCTCGCTCCGCGTTTTCCAACCTGCCGCGGTGTTGGAGGCGAGGCGAGGAAGGGAGCTGGAATAACAAAGGCAAGTTGGGGAGAGCGCAAGGGGGCGCAGCCCCGGCCGGGCCGCGGGGGGAGCCTTGCTCGGCCGGGGCTTTAGAGGCTGCTGGGTCTCGGGCGCCAGGAGCCCGAGCCCGGGAGCCGGGATGGGGGTCGAGGGGCGGGGCCTCTGCGTGACGTCAGAGAACAATGACACCGCCGCTGGGGGCGGGGTGGGGGGAGGCGGGCACCCGGAGAGAGCAGAGGTGGGGGTCTCCCCGGGGGCCTGAGACTAGCGGAAGACGTACTGGCCCGGCTAGGGCAGCTGCCTGATTGACGAGGCCCGCTTGGGACAGCGGACGTGCCACGCAGATTCGAGGATGGCCCCAGGCCTCCTGAGCAGGGATCAGCGCGGACCCTGGACCAACGAGGGAGCAGGCCGGAGTACCATCCCCCTAAAACCTCTTTTTAGAACATCCTTCCGAGGGCTTCTCTGACCTCGGCTTGAACTCCTTCAGGGCCGGCGAGATCATTCCTTCCACCACCGGAGGGAGAAGAGGCAAAATGAATTTGCCAGCCCTGAATTCATTCTCAAGGCTACGCTATTCTGACAGCCAGCAAACTCAGCCTGGATTCCTGAGAGCTCAGAGGACTGCAGCTCAGGTCCACAGGGCTGGGGGTGGGAAGAGAAGGGAGAATGCCGGGGCGCCTGCTTGGTCTTCCCATGGGAAATTCTGCCACCCTACAGGAGCCATTAGGTGCCCCTTTCTGGGCCTTAGTCTTTCCACTTGTCACATGGGCTGTTATCAGGCAGCTACTTTGCTTCTGCTCTCACACAGGTGTCAGCTGAGCAGCTCTGGGGATGGTGGATGGT
The DNA here is from genome assembly GCA_006410655.1 of Kobus ellipsiprymnus. Taxonomy (NCBI): domain Eukaryota; kingdom Metazoa; phylum Chordata; class Mammalia; order Artiodactyla; family Bovidae; genus Kobus; species Kobus ellipsiprymnus. The sequence goes on from SJYR01002597.1 coordinate 79,722, forward strand.
CTGAAAACCTTTGAGACCTCTAGGGACACCAGGGAGGACGGTCCCAGCACATTCCTGTGGGAGGGCACCCCAACCCCTCGTCATCAAGGTGGCCTGGGTTCCTTAAGTTGGGAAATGAGAGTAAGCTGAGAAACCCTTGAAGGCCTGACCCGGTGCTGAAAGGTGCTGAAAAGGTGATTCACTTGATGAAAGGTGGCTGGAGTAACAGCTGCCTTCCTTCCACCACCCCTCCACCCCGCCCCCCAAAATCCATAGCACTGCAGCAGTCAGAAAGCCATCCCTACCCCAGGTCCAAAACCTTAGGGAAGAGTTTCTGGGTGTTTAAGAACCTGAAGGGCAAGAATCAAGCCCCAGCTAAGAACTAGGCCAGTTCCTATTGCTTTGATGGCCACCTTGGCCAGGTCATTCAGTCAGTTCTCTAAATATTTTGTCCAAATCTCTTAGCAAGTGACGAAGTATAGCTACTTCTAAAAAGTGGGGGATGCAGGTGACCTGAGGGGTGACCACTCATGTTCAAAAGCCCTATCCAGAAAAACTCCCCCTTCCACCTCCCTTGCCAGTTCCTTTTGCATGCGGAAACTAGGGAGTGACAGAGGAGCCAAGCCCAGCACACAAAGCCGGCCCAGCTCTCTATAGCGTGGAGCCAGGGGTAATCTCAGCTCTTCCCAGCTGGGCAAGCGTGGCATTTGATGGCAGCAACTCTAAGAACTCTCACCTCAGCCTTGAGTCTACCCCTAGCGTCCTGAGGACCCTGGGCTCCAGTTTTTGAGACTCAGACACTTGCTGTCCCTATTCCAATTTTGAGAAATAATAAGGCATGTTGGATCCATATGGGCTCTTGGAAGATGCTGTGACTTAGTATGTGTCTACTGTGTGCTGGGTAGCATGCTGAGGGCCTCTGAGGCATGAGTTCATTGAATTCTCACATTGCCTTGAGTTAGGTGCACTGTGAGGGACTTGTCCATAGTCAGCATGAGTTGAAGTCAGGTCCTCATTAACAAAGTTTCCTGCTGGTCTCTCAGGCCCAGCTCTACATCCTCATCCCTAGTCTCTCTGTGTGACCCTGGGGCAAGTAGCTAGCCCTCTCTGGGCCTCTGTAAACCAAGAGCAAGGTTTCATGATGGTAATCAGGCCTCTTTGGGGACTGTGTGTTCTGAGCCCCCACCTTCATGGCCTCTGGGCCTGGAGGCCTGGGAGATGGCACTCACAAGGTGTAGTTGGATACAGCCGCTCGCGGGGTTCCCCAGGCAGACCCACCCTTGACAGCATCTAAGTGTGCACCCACTTCAGCTTACGTCCGCTGTCCCTCACCCGGAAACTCCTACCCAAACGGCACACGTTTGCACCCACACTCAGTATTACTAACACGCTTCCACACGCACACGCACCCACACACACGTACACTTGCGCTCACAAATATGCCAGTGTACATGGCAAGCGCGCACACACCACTGTACAAACCCACATACACTCAAAAAACAAAACATCTCCCTATGCACTAAATCCTCACATTCAGGTACACATGCAAACACATCCTTCCACGTCCTCTTCCATAACCCTTCCCCTCAGCCCCCCTACTCATGATCTGCGGTACCCTCAGTCCCAAATCATAATCAGCGCCCGCGCAGCCCGGGTTGGACACAAACACGCGCGCACGCGCGCACTCCCCTCCCCGCGCCAGCTCGGGAGGCTTCAGCCCGGCGCCGGCTTCGGATTCCAGGTGTAGTGGCGGTTCCTCGCTCCGCGTTTTCCAACCTGCCGCGGTGTTGGAGGCGAGGCGAGGAAGGGAGCTGGAATAACAAAGGCAAGTTGGGGAGAGCGCAAGGGGGCGCAGCCCCGGCCGGGCCGCGGGGGGAGCCTTGCTCGGCCGGGGCTTTAGAGGCTGCTGGGTCTCGGGCGCCAGGAGCCCGAGCCCGGGAGCCGGGATGGGGGTCGAGGGGCGGGGCCTCTGCGTGACGTCAGAGAACAATGACACCGCCGCTGGGGGCGGGGTGGGGGGAGGCGGGCACCCGGAGAGAGCAGAGGTGGGGGTCTCCCCGGGGGCCTGAGACTAGCGGAAGACGTACTGGCCCGGCTAGGGCAGCTGCCTGATTGACGAGGCCCGCTTGGGACAGCGGACGTGCCACGCAGATTCGAGGATGGCCCCAGGCCTCCTGAGCAGGGATCAGCGCGGACCCTGGACCAACGAGGGAGCAGGCCGGAGTACCATCCCCCTAAAACCTCTTTTTAGAACATCCTTCCGAGGGCTTCTCTGACCTCGGCTTGAACTCCTTCAGGGCCGGCGAGATCATTCCTTCCACCACCGGAGGGAGAAGAGGCAAAATGAATTTGCCAGCCCTGAATTCATTCTCAAGGCTACGCTATTCTGACAGCCAGCAAACTCAGCCTGGATTCCTGAGAGCTCAGAGGACTGCAGCTCAGGTCCACAGGGCTGGGGGTGGGAAGAGAAGGGAGAATGCCGGGGCGCCTGCTTGGTCTTCCCATGGGAAATTCTGCCACCCTACAGGAGCCATTAGGTGCCCCTTTCTGGGCCTTAGTCTTTCCACTTGTCACATGGGCTGTTATCAGGCAGCTACTTTGCTTCTGCTCTCACACAGGTGTCAGCTGAGCAGCTCTGGGGATGGTGGATGGTCTGAAAACCTTTGAGACCTCTAGGGACACCAGGGAGGACGGTCCCAGCACATTCCTGTGGGAGGGCACCCCAACCCCTCGTCATCAAGGTGGCCTGGGTTCCTTAAGTTGGGAAATGAGAGTAAGCTGAGAAACCCTTGAAGGCCTGACCCGGTGCTGAAAGGTGCTGAAAAGGTGATTCACTTGATGAAAGGTGGCTGGAGTAACAGCTGCCTTCCTTCCACCACCCCTCCACCCCGCCCCCCAAAATCCATAGCACTGCAGCAGTCAGAAAGCCATCCCTACCCCAGGTCCAAAACCTTAGGGAAGAGTTTCTGGGTGTTTAAGAACCTGAAGGGCAAGAATCAAGCCCCAGCTAAGAACTAGGCCAGTTCCTATTGCTTTGATGGCCACCTTGGCCAGGTCATTCAGTCAGTTCTCTAAATATTTTGTCCAAATCTCTTAGCAAGTGACGAAGTATAGCTACTTCTAAAAAGTGGGGGATGCAGGTGACCTGAGGGGTGACCACTCATGTTCAAAAGCCCTATCCAGAAAAACTCCCCCTTCCACCTCCCTTGCCAGTTCCTTTTGCATGCGGAAACTAGGGAGTGACAGAGGAGCCAAGCCCAGCACACAAAGCCGGCCCAGCTCTCTATAGCGTGGAGCCAGGGGTAATCTCAGCTCTTCCCAGCTGGGCAAGCGTGGCATTTGATGGCAGCAACTCTAAGAACTCTCACCTCAGCCTTGAGTCTACCCCTAGCGTCCTGAGGACCCTGGGCTCCAGTTTTTGAGACTCAGACACTTGCTGTCCCTATTCCAATTTTGAGAAATAATAAGGCATGTTGGATCCATATGGGCTCTTGGAAGATGCTGTGACTTAGTATGTGTCTACTGTGTGCTGGGTAGCATGCTGAGGGCCTCTGAGGCATGAGTTCATTGAATTCTCACATTGCCTTGAGTTAGGTGCACTGTGAGGGACTTGTCCATAGTCAGCATGAGTTGAAGTCAGGTCCTCATTAACAAAGTTTCCTGCTGGTCTCTCAGGCCCAGCTCTACATCCTCATCCCTAGTCTCTCTGTGTGACCCTGGGGCAAGTAGCTAGCCCTCTCTGGGCCTCTGTAAACCAAGAGCAAGGTTTCATGATGGTAATCAGGCCTCTTTGGGGACTGTGTGTTCTGAGCCCCCACCTTCATGGCCTCTGGGCCTGGAGGCCTGGGCTGAGGCAGAGAGGATGGTGCTTACACTTCCCAGCCACTGGGAGCTGGAAGATGGATTCCACTCAGCCCATGCAGGCCCATAAATCAACTGGCTTCACAGGCAGCTTCAGTGGCCAGCAGGACGGTGCAGGCTGCAGGAGGCTGGCCTATGGGCGCCAGTGTGGGGCCCAGCCCACACCCACCTTCAGAACAGACTTAAGTGCTATTAATTTCCTCACCCTCCACCCTCCAGGGATCCCCTAGCAGGAAAAGAAGGCCATTGCTTAGGCCTGGGTAAGGGGAGCCCGGAGCTCAGAGGAAGGCAGTGGCTTAAGTCTTATGTAGTGTGTCCTGACTATGGTCCCCTGGAACAGGGGGCCTTCCATGGGCTGGGGGTGGGCAGGGGCCTGGCACCAGTGGGGATGAATTCCTACCTCTCCAGGATTGCCTCCTCTGTCTCTACTCCTCACACCCCTGTCCCTAGAAGGGAGCCAGAGGGCTGAAGGCGCTGGAGGAAAGTCACAGTTATTGAGTGCTTACTGTACACGGATCACTTGGGAAATAGTCTCTCATTACATCCTCTTCACAAGCCAGAAGGTGTAATTTGCCTCTGAGGAAAGAGACTCAGAGAGATTTAAGTGACCGGCTCAGGACCTCACAGCTACTCAGTGGGTGAGGTCTGGGCTGGGCCTCTGGGTTGAGAATGGAGACTTGTCTTCATCTCCTCACCAGGCCCAGGCTCTGGTGCAGACAGGTCGATCTGCTGGGTGCTTCGAGGTAGAGTAAAGACTTGCTCACCAGGCAGTCGTGGGGCCCTGTCGGGGTGGTGGAGTGCTGGGGAGGACCTTTGGTCTTCACACCTTGGTTGGATCCAGGAGGCATTTGGACCCTGCCCAGCTCTGTGCCTCTAAGGGTGGGTGGCGGTCAGGTCTGGCAGAGCGCAGACATGCACAGAAGGCTCCTCTGGCCTGCTTCCTTTCTGTATTCCAATCAGATGTCCGCACCATTCTCTGAGGCCCTGCCTTCCCAGCCTCCAGACCCTGAATGTCCCAGGCCCTTCCACAAGGCTTGTTATCTTCTCAGTTGCCGTCACAGTGTTCTGCCCCGTGGTTCCAGTTCCTCCACCATCCACTTCTTCCCATCGGGGGCCTCAGCAAATAAGCTGAGAGCCTCCCTAGGGAGCTTGGACATCCAGTCCAGCCCAACTCACATACCCAACCTACTGCCCAACTTACTTGGCTTGAGCACGTCACAGAGGACTCCATGCCTCTGTTTCCCCATCTGCGTGGCACACGGGGAATGTCCAGTGGTACTTTTGCCTTGGAGGGTCCTGCAACTCTGTAGGTCTGAGCCTTCCACTTTGGGGTTTGGGGTGGTGGGGGGCAGTGGCTGCCTTGGGGAGTGCGCTCAGTAGCCCCCTTTTGGCCCGGTGGCGACAGAAAAATTTCTGTATGTGGAGGGAGCTGTCCAGGACTGTGAATAGGTAACAGCCTTCACACCTCTTTTCACTGGTTACCTCTCAGCCTTGCAGTGGCCCTTCTATGGGTGACTAAACCGAGCCTCAGGTGGAGGCAGTGGTTTTCCCATGGCCACACAGCTGGAAAGTGTCAGAGCTGGGACAGGAACTGGGTCTCCTAATTATTCACTTGTTCCGGTGCTCCCAGAGTGGGTGATGGAGGAGCTCATGCGTCCTGCACTGTATGGGAACTCTGGGACCAGCGACCGGAGGAAGGTCAAACCTCCTACCTCCTTCCTGACAGCTTCAGTACCCTGAGGGGGCCTCCTTTCTGGCACTGGAGGCGGTGGGAAAAGATCTCAGAGCCTCAACATCTGCCCTGCTCACCTGGCTAGCAAGTTGCTTGGCCTCTCATACCCCTTGCTCTGACCCTGTCTTATAGCCATGCTGGGTGGCTCCCTGAATTGTCTGTAATATACGCACACTCTCCTTCTCCTGCTCTGCCTGCCTCCTGGGACGCACCCCTCCCAGTCTTTCAGGCTACATCTACAGCCACCTGCTGGGAAGCTTCTTCAGATAGCTCTGGCAGATCCGCTATGTCGCTGGTCTCACCCCTATATGTGCATAGCATTGTCATCGTTATAGAAACGACTTGGTAAGTTGTTACTAGGTGTCAGGCACTGTGTATAAACTCCTCTAGTCCTTACAGGAGCTGATTATTAGTATTCATGTCTCCATTCTACAGACGAGGAGACTGAGGCACAGCGTTTCATTTGCCTGGTGTGACACTTCACTAGTCAGGGAGGTTATCTGGTGGGAACCCATGTCCCCTCCCTGGGGACTGCAGGCCGTAGGATGACTCACTGGTTTATCCTAGCACCCAATTTGCTGCTGCAAACCAATGGGCAGTCAAGTGTCTCAGGAGATGCAGGGGGCACACGAGGATGAACCGGACCCAACCCTCTGGGAGCTCACAGGCTATAAGGAAGGACTGCCCATTCCAAATGCCTCATAGTTTGGGAGAAAGAGACTAATGGGCACCGTGTGAGGCCTGGTAAGCAGGCTTTGTTGGAGGTCTTGGGGAGACCATGGACCAGAGTGAAGCGTGGACCCGCCCAAGGTCACACAGCGAGTTTGAGGCAGCAGCCGGGTTGAGAGCCCGGGCTGCCAGCCTGACCTGCTTTCTTGCACCTTGCAGCCAGCTGTAGGGTCCCTGTGTCTGTGCTTTTTCAAGGACACATGGTCCCAGACGCCTCCACGGTGCTGAGCTGTTCAGTGAGTGGCTCCGGTCCTTCTCTCCCCTCTATTAAAATTTTTTTTTAAAAAAGGAAGAAAGAAAGAAAGAAATCCAGGCATTGTTCCTGACTGCAGCTGGTGCCAACTAGAATCCCGCCGAACAGAATGGAGCCGAGAGCGAGCCTGCCGCCCAGGGGCCAGGCTGCTGACACAGGGCCTTTCTCTTCTGCTTCCCACCGGGGGCCCAGGCTCACGCTCTGCGGGCACCCTCTCCACCTGCCTCCCTGGCCCCAGCGCTGAGCCTCCCACTGCCCTCATGCTCTTTGTGAAAATCCGATGCCACTTGGGAGGGCCGTAGGGGTACTGCTGCCTCCTGCCTGCTTTCCTCACCCCCGCCAACCACCCCTACCCCCTGCCCCACATAGCTTGGGGTGAGCCGGGCCTCCCTCCCTGCCAGCCCGGCGCCCTACCCTACCAGGAAGGGCCTGCGGATGCCTGTATGGGAGAATCACAGAAATCTTTCCTCCATGGAATCATTTGGAACACTGGTTTGATTTCAGAACATGCCAGGGGTTTCCATCCCACCCTTGACCTGATTTATCAGGTACCAACCCTTAGCTCACCCACTGAGGCAGTCGGGAAGGCCTGAGTTCCGGGTGACAAAACGGTGCCGCAGAGATGCACGTGCTTTAAACTCACTGATTCTCCTGTTCCCTCTGCTCAAGACACTAGCTAGGTCTTAGGAGAAAAAGCCTTCTCCAAATTTCCCCCTTAATCTTCATTCCTCCACCCTCACTTGCCCCTTTAGAACTTTGAGCTCTGCTTTGCAACCTCACACCCCACCCCTACCATGAGCTGGTCTGGCCCAGGTTTCCCCAGATGCCACCTGTGAGAGAGTGACAGCCTGGCCACTACCCAGTGTCCACTGTCCCAGTGCCCCTGGGCTTGACCCGCTCTCCCACCTGCCTTGAGTGGGTACGGGACCTGACAGTCTGTAAAGACCATTTTCTTTCTTGCCTGAATGCCATAGCAGCCTCAGGAGGCAAGCAGAGGTTGTGCAACCCACCCAGCAGAGGAGCAAACCGAAGCTTCAGGAGGCCTGGTGGTTTGGTCAAGGTCATGCAGGAAGGGGCAGACCCTTCCTTTGGTCTGTTGGTTCCACGTCACTAAAACAAGAGTGGGGACCCGAGTGGTAATGGCCTCAGATGATCGTATTCCCAGCTCTCTAAATGCTGCCAGGAGAAAGAATCTCAGACACATTGATGCTTTTAACAAATATTTATTGAATACCTGCTAAGTGCCTGGCATAAAACTAGGCACTGGAAATCCAACCGTGGCAAGAGAGGTGTGATCTGCGCTGTCACAGAGCTTATATTTTGGTGAAGGAGAAAGACCCCAGACAGACTGTGCAAGGAGCTGTGCCTGTCTCCCTTGCCCAATGGCCCAGCCCATGTGCCCATGTGCCACCACTGGCCCAGCCCATGTGCCCTGGAAGGGGCTCTGGCCGGGAGGTTACAGACGTGGGTCTGGTCCCAGTGTTGCCACTGACTCCCCGTGTGATGCTGGACAGGACTTTCCGTCTGTGAAATCTGCAAGCCTGTGGCTCCTCATGCCCTACTCCCAGCCTCTGAGTCAAGTGGTTAATAATTTCCTGGCATGAATAATTACCCTGATTTAAGTTTTTTTTTTTTTTCTTAAACCTGACTTTTCATAGGCTCTGGAGCCAAAAAATAAGGTCTTTTGATATCATCCAATCCAAGTCTCCTCACTAAGGATGAACCCCTTGGCCTCATTTCTCCCCAGGCAGTAACTGTCTCTGCTTGCATCCTTCTGGAAACAGGGAGCTTGCTCCCTTCCATAGCAGACAATGCCCCGTGGTGTGCTGGTAAATGTTTAACAGCTGACTCTCCAAGGTAGGGAAAACCGGATTTGTAGTATTTGCCGATTTCCAAGGGTATAAAATACTCCCACCATGGACAATTTTAAGCTGCCTTAATATCAACCAGGTCAGGCAGTTCCTGAAAATTTTAACAATTGGCTCCTGTGAGCCAGTCAGAACCGGCTCCAACACACCACTGCCCCGCCCCACAGAGAAGCCCTGTCCAGCTTTACTTGCTGGAAGTTCTTCCTGTTATTGAGCAAAACATCTAATTGTCAGGAACTCCAGCCTGGAAATGCTGAGCTACTTCTCTGGGGTGTCATAGAACAAGGGGTCTTTTGGTCCCCTGAAGCCCTTCAGAGAATTGGAGGAATTGACCCTGTCTCCCAGTGAGGGGTAGTTCCTGGGCCAAATGGGGTCAGGGTATATACACCCTCCCTCTCAGCCTCCCTCCCTCCCCCCATCCCCTGTTCCTCCCTTCTGTCTCCCCTCCACCTTTCCCTTCCTCCCTCCATCCCCTTTCCCTTCCTTCCTCCCCACTTTCCCTTCCTCAGTGACACGACAGGGCCTGCACCAGGCGCCCAGGGACCCATGTCTGCTCACACTGCCCAACCCCTTTGGAAAGTCTTGCTGCTCAGCCTGTCCACCTTGGAGGCTACACTCAGATGCCACCCACTCTCAGAAGCCTGCCCTGACCTCCACCCCTTCTCTTCCCTCCCAGAGCCTTTATCAGTCCCTGTTTGGCACTTATCACTTTCTACCTTGGATTACAGCTATTTGTGTACACGGCTTATCTTGCTGCCAGACTGAGAGGCAGCGTGGGCTTGTTGAAAGAGCTTGGACTTTGGAGCCGTAAGACCTGGCCCTGAATCCCAGCCCTGCCTCTTAGGGCTGTGAGCCTTTGGGAGCTTATACCACCTCTTGGAGCCTCAGTTTCCTTATCTGTAGAGTGGGGCTGATGATAACTACTAAGGTGGTTTGACCATTAAATGAGCTTAGAAATGTAAACTTCCTTTCCTGTTTCTGTCTGGACTGTCATCCCCTTTGGGACAAAGGTTGTGTCCAGCATCTCTCTGTATTATCCTGGTTATAACAATAACAGTATAATAACAACAATGGCAACAACTTAGTGGCTTTGGAACTATAACTATTATTATTCCTGTTAATAGATCTGAGGCTCAGAGAGGCCAGATAAAAGCCTAAAGTCACACAGCTAGTAAGTGGGAAATTTGAGATTTGAATCCAGGAAAATCTGCCCCAGAGCCTTAGCTGTTAATGCTACATCACATGGTCACAGTCCAAGGGCCCAAAGAGGCTTCTAGAGTGATGTGGGAGGGTGTGAACCCACAGTCCACCACAGCCTGTGGACATGTTTGTCCTGACCTGTGGGGTGGGAGTGGATGTGTACAGAGATGCTCCTGGTCTGCACTCTAGGACCTCCCAACAGGTAAGTGGTTAGTGCTGCTAAGAGGAATGTCTCTAGGTCCCTGGGGGGAAGAGGACCAAGAGGCCACTAATGGACAAGGCAATCAGAAAAGGCTTCATGGAAGAGGTGGCATTTGCCTTGGGCCTTGACGGATGAAGACTTGGCCAGGATGGACAAGACCGACCGGCAGGAGCAAAAGTGCAGAGGTGGGAGAGGCGCAGGAGGATTCGTCTAGGTGTCAGGCTAGACATCTCCCCTCATTCTTGAGGGTGGGATGGAGAAGACGAGGTGGACGTCAGGGAAAGGGGTGTCTTTGCCCAGTCTGTGTTTAGGAACAGTCGAGGGAATTGTTTTAGGGACTTTCGCCAGCACAGACCCTGAAGAGCTGAGAGGCGATTGGGCTGCTCTAGGGGCCAGGCTGGCATTTTATTTTTTTGTAATCTACTCGGAGACTCCTGAGTCCAGCTCTGCTTCCTGCTCCCATCCATCCATTTCTCTGAGGCTCAGTTTTACCATCTGCAAAATGGGCATGAAGAATGGACCTTTTGAGCCAGCTGAATGATGAAACAGGGCTGGTGGGAGGGACGTGCGTCACACTCATGGGGCAGAATGTGGGTGGGAGGTGCAGGAGTTGGGGAGATGAGAAGTTAGAAGGGGAGGGGGCAGGAGGAGCTCTGTGCAAATGGCCAGTGAGAGCCAAGCCTGCCAAGTTGGCCGAGGCTGTGCCTCGTGATTCCTCCAACACCGCATGCTCCATTTTCCCAGCACTGCCAGAGGCTGCCCAGCTCTGCTGGCTTAGAAGCAACCTTCCTTCCAGGCTTCAGCGAGGACAGCTCCTGGCAGGCTCTGGGCTGACCCTGTTCCTCTGGCCAGCCTGGTTCAGCCCCACCATGCCCCCTCCAGGTAGCACTAATTGTACTGACACAGCCCTGAGGGCATTCGTTGTGTGCCCAGGGCCGTTTTAACTGCTTCCCTTCTATCAACTGAGTGAATTCTCACACGCACACTATGATTACCCATGTTTTAAGTAAGGAAACCGAGGCCCAGAAAGACTAACCTAGGTGGTCCCACGACAGTTCCCTGGTAGGGCAGGTAAAGCCTGAGGAATGCAGACAGCCCATGGAACTTAGAGGCAGGGCCTGTGAGATTGTCACTGGACACCATCTAGCTGTTTCCTGGAGAGAAATACTGCAGTTCGAGTCCCCTCACTTTTCTTTCCTGTTCATTTCAAAGTTCTCAGGCTCCTCTGTCCACGTATATGCCCGTGTGTCTGCACCTTTGACGCCTTGATCACCCAGATTCACGTGGACATCCACACACGAGGGTCACCATCTCAGCATCATAGATACACACACACACACACACACAGACACACACTTTTATGTCCCTGAAATGACACAGTGGGGTCTGTGAACTCACATGGCACTCCCCTTTCCCCAAGTCCAACCTCTGAGGATGTCCCTCCGGCCCAGGCATCTGAATTCTTGTCTGTTCAAACCACTGACTCCAGACGTGTGCACAGAGCATCTCCTTTTTCACTGCAGGTCCCGCCCAAATCATTGCCCCTGCTCGGCTCCTTCTGTGAGAACTGGCCTGGGGGTGTGGTAGGGGCTTGGGGGTGGATGGTTACCCTTCCCCCAACTCCACAGGCTGCTGGAGAAACAGTAGGAAGAGGAGAATGAATTAATCCTGGCCTCCCCTCCCCCGGGCTCTCTGTGATGCTAATTCCCTCCGCCTTTGATCCAGCCCAGGCCCCTAACTCTGAGCAGGAGCTGGCGCTGGGCTGGCCTGAGATTAGGGCTGCCTGGGTGAAGCTCCGGGCATATCTCCCTCATCCCCCTCGAGGCAGACGGGTTTCTCCTCTGGGGAGGGGTCTTGGGGATTAGAGCTCTGGTTACTGACCCTGGTGTTCACAATGCACTCTCCTTTGCCAGAGCTTTCTCATTTTCTCTCCTCTCTTAGAGGGCCCTGGGGTTCCCGTTTTACACAGGAGCAGAGTGAGGCCTGGGGTGAAAGACCTCCTGAGGCTTCTGGGCCAGGGAATGGTGGGTCCAGACGCAGAGCGCAGGTCTTCCAATCTCCTGTTTCCACAGAGGGTCTTTCTTTGTTCTGGTGATTGAAAAACAAAAGCAAGAAACCCTTGCTTTATGGAGTACTATCTGCTAAAGAATCCGCCTGCAATGCGGCAGACCCCATTCGATTCCTGGGTTGGGAAGACCCCTTGGAGGAGGGTATGGCAAGCCACTTCAGTATTCTTGCCTGGAGAATCCCCATGGACAGAGGAGCCCAGAGAGCTACAGTCCATGGGGTCGCAAAGAGTCGGATAGGACTGAGTGACTGAGGTCAGCACAGTGCATGCCAGGAACTGTGTCTTCAAGCATCGTTCTGCCCATTCTTCTCGGCAGCTTTGTCATGGGCCCACTTCCCAGGCAAGGAAACTGCTGCCTGCCATTGTGCTGCAGTGATAATATCTGGGCTCAAACCCAGGACTGAGCTGAGCAGTTCCCTCATGGTACAGAGAGGACACTGAGGCTCACAGAGGGGAAGGTCGAAGCCCATAGAGGTGGCTGGCTGGGCATTTGTCGCCTTCCTTCCGAGCTGCACCTGGAATGACTGGAATCTTCTATGGACTTAGTGGAACTGGGACAAGAGTCCAGCCCCGACACTGCCCTAAGCTGGGGAGAGGGCATCTGTGAGGATGCCAAGCTCAGGTAATCACGCAGAGGCATCTCAGCCAACCTGGCCTTGGAGCAACCTCATAAACGTGAGCATAAACACAATTAAACCTTTTATTACATTTTATTTCGTACACATAAAAGACTATTTGTAAGTCATGAAGCAGATTAAATGAATGCTCATGACCCCTGCACTTAAGAACTGGAGCATTAGGGACACTGGTGAAAATCCGCCCTGCCCAGCCCCTTGTTTTCCAGAGAGAAGCTGCCTGACGTTCGTTCACTGTTCCCTTCCTCTCTCTAACGCAAGGTTTTAGCGCACATGAGGGATCCCTGGGCTAACTGTGCTTCTGAGACATTGAATTATATGCTGCAGTTCCCTGGAAGTGACTTCTTTAAAGGGCAAGAGGGGGAGTTCTGAGGGCCAACTCACACCCCATATGTTAGGGGTGTGACAGGAGCTGCCTCCTGCACTAGTCCCCTACTCAGTGTTTCTCTGTAGTGTGGTACCCTGTTTTGCTCTCCCTCCTGGGAGTGCTCTGAAAAGGACACTTCTTGCTGGTACAGCCAGCAGAAGTGGGGTGGGTACCTGGGCAGCTGGGCATTGCCTGAATAAGGGCATTGCCTAAGCTGTTCCCTCCATCCATCCATTCTGCTGGGGAAGCCCAGCTGCTTCTAGGTCCTGCTCCAAAGTTCTATTTGCTGGGAGATGTTCCCTGTGACCCCCATCCCTTCACGCTCTCCAGCAGAGTTGAATGTGCCCTCTTCTACCCTGCCAGAGCCCGTGGGCACTCCTTTGTCGGCTCTTATCCCAAGGCAGATGTTCTAGTAGCTCCCAGCAGCAGCCTCCATTCCCAGACCCCAGGCACAGTTGGTCTCAGACCCAGGCAGATGTTCCCAGAATGACCAAGATGGACTCTGGGTGAAGATGACAGCAGATGGATTTCCCCATTGGACCCTGTGGACCTGGACCGCCAAAATCTTAGCTTGTGTGCTCCAAGACCCATCTTAATGGGGGATTTGAAGGCAAGGCAGGGAGGAGAGGCTTGGGGATATTGTTTACCTGTTTATCCATCTGCTGTGTGTACAAGTCACATGTGCAGACCAGTGGGTACGTAACTGAGTGTCCCCACTCCAATAGTTACATGTGTGGTCACAGGAGCCCACAAGTTCACGCACGTGCTTGCGCAGGTCTGTGGAGCGGGCAGGGGCACTTCCTGTTCCTGCTTTCAACTCCCCCTCCTAGACAAGCCTGTCTTTTCTCTGAGTATCACACACTCACATTTATGGAGTGCCTGCTATGTGCAAGACCTGAGGGGCTGGCCAGAGCAGAGTAGGGGGCAGCTGGCCCCTGAGGGACAGGAATGACAGAGGAGTTGCACCATCTCCTGGTCCTGCTGTCCCCCATGCCCTGGCCCTAAAGCCAGGTGCCACTGCCTCCACTTTCTTTAAGCAGACCCTGGGGATCAGAGACCAGAAAGAGGCACCAATGGAAACAGGGGGATGTGACTGGAAACTCTGTGGTCAGTTCCCCGTCTTGGGAGCTGGATGGTACAGGAAATTTCTGGAAATACAGAAATCCGTATTTCCAAGGGAAATCTCGATTGGGAGGGGCCGCCGGGAATCTTCCCAGTCACTCGGCTTCTCCCCACTCCCAGCCGGTGGAGAGCACACTTTTGGGGCGATGTTTCCCTGAGTGTCCTGTAGGAGGGCGCCATAACTGTTAGCAGCAGCAAGGACTGAGGGCAACTCTGACCTGAGTCAGAACAGACAAAGTGGAGCAGAGCCAGGAGTCTGAACTGGGGACTGGGCGCTGTCCCCAGTCCAATAGTTACATGCACAGGCATACATGTGCACACATAAATACACGGAGGCACACCCACACACATGCATGATCAGAGAGGCCATGGGAGTTACCCATGGTCATACATAGCCAGTGCTGGCCCTCTGCCTCCCGGCCTCGTTTGCTCCTTTAACTCAGGCTGCCCTCAAGGGGACCTCTGGCTGCCAGGGGTCCAGTTTGCCTCCATCTGAGAATTAGGGCCCCGTGGCTGAGGGAGAGGATCTTAGGGGCGGTTAGGCGCTGCTTCTGGAGCACTGTTGGCTTGTGCTTCAGGTAAGAGGGACATGGGTTACGCAGCATGAATGTGGGGGCTGGAGGAAGGAAACGTCCCTGTCTTTCTTCTCCCCAGCGCCCAAATGCAACCCGGAAGGCCATGGACGAGAGCCTCTTTTCTGTGATGAGGATGGCCTACAGCCTGGCAATCAGTTAGGAGCTGGCTCTGGATTCTGATGGCTCGGTCCACTCTGAGGACTCCTCGTTCTAGTTGCAGGGCTGTGCGCCGGCCGCCTCACCTGGCAGGAGCTAAGTCCTGAACCTGTACCAGGAGGAGGGACACAGTCGTTTCTCGGTATTTGGAGACTGTGGCCCAGGCCAGGGCCCAGGTTATAGCAGTCAGGTGATCGGCGCTTGTTCTTGGAAGCGGCCCTGCAAGGCCAGGCCTCTCTGTGTCCAGACAGCCTAATCCACAGGACTTGGACTTGCCTCCGGGCCTCTGGAGAGCGAAGTTCTGTCTTGGTGCCACCTCACAGCTGGGCGACCTTGCGTGTGTCACCTGCCTCCTCCGGTCTCACCAGTCGCAGCCCCAGAGGAGCATATCAGTTTGAGGAGCAAGAATGACTAATTGGAAGGGAAGGGCCTTGCAAAAGCCCTTGTTGGGTATACTGGGGAGTAGGGAACATGTACTTGTTGCCCCTTGGAGGGACCTCTTCTTTCTGGTGCCCAGCTGGGCTGAGAGCTACACATCCCTTAGAGAGGTGAGAGTGTGTTCATCTGGGGACCCTCTCTGTGTCCTGAGCTACCAGGTTGGAGAGCTGTCCCTTGGGGAGTCCTCAGACTGCCCTTTTGAAGCTGCAAAGGCAACCTGGATTCAAAGCGTCTCTCCTGGCCCTTAATTACCCTTCTTCACCCATAGGTGGAATTTCCACTCAAAGAGCTAAAGAAAGGCATCCGCGCTGCCCCTGGGGACTGGGTTTCCCTGCTGCTTTTGTGTGACAGCCGCCAGCGTGGCAGTGGCATGCAGCTCGGGTTTCTGATTTTAATGATTTCCTGCATTCATTCTGTTTCCTACCTCAGGGAAAGGAGGAGAGGTGATCCTCTTGAAAATTCACATAATTGCTTTTATTTGATTTTTATTAAAATGCATTCAGGAATAATGTGATTGCCCCCTTTATTACGTTGTTCATCAATCTGGCATGGGGAAGCCGCCTGGAGAAAGAGGTAGGTATAGGAGCCTGATGTGTAGTGGGGAGCGGACCCAGCCCACCACACTGGCTGAGGGGCACTCAGGGAGCCCAGCCCCAGCTGCTCCCAACCAGGAAAGTGGGGTGATGACCCCGCTGGCGAGCTGGAGGCGTGGGAGCCAGCGCTGTGCCTGGAGTGCTATGAGCGCGCTCTAGCGGCCCTCCCCTCCCCACCCCCTCTCGCTGGTGCCTCCCCCTCCCAACTCGGAGTCTCCAGAGACTGAGAGCCACAGGGGTCTGCCCTCCCCACATCCCTTGCCCCCACACTCCTCTTGGCTCCCCCAGTTGCCTGCACCTTTATCATAGCCTCCTTGCTGGTCTCACTGGCTCCAGACTCAAGGCCCTCAGGCCAGCTTCCCACCGCCCACAATCACGCCACTCCTCTGCTCAGGACTCTGGGTGGCTCCCAAAAGCCCCTTTCCTGCCAAGGCCTTTGCTTTGGGGCCTTCACCTGCAGCGTCAGATGCCTGTTGGCCCTGGTTCTGAGGATGCTGTGTTTTGTACTGGGCGAGTCCCTGCCTCTCTGAGCCTCAGTTGATGGATTAAGGAAATGGGAGCGCAGAGACCTTTGGGCTAGGGTCACTGAAAATCAGGGTGAACCAGGGGCCACGTAACTCACGTAGTGGGCGGGACAGGGCACAGACTCATGTGACTTGACCTGGTGAGAGGTCAGAAGAGCTTAGCAAGTGTTTGAGGAGAGAGGAAGGGTGGATTCAGCCGTGGACCTCACCAAGGCCCCAGATCAGCCGAGGGGGCCAGAGGGACGGTGACAGCATTTACTTTTAGCTCTCCTGCCCTCATGCCCTGCGCGGCCCTTCCCCTCCTCCCAGTGGAGAATTCTGGATAGGACTGGGCCTAGCTTTCAGCCCAGCAGGTAACAGTGCGCACCCCCTGCCCCCACCTGCCTCTCGCTGCCCTTCTTGGGGGTAGAGTTTGTGGTTTCCAGAGGAGGGTCAGAAATGTGTTTACTGGCTTCTTGGAAGCCCGCTCACCCTTGAGCTCGGCACATGCGCCAAACACCCATCCTCCCCCACCCTACCTTGTTGCCCTCTTTTAGCAGATGAGGTAACTGAAGCTCAGAGAGAGCTCAACAAGTGACTTGTTCAGGGTAGCCTAGCTAGAAAGCATGAAGGCTCTTGGGCATAGGAAACTAGGATGGACTAATGCCGTCCCTGAGACTGTTGGTGAGACGCTTTGAGGGACTGGGTTTGACAGGTGGGCAAGGCCAGGTGGAGCCGCCCTGTGCCCTGGGGTGTGAGTGGGCGCTGTCTCTGCACAGCCTTCAGTCTTTCCTGGGGGATCTTTCTCTCTGCTGGGGTGGGCAGCACAGGGAGTCAGGAAAGCATGGGGATGTGGGCATATGCATTTAGAGCCCCGCTGGGTGCTTTTAATTTCTGTGGAAAGCCCATCTTCACTTAAAAAAAAAAGAAAAATCTTGTGGTCTGGTTTTTTTTTTAAGTGTTTGTTTTTTCATGCAAATCATTTGGCAGTGGATGCAGTAGGGGGATTCAGAGAGTGCAGGCAGTACATTTAGAAATTCAATTGCAGGGCTCTTGAGGGCCAGCTGGGGCCCGACCATCTGACCAGCACCCAATACAGGGTGTGGCACACTGCTTACTCTGCTGTCTGGCCTCTCAGCCTGGGTGAAGCTGTTCCCTCCGTGAAGCCCAGGTCACGCCAAGCCTGCCGGATGTGCTTTCCCTCCGGTTCCTGATACCTGCTCCCTCCGCCTGTCTATCCTGGGGCCACCTGGGTTCCCTGGGACAGCGTCATATCCCGTCTTCTCAAACAGTCTGTGAGTTTGTCCAAGAGGACAGGCCCAATCCTCAGGCTTCGGGAAGGCCATGCAGGGAGCTGGGAGAGTCCTCAGGTCTCAGCAGAGGAAGTCCCAGCCCAGAGAGGCAAAGGGGACCAACATTTTCCCCAGGACCAAAGGGTCCCCTGGGATGCAGACTTTCAGTGCTAAACTGGGACATCTCCATCAGGCCACCTAGGGCTACTTGCTCAGGGCCCTGTGGCAAGCCCACAGCCCTGAACCTCCTGATTTCCAGGCTGACTCCTTGTCCTAATGCTGTCCTATAGACAGTCAGCACCTTCTTTTGGGGAAACACTGAACCCCTTGCGTCTCCAAGAGACTGAGCCCCCACACTCCTCTTGGCTCCCCCAGTTGCCTGCACCTTTATCATAGCCTCCTTGCTGGTCTCACTGGCTCCAGACTCAAGGCCCTCAGGCCAGCTTCCCACCGCCCACAATCACGCCACTCCTCTGCTCAGGACTCTGGGTGGCTCCCAAAAGCCCCTTTCCTGCCAAGGCCTTTGCTTTGGGGCCTTCACCTGCAGCGTCAGATGCCTGTTGGCCCTGGTTCTGAGGATGCTGTGTTTTGTACTGGGCGAGTCCCTGCCTCTCTGAGCCTCAGTTGATGGATTAAGGAAATGGGAGCGCAGAGACCTTTGGGCTAGGGTCACTGAAAATCAGGGTGAACCAGGGGCCACGTAACTCACGTAGTGGGCGGGACAGGGCACAGACTCATGTGACTTGACCTGGTGAGAGGTCAGAAGAGCTTAGCAAGTGTTTGAGGAGAGAGGAAGGGTGGATTCAGCCGTGGACCTCACCAAGGCCCCAGATCAGCCGAGGGGGCCAGAGGGACGGTGACAGCATTTACTTTTAGCTCTCCTGCCCTCATGCCCTGCGCGGCCCTTCCCCTCCTCCCAGTGGAGAATTCTGGATAGGACTGGGCCTAGCTTTCAGCCCAGCAGGTAACAGTGCGCACCCCCTGCCCCCACCTGCCTCTCGCTGCCCTTCTTGGGGGTAGAGTTTGTGGTTTCCAGAGGAGGGTCAGAAATGTGTTTACTGGCTTCTTGGAAGCCCGCTCACCCTTGAGCTCGGCACATGCGCCAAACACCCATCCTCCCCCACCCTACCTTGTTGCCCTCTTTTAGCAGATGAGGTAACTGAAGCTCAGAGAGAGCTCAACAAGTGACTTGTTCAGGGTAGCCTAGCTAGAAAGCATGAAGGCTCTTGGGCATAGGAAACTAGGATGGACTAATGCCGTCCCTGAGACTGTTGGTGAGACGCTTTGAGGGACTGGGTTTGACAGGTGGGCAAGGCCAGGTGGAGCCGCCCTGTGCCCTGGGGTGTGAGTGGGCGCTGTCTCTGCACAGCCTTCAGTCTTTCCTGGGGGATCTTTCTCTCTGCTGGGGTGGGCAGCACAGGGAGTCAGGAAAGCATGGGGATGTGGGCATATGCATTTAGAGCCCCGCTGGGTGCTTTTAATTTCTGTGGAAAGCCCATCTTCACTTAAAAAAAAAAGAAAAATCTTGTGGTCTGGTTTTTTTTTTAAGTGTTTGTTTTTTCATGCAAATCATTTGGCAGTGGATGCAGTAGGGGGATTCAGAGAGTGCAGGCAGTACATTTAGAAATTCAATTGCAGGGCTCTTGAGGGCCAGCTGGGGCCCGACCATCTGACCAGCACCCAATACAGGGTGTGGCACACTGCTTACTCTGCTGTCTGGCCTCTCAGCCTGGGTGAAGCTGTTCCCTCCGTGAAGCCCAGGTCACGCCAAGCCTGCCGGATGTGCTTTCCCTCCGGTTCCTGATACCTGCTCCCTCCGCCTGTCTATCCTGGGGCCACCTGGGTTCCCTGGGACAGCGTCATATCCCGTCTTCTCAAACAGTCTGTGAGTTTGTCCAAGAGGACAGGCCCAATCCTCAGGCTTCGGGAAGGCCATGCAGGGAGCTGGGAGAGTCCTCAGGTCTCAGCAGAGGAAGTCCCAGCCCAGAGAGGCAAAGGGGACCAACATTTTCCCCAGGACCAAAGGGTCCCCTGGGATGCAGACTTTCAGTGCTAAACTGGGACATCTCCATCAGGCCACCTAGGGCTACTTGCTCAGGGCCCTGTGGCAAGCCCACAGCCCTGAACCTCCTGATTTCCAGGCTGACTCCTTGTCCTAATGCTGTCCTATAGACAGTCAGCACCTTCTTTTGGGGAAACACTGAACCCCTTGCGTCTCCAAGAGACTGGTCCCAGGCCAGGGATGCATGCCTCCAAAGGGACCACCAACCTTTGAGCCTCTGGCTGGTTCCTGCATCCAGGGTAAGGGCCTGCCCCAAGGCAGGGGAGGATGCTTGAGTTTTGTAATCTTGTGGCCCGAGTGCAGGTGGGGCTGAGTGCTACCTCGGGGGATCTCAGATGCCCACCCCCCAGCTCCCCGGTTGCAGGGGCTGAGGAGGGGCTGAGCCTTCCTCCCCTGCTCCCCGGGCCCTGAAGAGCAGAGCTCCTTATCAGATCTCTGTTTCCCTCCTCTCTGCTGCCTCGGTCTGGCCTCCGCCCCCGGTAGCTCTTTGCTCTCTGAAGCTCCTTTTCCCGTCACCAACAGGCAGCCTACAGAGATGTTGGTTTCTGTTGCTTTTTAAAAAATGTTTCCTTTTGGCGAGGGCGGTGAGGGGTTGTTTACTGGGCCTGCAAACCCTCCCTGTGGGCTGTGGCTGTGGGTGGGTTTGGGGCCAAAGGCTGCACCCCCAGCCCAGAGCCTCTGATCCAGGGCAGAGGCAGCGAGTGTGGAATAGACACCTGCTGCGCACCCAGCTCCAGGACGGCTCGGCAGCACCTACCTGGTGTTCACACTCCCTCAAGAACCTGTGCCTTGTAGGGAGCTTTATTCTCCATTTCCCACAGGAGGTGGCTGAGCCCCAGATCCCCGGATTCATGGTCTGGGCTCTGCCCACCACAGTGGTCTGCCTTCAGAGTTCACCATTCGACCTCTTCCTTCCTTCCTTGCCTTTCCCCAACCACACAGGGCCCAGGCTCTCCCCAGCCGAGGGACACAGCTTCCTGAAGCTTCCTTTCTGGCATTGTGGCCCCTCTGTAGGTAGAGCATGAACTCGAACTGCATCGCCAGAGCTGGATTTGAGTTTCAAGTTGCTTGACCTCACTGAGCATCAGATGGCTTAGCCATCAATTGAGAAATTCGGAGAAATCCCTGAGAGAGCTTGGTGGACCCTGGAGGCTGTTGAACATGGGACTGGGGCCTCTGTCTGTCTAACAGGGCCTCAGGTCAGGAGAGCTGGCAGAGGCGGTGGGGAGCTTCTGAAGGTGGGTGAGCAAGCGACCACCACAGTTAAGACCATGCTCCTGGAGGATCCTGTAGGCTTCAGTGTGGGTGAAGACTGCAGGGGAGAGGTGGAGGCTGGGGGGCTGTTGAAGGACATTGATTTCCTTTTCAAAAAAGAAAGGTGATGTTCTCCCCATCCTGCACCCCACCCCCACCCACATTCATGCTTCCACAACCAGCAGCAAGAATCAGGAAGGCCAGGCCATGATGGTACACCAGGCTCCTGCCCCAGACAGAGTCCTCACCCTTGGGATCCTCCCAGCTTCGGCTGTCAAGTCCTGAGGTTTTGAGGTCCTGAACCCTAGCCCACCCTGGTGACCAAGTGTGAGATGTTATGTCGTCTCCCTAACCACCCCAGTGTCTCTTGGGTTGTTGCCCCACTCTTTGTGACCCCAATAGAACTGCAGCACACCAGGCTTCTCTGTCCATCACTATGTCCCTGAGTTTGCTCAAACTCAAGTCCATTGAGTCAGTGATGCCATACAACCATCTCATCTTCTGTCTCCCCTTCTCTACTTGCCCTCAATTTTCCCCAGCATCAGGGTCTCTTCCAATGAGTCAGCTCTTTGCATCAAGTGACCAAAGTATTGGAGTTTCAGCTTCAGCATCAGTCCTTCCAATGAGTATTCAGGATTGATTTCCTTTGGGATTGACTAGTTTGATCTCTTTGCTGTCCAAGGGAGTCTCAAAACTCTACTCTAGCACATAGTTCGAAAGCATCAGTTCTTCATGCTCAGCCTTCTTTATGGTCCAACTCTCACATCCATGCATGACTACTGGAAAACCATAGCTTTGACTATACGGACCTTTGTCAGTAAAGTGATGTCTCTGCTTTTTAATACGCTGTCTAGGTTTGTTATAGCTGTTCTTCCAAGGAGCAAGTGTCTTTTAATTTCATTGCTGCAGTCACTGTCTACATTCATTTTGGAGCCCAAGAAAATGAAATCTGACACTGATTCCACATTTTCCCCATCTACTTGCCATAAAGTGATAGGACTGGATGCCATGATCTTAGTTTTTTGAATGTTAGGTTTTAAGCCAGCTTTTTCTCTCTCCTCTTTCACTTTCAATGAGAGGCTTTTTAGTTCTTCAGTCCAGGCCCTTCTGAGAACCGTGGTTTCCATTTCTCACTGACCTCTGTCCACTGGCTTCCTAACTCTCTTGCTCCAAGTCTCCCCACACTAGCTGAGCCCTGGAGAGAACTCCCTCTGACTCCTCACCTTATAGGTGAAGAAATCCCCCCAGAGCAGGACAGCAGCTGTGCATCTGTGTGCAGTTTCCCCACCACACCTCTGCAGCCGGGACAGGGAGGGAAGTTCATGATGTAGGGAAGGGGGGAGCAGGGGCTTCTCTTCTTGTGAATGGAGCGCCTTTTTTTGTGCTGTGAACCATTCCCCTGGCATGCATCTCTCTATGAGCGACACGGGCATTCTCAAAGATGAACAATCCTGGGCCACCTGTGTTGGGTTTCCCTGGGGATAAACCACCACTTGGAGGCACTGAGCAGGCTGGGACCCTTGAGGAAACTTTACTGTTTCTCCTTTCCTGAAATTTGTCAGCTGGAGCAGGGGAGCACGTTTCCCTGGGTCCATTCAGGCTGTTGTAACAAAATTCCACGGACCAGGGAGCTTATAAACCAGACATTTACTTTACTTTTCACAGTTCCAGAGGCTGGGAAGCCTTCAAGGAGCTGGCAGATTCAGTGTCTGGTGAGAGCCTGTTTCCTGGTCCATAGACAGCTGTCTTCTGGCTGTGTCCTTAGATGGTGGAAGGGATGAGGGAACTCTCTGTGGTGTCATCTAATAAGGACACTAATCCCATTCATGGGGGCTCCACACTCAGGACCCGATCACCTCCCCACAGTCCCACCTCCTAATACCATCACACTGGGGGTTGGGCTTTCAGCCTATAAATTTCCAGAGGAAGCATTCGGACCACAGCAGTCTTGTTCTGGCAGAGGTGCTTTAATGGCAGGAAAGTAGAGTGTTTAAGGAGAAGGCAATGGCACCCCACTCCAGCACTCTTGCCTGGAAAATCCCATGGACAGAGGAGCCTGGTGGGCTGCAGTCCATGGGGTCGCTAAGAGTCGGACACGACTGAGTGACTTCACTTTCACTTTTTACTTTCATGCATTGGAGAAGGCAATGGCAACCCACTCCAGTGTTCTTGCCTGGAAAATCCCAGGGACGGGGGAGCCTGATGGGCTGCCGTCTATGGGGTCACACAGAGTCGGACACGACTGAAGCGACTTAGCAGCAGCAGCAGCAGCAGAGTGTTTAAGGGCTTCCCTGGTGGCTCAGATGGTAAAGCGTCTGCCTGCAATGCGGGAGACCTGGGTTCAGTCCCTGGGTTGGGAAGATCCCTTGGAGAAGGAAATGGCAACCCACTCCAGTATTCATGCCTGGAAAATCCCATGGACCAATGAGCCTAGTGGGCTACAGTCCACGGGGTCGCAAAGAGTTGGACACGACTGAGCGACTTCACTTCACTTCAGAGTGTTTAAGCCTTACAGCCTTGCTGTGGCCTTTGTACCCATTTCCAAGACAGGTAAACTAAGATCTGAAGGGAGCGCCCAGATGTGCTTGGACTTTTGATCAAGAGGGAGAGTCTCACTCTGCAGGCCTCCAAAGCAGGCCTGCCCTACTGCTTCCTCTGCCCTCAGCGTCTGGCTGGCACACAGTCTCTTGCACAAGAGAAGGGATTCTGTCCTTGCTGACCCTGTGCCTGTTCTTGTGATGTGGGGCTCTTCTGCTGCCCACATGCTCTTCCCAGTAATAAAATACTTCTCTAGCTAGTTCTAATTTTAACTCTCATCAAGATCTGCACTGCCTACAAGATCGGCAACCAGATACCCGGAGGAATGTACCTGCCTCACCCACTCTCCCAGTGATGGAGGGCAGGGAAGGAGTGTTCACCCTGCTTTGCTGTGTGACCTTCCCCAAGGCTCTTACCCTCTCTGGGCCTCTCCTACATCACCAGCAGTGCCTGCTTTGTGGGATTGCAGGGATCAAAGGATATCAGTTCAGTTCAGTTCATTTCAGTTCAGTCGCTCAGTTGTGTCCAGCTCTGCGACCCCATGAATCGCAGCACACTAAGCCTCCCTGTCCATCACCACCTCCCAGAGTTTACTCAAACTCATGTCCATCGAGTCGGTGATGTCAGCCAGGCATCTCATCTTCTGTCGTCCCCTTCTCCTCCTGTCCCCAATCCCTCCCAGAATCAGGGTCTTTTCCAATGAGTCAACTCTTCACATGAGGTGGCCAAAGTATTAGAGTTTCAGCATCAGCATCAGTCCTTCCAATGAACTCTCAGGACTGATCTCCTCCAGAATGGACTGGTTGGATCACCTTGCAGTCCAAAGGACTCTCAAGAGTCTTCTCCAACACCACAGTTCAAACGCATCAATTCTTCGGTGCTCAGCTTTTTTCACAGCCCAGCTCTCACATCCATACATGACCACTGGGAAAACCATAGCCTTGACTATGATCAATGCAAAGAAATAGAGGAAAACAACAGAGTGAGAAAGACTAGAGATCTCTTCAAGAAAATTAGAGATAGCAAGGGAACATTTCATGCAAAGATGGGCTCAATAAAGGACAGAAATGGTATGGACCTAACAGAAGCAGAAGATATTAAGAAGAGGTGGCAAGAATACACAGAAGAACTGTACAAAAAAAGATCTTCATGAGCCAGATAATCACGATGGTGTGATCACTCACCTAGAGCCAGACATCCTGGAATGTGAAGTCAAGTGGGTCTTAGAAAGCATCACTACGAACAAAGCTAGTGGAGGTGACGGAATTCCAGTTGAGCTATTTCAAATCCTGAAAGTGCTGCACTCAATATGCCAGCAAATTTGGAAAACTCAGCAGTGGCCACAGGACTGGAAAAGGTCAAAGGATGTAGGTCCAGGGAATTGGAAGCCCTTTCTGTGGGCCAACACTGGGAAGCCACGTTCTATATGTTTAATTTGCCTTTACGGCAGCCTTAGATGTCCAACATAGAGTGGGCTTCGTGGACCACTTACTGTCCACCCATTGTCTGAGGGGGTACTGTGCAGAAGGATTTTTGCAGATATTTTATAAGATGATGGCCAGGCCTTTGTATCCTTTTACCTTTTACCCCACAGGGACAGATGGAACAATAAGGCCAACTTGGGTAAGTGACATAGCTAGGCAGGGAGTGAGGACTACCCAGTCTGTACTTAGACACTAAACTGCCCGCCTCTGAGTCCAAGTTGCCCATCCAGTATCTTCTTCTTCAGCCTAGAGCCACCCACACCAGAGTTCCAGACCCTCTGTCCATCATGGAGAAGTTCTGACCTCCTCACCTGCTTCCCATTGCCCTTGCTTGCTGCAAAGTCTGCCCTGGACCCACTGAAGCCATGTCTCAATCCCAGAGGTGGCAGCAGGCACAACCTTGGCCCTTCCCAGGCCTGCCATGGGCTCCTCCTCCCCATGGGCACTGGACCTGGGGAGTGACATCCACCGGCCCAGCCTGACGTTCGGTGGGTGGGGTCACATTTTTTATCAGCAGATCCAAGGTCAATGTTTTTGATTTCTAGCATTTCTTTGTGATTCTGTTTTTAGAATGTCCATTTGCTTGTATTATCCATCTGTTTTTCCATGTGGCCTACTTTTTTCATTAGAGGACTTAGCATATTAATCATAGCCATTTAAAATTCCTGGTGTGGTAATTCCAATCTTTCTGCCATATCTGAAGCAGGTTCTAATGCTTGCTCTCTCTTCAGAACTATTTTTCCCCTTTTATTGAATCTTGTAATTTTCTTTTTTTCACTGAGAACCTGACTTGATGTACTAGATAAAAGGAATATGGCATGGTTCCCAGAGAGGTTTCTGCTCCAGTAAGTGGTGATGCTCTCTGTATCTGCCTGATCTGCCTGTTTGTCTCTCCAAGTTTTTGAGGCAGTGGTTTGCCCTATGACCTCAGTTCTCTGACGGATGTAAGAAGGATTGCTGACTTCCAGTTTGTTTTGCCTTTTTCTTGTTTTGTAGATGGGAATCAAGACTTCCAAATTCATTACATGCCAGGCTGGACACTGGAACTCTGATATCTATTTGTCTTAACACATTTTCTTGCAAATAATCTTTGGTCCACTGAGTAACCTTGTCACTTGTGTTAAAAAAAAAAAAATCAGTTGGTCACGAGTATGTGAGACTATTTTGAGACTTTATTCTGTTCTGTTGATCCACATGTTTTTTCCTACACCAATACCATACTGTATTGATTACTGTAATTGTATAGTAAGTCATAAAATCAGCACTGTAAGTCCTCTGAATTTGTCCTTCTTTTTCAAATTTGTTTTTTGACATTATAGGTTCTTTCCATTTTCATATAAGTTTTAGAATCAGCTTGCTAATTCTTATTTATAAGAAAGTCTGCTCTAATTTTTCATTTGTTGGTCTTTTGGTAATATATTTGTCTGGTGTTGGTATTAGGGTAATTCAAACCTTATGAAAATGTTAGGAAGGATTCCATCTTCCTCTATATTTTGAAAGACTTTATGTTTGATTGGTATTATTTCTTACTCAAATGTTTGATAAGATTCTCTGTGAATTGGCTATTGTGAATAGTACTGCTTTTGGGGTACATGTATCTTTTTGAGTCCAGCTAATTCTTGCTATCCCATCACAAGAAAGAACTACTTCTCTCAGTCACCCCCCACCCTGGTTACTGCCCCTCACTAGGATCCCTGGGGCGAAGGGCAGCCTGCAGTGGGGCACCAGTAATGTCTTATTTTAAAGTCCTGCCACGGAGCAGGTAGGAGAGACACTCCCCTTCTCTGAGAGACAAAGTGCAAATTGCAAGGAGGGTGGAAATGGGGTGTCTGGGGTCCTGGCCTGGTTGAGAGCCAGGGCACTGGGGGGAGATCAGGAGTCATGGGTAGAGGGGTGGCATCACTCAGGCATTGAGTAGGATGCCCAGCTCTGCCACCTTCTAGCTTGCGGTCTCTCTGACAAGTTACTTAACCACTTTGAACTCCAGTCACCCCATCTGTACAATAAAAATAGTACTGATACTTTCTTCACAGCCTTGTTGAGGACACTAAATGAGATTGTGGTTATGAACTGTGTAGCCAGTCCACAGTGCCAGGGAGGGCGCGGTACATGGGGAAACAGTCTTATCGTTATCTTATTATTTCAGAAGCTGTAAAATTGATTGTGTTACATCAGCCTGCACCCTAGAAGTATGGAGTCTGATTGTTCCAAAGGCAGGAAATCAAATTTCCTTGATCATTTTGTATTATTAGTTATTAGGTGATGCTCTCTGTATCTGCCTGATCTGCCTGTTTGTCTCTCCAAGTTTTTGAGGCAGTGGTTTGCCCTATGACCTCAGTTCTCTGACGGATGTAAGAAGGATTGCTGACTTCCAGTTTGTTTTGCCTTTTTCTTGTTTTGTAGATGGGAATCAAGACTTCCAAATTCATTACATGCCAGGCTGGACACTGGAACTCTGATATCTATTTGTCTTAACACATTTTCTTGCAAATAATCTTTGGTCCACTGAGTAACCTTGTCACTTGTGTTAAAAAAAAAAAAATCAGTTGGTCACGAGTATGTGAGACTATTTTGAGACTTTATTCTGTTCTGTTGATCCACATGTTTTTTCCTACACCAATACCATACTGTATTGATTACTGTAATTGTATAGTAAGTCATAAAATCAGCACTGTAAGTCCTCTGAATTTGTCCTTCTTTTTCAAATTTGTTTTTTGACATTATAGGTTCTTTCCATTTTCATATAAGTTTTAGAATCAGCTTGCTAATTCTTATTTATAAGAAAGTCTGCTCTAATTTTTCATTTGTTGGTCTTTTGGTAATATATTTGTCTGGTGTTGGTATTAGGGTAATTCAAACCTTATGAAAATGTTAGGAAGGATTCCATCTTCCTCTATATTTTGAAAGACTTTATGTTTGATTGGTATTATTTCTTACTCAAATGTTTGATAAGATTCTCTGTGAAGCTATATTGGTCTGGAATTTCCTTTGTGGGAAGGTTTTATGAAATAAAATGTATCTATCACAGATATGGAACTATTTATGTTTTCTGTTTCTTCTTGTGTCAGTTTTGGTAATTTCGCTTTTCAAGGAATTTTATTATTTCACTTAAGTGACCAAAGTCATTTTCTTGAAACTGTTTAAAATATTTTTTACTGTCTTTTTAACATCTGTAAGAGCTGTAGTGATAAACTCACTTTGATTACTAATATTAAATAATTTATGCTTTATTTATTTTTTCTTGATCAGTTGAGCAAGAAGTTTATGATTTTTAATTATCTTTTCAAAAGCATATACTATTGGTTTCATTGGGTTTCTTTAATATATGTCTGTTTCCTAGTTCACTGATTTTTTTTTTTGCTCTTTATTATTTCCTTTTTCTACTCTGGTTTTAGTTTAGCCCTCTATCTTCAAACTTCCTCAGGTGAGTCAATGGTGTGTTAGCAGTCCCCAAGACCACCCTCAGCTTCAGTGATTTTCTCGGAGGGCTCACAGGACTCAGCAAATGGTCATAATCACTGCTAAGACTTATTACAACAAATGACACAAAGCAATATTTCAAAGAGAAAAGGCATATGGTGTGAAGTTTAAAGGACACAAGGCACAAACTTCCAGGCATCTACAGTGGCCACACAGGATGCTCTTAATTCCCCCAGCAATGAGCTGTGATGACACAGGTGAAATGCAGTTTACAAGGAAGCTCGTTGGAGACCCAGTGCCTAGGATTTTTACTGGGGCTCATCATACAGGTGAAACAGGAGAGTAGAAAAGCTGGCTTAAAACTCAACATTCAAAAAACTAAGATCCTGGCATCTGGCTCCATCACTTCATGGCAAATAGGTGGGGAAACGATGGAAACAGTGACAGACTTTATTTTCTTGGGCTCCAAAATCATTGCAGACAGTGACTGCAGCCATGAAATTAAAAGACACTTGCTCCTTGGAAGAAAAACTATGAGAAACCTAGATAGTATATTAAAAAGCAGAGACATTATTTTGCAACAAATGTCTTTATAGTCAAAGGTATGGTTTTTCCAGTAGTCATATATGGATGTGAGAGTTGGACCATGAAGAAGGCTGAGTGCCGAAGAATTGATGCTTTTGAACTGTGGGGTTGGGGAAGACTTTTGAGGGTCCCTTGGACTGCAAGGAGATCAAACCAGTCAATCCTAAAGGAAGAAATCAACCCTGAATATTCATTGGAAGAACTGATGGTGATGCTGAAGCTATAGTACTTTGGCCACCTGATGTGAAGTGCTGACTCATTAGAAAAGACCCTGATGCTGGAAGAATTGAGGGCAAGAGGAGAAGGGGACGACAGGAGATGGTCGTATGGCATCACTGACTCAATGGATATGGGTCTGAGCAAACTCAGGGAGATAGTGATGGACAGATAAGCCTGATGTGCTGCAGCTCATTTTATGATTTTCATTCATCTGTCTACTATTTTCTCTTAAATCCTTAAATATTTTTATAATAATTATTTCAAGTCATCTAATTTCTGGCATATAGATCTGTTTCCATTGAATTCTTCTCCTGGTTGTGGATTGCATTTTTATGCTTTCTTGTGTGTCTATGATTTTTTGTTTGGATGCTGGACATTTTGATATTCTATTGTGGTTTGGAATTTATTGTCTTCTTTTAAAGAGCATTAAAGATATTGCTTTGGCAGGCAGCTAGTTTGCTTATGGATCAAGTTGCTCCTTCTAAGGCTTATTTTTAAGCTTTATTAAGCTGATCATTGAGGGCTTTCTGCTCTGCTCTGGCTGGTTGGAACTCAGTCTTTCAGCTCTGTGTGAGCTCTGCAAGTTGTTAAATCCATCGGTTCCTGGTAGTAATATTTCTCTGATAGTTGGTCCTTACCTGGCTTCATCCCATCTCACCCCAAGCACACACAGTTTAAAATTAATTCTAAGGCTCAGGAGGACTTCTGTGCAGATTTCTGGAATTTTCTCTTCCTATCTGTCTTCTCTCTGGTACTCTGCTCACGACTTCCTATAGCCTCAGCCTCCCTGTTCTCCAACCTTTGTCTCATCAGCTTGGTGAGACTGCTGTGCTTTACTTGGGTTCTCTCTGTGTGTTCAGTGGCCTGGAATGTGTGTCCAATTTGAGAGGGTCATAGAGCTTACCTCATCTGTTACCCTTCTCTTGGGAATCGCTGACCTGTGCCTCTTTGTGAACATAGGGGTTTCTGTATTTCTTCAGTTTTCTTTTAAATTTCTTTTTCCTTTTCATGTTGCTGGTGCTAGTCTGGTTATCAGTTACACTGTCGTGGTTAGGAGTGGAGAGCAGTGACTCCCATCCAATGTTCATGATGAATAGAAACTCAGCAGGAAGAGATGTGGAGGGGCATTCTAGAAGAAGTGGCTGCATGGGGCAAAGTTGTGAGTGTGAGGCATGTTCAGGGATGGTATTTGTGATATGTTTGTGGGGAGGGTTATCGGCGAGCAGAGGGATAGGCAGGAGATGGACCTGGAATAACATCTAGGAGTTTGCACATTATCCTGGAGGAAGTCTTCAGGAGGCTACAGCAAGTAATAATTATAAACTTAACAAACAATAACGTGACTGATTTATCTTCGTGTGCCAGCCAGGCACTGCTGTAAGCTTTTTCCATGGATCATTTCATTTACCCCTTTGCCAGCTCATGAAAGACTACAATGGTACTTGGAACTGCCCCGTGTTTTTCTAAGCACTTTACACAGTCACCTCATTTAGTCCTCAGAATAACACTATGTGGTAGGGGCTATAACTGTGCCTGTTTTACAGATCAGGAAGCCAAAGCACAGAAAGGATAAATGACTGATGGCCACAAAGAGAATAAGTAGCGATTAGAGATGGTTTTCTTCTCTGCCAAAATACTCTCTTAACATTATTATAATAATAATCTTTTAAAAATAAATCTATTTTGTTTCTTATTATTGGCTACACCTGTGGCTTGTAGGATCTTAGTTCCCTAGCCAGGAATTGAATCCATGCCCTTGGCAGTGAAAGCAAGGAGTCCTAACAACTGGACCACCAGAGGAATTTCCAATAATGTTCTTAAAGCTGCCTTTGGGCCATCTAAGTGTCTGTGGTACCCCATTCCCTGCAAAGACTGTGAGGGTTAAGGTGTGTGGCCGCTGCGCCTGGTGGACAAGGCATTGCCATGTGGTTAAATGGTACCTGTGATAACTTCAAATCACGTCTGCACATTCTTCAGCACCTTCCATGGGAAGGTGGACTCTAATCTCCCTCCACTTCTGGCTCAAGCGACTCACTTCTAATGAACAGACTGTGGCTGAAATGATGCCCAGTGACTTCTGGGGTTGGTTATAAAAAGACAGCTCTATGTCTTCCTCACTCGTTCTCTATGACACATGACGTGGGAGTCCCAATCTATTTTCTGTCCCTGAAGTTTTGCCTTTTCTAGAATGTTATATGAACGGAACCATCCAGCATGTCATCTGTTGTCTGGCTTCCTTTAGTTGGTACATTGCTTCTGAGGTGCATCCATGTGCTGTCTATATTGGTAGTTTGGTCCTTTTATTTTGGCGATGTTTTGTTAATCCACACATCTGATACTCATTTGTCCGTCCCAGGGCTGGGTACCCAACGGTTGCCCAATAGATAGATGTTGGGTAGCCAAGGAGGTGAATGGAGGCCAAAGACAAGGACTTTGCAAACCTGTTAAAGACAGGCTTTGATGGGGATTGGAGGAGGCAAGGTGGTGACGCTTTCCCGAGACTCATTTATCATTCATTCATTCACAGATGCTTATTGAGTATCTACCCTGTGCCAACTGTTGTGCTAGGCTGTGATGAACAGTCCCTGCCCACTCCAAAGCTGACTGTTGAGCTGAGAGGACAAATAACACCCCAAGCAGTTAATACAAGGGAGATCAGTGCTGGGAGAAAGAAAGACAGGGAGAAGGGGGTGGTGCGGGCAGAGCAAGGGTATTGTGAGGCAGATAGCAGGGCAAGGAGGTTGGGGTGGACAAGGCTTCCTGGGGAAGCCAAGGTCTGAAGGAGGTGGTGCTTTCTGGATTGTGGAGGAGGAAAGGGTGTGCCTGGCAAAAGGACCGAGGCCAGTGTGAATGTGGAGAGTCATCAAATTTGGGGCTGGAGAGGTGGTCCTAGGGCTCATATGTTGCATCAGTGAGTTTGGTTTTTCTTCTAAAGACAAAGGGGATCCATTGAAAGACTTTAAGTTGCAAAGTGGTATTAATTAGAGTCTCTACTTCAGAGTGGAGAAAGACTTTGTGCATAAGT
Source organism: Kobus ellipsiprymnus (assembly GCA_006410655.1). Lineage (NCBI taxonomy): Eukaryota > Metazoa > Chordata > Mammalia > Artiodactyla > Bovidae > Kobus > Kobus ellipsiprymnus. The sequence continues at coordinate 111,882 of SJYR01002597.1, forward strand.
GCAGAGAGGAAAACCAGTCGGGGTGTTGTAAGTATTCCAGGTAAGTGGTGGTGGTAACCTGCAAGGGTAACGGGAAGCAGAGATTTTTAGATCAGTCTGGGGGTAGATTTTCCAGAATGTAGCCACTAATTTTATGTGGGGAGGAAGGAGAATGTGGGGCTTAGGCAACTGGGTCCCTGGAGGGGAGCATGTAAGGAAGGGGCAGGAGGTATAGAGATGATGCATGCCTGTTGAGGTTAAAGAAGTCCAAGTGGAAAGTCCAGGAGGCAGTGGCCTGGAGAGGGAATTGGCTGGACATGCAGGACTGGAAGGCATTGGCATGGACGAGGGAGCAGCTGAGTGTGCCTGTAAGAGCGTGAAGAGTGTGAAGGGCCAAGGGCTCAAGACAGAGACCTGAGGAATGCCAGGGTTTAAAGAGAAGGGAAAGAGGTGTCCACACGAGGCTGAAGGAAATGTGGGAAATAGGAGTGCAGACCAAGAAGGGTTGGAGGAGCCAGCGGGTGAGCGTTGAAAGGCGAGTTGGTGCTGCTCAAGGCCATCAGATAAAGGGCAGGACTCAAGCGTGGCCAGTCCCTGGTGACCTAAGAGAAGACCCACTTAAAGGAGTGGAAGGAGCAAAAGCCGGAGCGCTGAAAGTGGTGAGGAATGGGTGGCAGGGGTGGACAGGGAGGCGGCTTGGAGTATGGCCTCTCTGTCTTTGCTTGCAGTTTGGTTGCAAAAGGGTAGCGGCCGGAGAGCCAAGGCTGGAGCTGGTGCGGGACGTGGGATCCAGGGAGAATTTTAGATGAGAGCAGCCTGGATTTGTTTAAGCGCTGATGCAGAGCAGCTAGTAGAGAAGGGTGTTCCGGGTATCTATTGCTATTATCTACTGCTGTGTGACAGACCACCCAAGTCGTAATGCCTTAAAACAACAACTGTCTATTTTCTCTCACAGTTCTTGGAATGACAGGGCTCCGCTGGCTCACCTGGGGCTGCAGTCACCTGCAGGTTTGGCCAGGACATCAAGGTGGCCGATCCCATGGCTGGTGGCTGGTGCTGGTCCTTGTTGAGGATTTGGGCTGAGACTGCTGACTGGAACATCATGGTTCTTCTCCGTGTGGTCTTTCCGTCTTGGTTGGGCTTCATACAGCATAACAGCTGCCTTCCAAGAGGAGTATTCCAAGTGCTCCAAAAAGCTGCAGATATCTTAAGACCCAGTTGTGGAAGTTACCCCATGTCACTTGCACCACAGTCTATAGGTCTAAGCAAGTGGCAGGCCAGCCTCGATTTCAAGAGGCTGGGGGCAGTAGACTCTTCCTGATGGGAGGAACTGTGAAACATTTGGGCAATCTTTAATGTAACTCAGGAAAGGGGGAAACTTTGAGGGAATAACTGATGGATCCATCAAGAAAATGGCAAAGCTGGAGCCCAGGGCACATGCAGTGCAATTGGCTTTAGAAAGAAGAAGGGTTAGAATGGGGTTCCAAGAAGGCAGGGTCATTTTATACTTTGTCAAGGTCTGAGCCTGTCAACCAACCACAAAGTTCCAGATTATGTAAACCACTTTGAACTTCTCCTTCCTTTGTAGGATAGCAGAGAGACTCTTATCTTAGTGTCTCAACACACATTATTGAGTTCTAATATGTGGCCTTAATCAATTCTCCCAGTGGCCCTGTTTGGTTAAATCAGGGCAATATGGTGATGCCCATTTTACAGGTGGAGCAACTGAGACTCAACAAATCTCTCTCCGTCTTTGAGTGTGTGTGAATGTGTTGATTGCACATTCTCTCTAAAAAGCATGATAACCTCTTAGAGGAAGGACCCCCTAATGGATGTGGAGTGAAATTCTCACCCAGCAGAGGGGAACAGGCAATGGGGGGCACCAGCTTAGACCCTGGCAGCCTGAGGGTCTCTTGGGCAGGAATGGAGGCTGGGGCTGTGAGGTTTGAGCCCCTCAGGACTAGAAGTCAGGGGGTAAAGAAGAGAAGGTTGACTGCAAAAACCTGGACTAGTGACCACCATTCCCGCCACCCTAATCATGCACTCGTGATATTAATAAAAATAATTTATGTCATGTGACTGCTTTTTAACTAGCTGCTTTCAAGACTTAAGACCAGGATTATAAAAGGCATGCATTTATAAATTATTAGCCCAGAGCTCATAAGCACATATACTTTGGGGAACACTTTGGTAGCACTTTAAATTAATTTATTGTCATTCATTCCAGCTGTCTGTGATGTAAACCTTCAGCTATAAATTTGTACCATCATCTGACACACCATTAACTAAGGTGCTGCCCAAGCCAGAGCACATAATAAAACATTGGAGTACAATTTCTGTAGGGACACACAGCTCCCCTCTCCTTCCTTTCCTCTCTTCTTTTTCCCATCCCCTCTCTTCCCCTCTCCTCCCCTCTCCTTTTAATGATAAGCAACATGGAGAGAAGGCAAGTGATTGAGAGTTATGTTGACAAGGAAATCAAGGCAGGGAGGACCCACTCTGCCCTGTGGCCCAGCACAGAGCTCATGGGGTTTCACCCCACTGTACAGACTGGACGTCAGAGGGCCTGAGAGAGCATGGGTTTGTCTAAGATCACCCAGCCAGCAGACACCACAGGCTTCATCCTGCCCTAATTCCTCCTTGGCAGGAAGGCTGAGTCTCTGCTCCCGAGAATTTTGGCTTGGGCCTCAGTGACCCCCTGAGCTCAGAAGAAAGGTAGGAATGGGGAATAAGATTTCTTTGAGAGGAATTGCTGGTGAGGCAATCAGAAAAGCATTCTGGGGATGGTAGGCACAGAGAAGGAATGAATTGGGGAGGGGGGAATTACTCCCATGAATACTACTTTTAAACATTGGAAAGGCTTGTTTTGAGGGGGCCCAAAAGGACAGAGCTGGCACAGTGGAAAGCAGGCCCGGGGGACAACTTGGGTCCCATGAGGAGGGATTTGGTAACGAGCTGGCTGAGGCTGGTGGGAGCTCTCTGTCACTGGAAGGATGCAACTGGGGGGCTTCAGGGGACATAGACCCATGCATTAGTTTCCTATTGCTGCTGTAACAAATGACACAGAAGTCATGGCTTCAAAGGATACACATTTATTATCTTATAGTTCTTTTGAGGTCAGAACTCTACAATGGAACTCACTGGGCTAAAATCAAGGTACCAGAAGGGCTACATGTCTTCTTGAGACTTCCAGGGGAGACTCCGAGTTTTTATCTTTTCCAGCTTTTACAGGCTGTCTGCTTCCCTTGACTCGTGACCCCTTTCTCCATCTTCAAATCCAATGACCTTAGGCTGTGTCTCTCTCAAGCTTCCATCTCATCTCCCTGCTGCTCTCATCTGCCTCCCTCTTCCACTGTATGTACCTTTGTGACTACATTGGACCCACCTGGATGGTCCCAGAACATCTCGCCATCTCAAGGTCAGCTGATCAGCAACCTCAATTCCATCTGCAACCTTATTCCTTTTATCCTGTAACCAACATATTCCTAGGTTATGGGAACTAGGATGTGGACATTTTGTTGGTAAGTTGCCAAGTCGTGTTTGACTTTTTGTGACCTCATGGACTGCAGCATGCCAGGCCTCCCTGTCCTTCATCATGGGGGTGTGATTACTCTACCTGTCACAGATGCGGGGTAAGACCTCTGAGATTCCCCTTACCCAGAGAAATTTTCTAGTCCGGAGCCGAAGGATATTGTGTTGTTTCTCTTGGGTAAGATAAGGTATGAGGTAGAAGAAAGAGGGAGAGGAAAAGGAAAAAAACGAAAGAGGAGGCAGGGCTAGGGGGCAGGACAGGAGAGGAAAATGGGGCAGGAGAAGTAGCGGAAGAAAGAGGAAGAGGTTGAAAAACTGACTTTCATCCCACGTCTCATGGACTCAGTCACTCAGGCTGAGCATCAGGCAACTTGAACTGCAATTCTAGTCCTGCGATGTGCCAGAAGTCAGTCTTCTCCCTGCTCTCACTGGCTTCAGTTTCTCCCTTGGTCCTGGCCTTTGATGGTTCTTCAAATTGCTGGTCTGAAGTGAGCCACATTGAGGGGGTCACAGGAATGCTATACTGGGGCCAGGCCAGTGGGGACATCTGGTGGGGACATCCCAGGAGGGCTACCTGGCAGGGCGGAGGCAACATCCACCCCCAGGAGCCAAATGGCCATGACTGCCCCTTGAAGGGAGAACCATGGCCCCTAATGGTCCATGAACCCCATGTCCTAACTGCAGGGGGCTGTGAGTTTGCCCTCCTTGACCCGTCCAGCCCCCTTGCCTCCCCTGTCCCAACCAGGCCTCCTTGCCTTCATCCCCAGAGCCCTAACCTTCCTAAGGATCAGTCCTGGGAGGGTTCTGGGACAGCTTGCGGGGAGCCTGCTAGAAGTTGGGTGTTCTGGGCTGACGATCGTGGCATCATCTCTCTCTGGAGGGTAGGGGCTGGGTCTTTCTAAAACCTCATGTGTCCATCTCCCTCATTTCTCTCAGATACTATTGGTAAGGTCCTTAGCTTGAGTAATAACAGTACTTATCCCCAGGGCTTTGGACAAGGTGGCATAACTGTCATTCTATTAATAAATGGCTTGGTGGGACAGGGTCTGGCATGTGACAAGAAGTAAGTGGTGGGTGGTGGCCTTCCCATCAGTGTCGCCCCGGTCGAGCCGTGTCCCTCTGTTTCTCCAACATGCCTTCCTAATTGACGTTTCCTGGGGACCCCAGCTCAAAAAGTGCAGGTCTCAGCTCTGGGGCTCCTCCTGATGTGACCAGGCCTTTGGGGTTGATATTTCTGTCCCCTTCCTGTCTTGCTAGCCTGGGGTGGCCATGTGGACTGTGACGTCCCTGAGGCAGGGCCTGTGTCTCCTCGGCCTTCCTGGCTGTAGGAGCCAGCCCCAGTCAGGCACTTAGTAGGTGCTGGGTCAGGTGTTGGAAGGTATGAGTGGATGCTGAGCTGAGAGCTAATTCACTCAGCAGCATTGCTCAGCCTGGCTTGCTGCCAGGCTTGATAAGGGTGTGCCCCGTCCCAGCCCCCACCCTCCAGGCGCCCACTGAGCCCCTTTGCCTGTCACATGCTCCTGCCCTGGGTGTGCGGGTCCCTGGCTGAAGAGGGAAGAGAGCAAAGGCTCCAATGGATGGAGGCGTCTGTGGTCCTTGAACCCTCAGCACCCACTCTGTGCTGGTACTCATGCTCTTATCTCTGGCCAGACCTTGAAGAGCCAAGAACCAGCCCTATTCATCAATTATCTGCTGTCTGTGCCGAGAGCAGAGCCGCCTAGCCAGATAAAGACCAAAGGGAAGGGCCGGGGGCCAGGAAGCAGACAAGGTGCCGGAGTGGAGCTCTCTTCAGCTGGTGGGCACACACCGCGGTGGGCATGCACCCTGACACTCTCACACGCAATGTCTCTGGCACATCTGTTACCCTCTCACACATACACGAAGCCCCACACCATTGAAAGGCCCTCTTGCATACACGTCTGAAGCACACAAACCCACGGCCACGGCTAGATTGCTCCCACAGCTTGTCCCCTGCACACAATGCTTCCAACACCCACAGACACACATGCCTACGCAGACACACCCTCCCCCAACATCTGCCGGTGGAGCCTGGTCCCACCTGCCCGCCACCTCCTCACTCTCGTCCCATGCCTTGACGATCACACGCAACTCCACATACATCTGGCGCACACATATGCCCATACACAGGCTCTCCATGCACACGACTTGCCAGCGCCCGTGCTGAGGGCTTCCTCCACGTTCCCCGAGGGGCAGAGCGGTGCCAGCATGGGCTGGCTTTATGGGGTCTCTGAGGACAGATGGATTACTGTCTGGAGCCGGTTGCTTTGGTCTGAATTATTGGCCGTGGAATCAGGGGACCTGGATTTGAGTCAGAGTTCTAAACTCACTAACCATGCAGGAGCCTGGCAGAGTCCCCTTCTCAGCCCGGACCTCAATTTCCTCATCTGTGAGATGGCAACAGTCCCAATCCCAGTGGACGTTTCCAGGATCTAATCAAGTGCTGTCATGGAAGTGAGAATGTGAGCAGAGAGGGTCAGAGTGTTCTACTATCGCTGTTTGCTGCAGTTGTTGTTGGTTAGTCAGGGTCCTTTGGAGGTGCTTGTGACCAGGAAAATGCAACTTGATCTTGATAAGGGTTCAACACCCTCCACCCTAAATCACTGGGACCCTGCTTGGGTCCAGCGCCTCCCCCAGGCTGCCCTGCAGCAAGCCTGTCCCTGGCCATGCCCTCAGCCAGCCCCCATAGTGGCACCCCTCCATCGGCACCCAGGCCCTTGGGGATAGGTATCCACGCAAGACTTTCCCCCAGCCGAGTCCCAGGGTCACAGCAGATGGGCGATAACATTGTCCTTGGGGGCCAGGACAGTCTGAGGAGCCGTGGCTCGCGGCAGCTCTGTGGGCTGCCCAGATGACAGCGCCAAGGTGGGAGGCAGGGGTGTGACTGTAAGGCAGGGGGGCATGTAGGGGTGTGAGTCTGTGTGGTAGGAATGTAGCCTGGGGGGCTGTGAGGATGTCGGGTGTGCGGGCATGGCTGTGTGGTCTGGGGGCATGGGCGAGTGTGAGTGAGTGTGCTGTGTGTGTACACACCCATTTTGGTGTCTGAGAGGGCCATGCAATGTGTATGTGTGTGTTTGTGTGTGTGTGCACGTGCGTGTGTGGATGGGTGAGCCTGACCTTGTGGGCAGGTGGTGGTACGCGTGCTAAGGCCTCTGTAGTGCTGGAAAATGTGAGTGTGGAGATGTGTGGGCGCTATGGAAGTGTGTGTGTGTGTGTCGTGGTGTGAGTCTGTTTGCCTGGGTGTGGGTGTGTCTATCTGGGCGGCTGGCTACAGTGCGGGTGTGGGTGGGATGGTGTGTGTGTGTTGTGGTGTGGTGTGTGTCTGTCTGTCTGTCTGGCTGTGGGTGTGTCTGTCTGGGAGGCTGGCTGCAGTGCGGGTGTGGGTGGAGTATATGTGTGTTGTGTTGTGGTGTGTCTGTCTGTCTAGGAGGGTGGCTGCAGGGCCGGCGGTTGTGGGTTTCTTTGTGCTTGTGTGGTGTGTGGGGTGAGCGTGCGGGGCGGTGTGGTAGGGGAGGTGGCGGGTGG
>SJYR01002597.1:119069-145934 GCA_006410655.1 Kobus ellipsiprymnus
GGGGGGAGCAGCAGGCAGGCAGGCGGCCAGGGCGCGTCCCCACTTCCCCGCACAGTGGCTGGGCTGACAGCCGGGCGGAGAAGAAAACTAGACGTCAGGGAAATCAGTCAGAGACAAATCGATTCCCTTTAGAGGTGAGAAAACGCAGATGCTGCGGCTGCTGGTGGCCTGTTAGGCTCTGAGCCACATCCCTCCCCAGCCCGAGCCCCTCCCCCACAGCTCTTGGCTGCCACCGTCCCCCCACCCCTCCGCCTTTGTTAGGGGCCCTGCTGCCGGCCTGCTGCCTGCATCCCTTCCCCAGCAGGCAGGAGCTGGTGTTGGGTGTGTGTGTGTGTGTGTGTGTGTGTGTGTGTGTGTGAGTGTGCATGAGTGTATGTGTGCGTGCCTGTGTGGATGTGGATGTGCAAGTGTGTGTGCTTGAATGTGCATGTGTGAGTGCGTGCGTGGATGTGAGGGAGTGTGTGTGTGTGTGTGGAGACCTAGTTGTGGGCCTTACCTGAAGGCAGGGCCCCCTTAGGGACTTGAGAGATGTTGGGTCAGCAGCTTGGCTAAGGACATCCAGGGAGCTGGAGGTGGCGCTGGACCCAAACTCAGGCCTCCTGGGTGCCAACCAACAGGGATTGTGCCTGCCTCCTGCCTCTAAACCCCACCCCAGGGACTCTTTGAAGGAAGCTCCCATTTCTTCCGTCCATCCTGTGTTTGGGGTTAGCACAAGAGTTGCTGTCCCCAGGTAACACCTCATATAAGTGCCTCATCCTTATTCCTCGTGTGTCTGTCGGCCCCGGGGGGGTCTGGGGCTGTGAGCAGAGCTGCTACAGTGGGCCCTGACCCCCTGCCTGGCTGCCAGGTGGTCGGTCCCCAACTCCAGGCCCTCCTCTCTGCCACCCTTTTTTCCATTGGGCCTTAACACCCAGAACAAATCAGAAAACAACGCTGAAGTCTCTTTGAAACAGAACCCCCTAAAGGCAGGGCTTTGTTTTCGCTGCCCCAGGCTCTCACCGTCAGCCTCTGCAGGTACCCACTCAGCAGCCCTGCTGAGCTGTTGTTCTGGGCCAGGCCCTGGATCTGGAAGTGAGCAAGAGGACCCGGGCCTGCAGTCAGGTAGCCTCATGTCGGACTGGAAAGACACGTCTTGACTCCAGCTGGGATGAGAAGTATGGGGAGGGGAGAAAGAAGGGAAGGGTCCTAAGCATGGGCAGCCACCTCTCTGGCCTAGGCTCCGCTCTCCTTTCGTGGGGCCTGTCGGCTCCCAGCTTCAGCTCAAGCTGGTTCCTTGGCTATAGTACACCCCTCCCCTGCAACTTGCCCACCTCCTCCCCAGAGAGAGCTCCCCTAGATGCCCTCCTTTCCTTCACACCCTACCCCTGGCTAGGACAGGTGGCCCTGCCAGGCCCACACTCCATCTCCCTCCTTCTCAGGACAGTCAGCTGCGTCCAGCACGGATGCTCCGCTAGTTGAGTGTGAAGTCTCTCTGTGGAGGGTGGGAGAAGTGGCTGCTCCAAGGGCTTGATTTCTGGGACGGCTGTGCCAGTAGACTCTGCTCCCAGACCCTGTCCCCTGCCCACGGAGACCCTGCTCTCTGCGCCCCACTCTCAGGCACGTCCTGACCAGTGTCCACCTGCTCAAGTCCTCCACGGTCATCCCTGGCCACAGTCTGGAATCCAGAACCTATACTGAGAAGCCTGTGTTCTCTGGCTCCCCCAGACCTGGCTGTGTGTCCCAAGCCAGGCACTAACCCTCTCTGGGCCTTGTGTTCTCTCCAGCTAAGGGGATGAGGAATCAGGCCGTTTTTTTTTTTGTTTTGTTTTCACCCAGAGTGTCCCAGAGTGGGATCTGCTCAAAGTAACAGCTGTGTTTTTGTTACTGGTGGTCGGGGGGATGGCTTAGGGAACTCTTCCCAAACCCCACCCCTGGCCTAGATTCCCAGTGGCCAGCCAGATGGGAGAGGCCATGCACTGATCTGCAAACACTGATAGAACCAATCTGAGGCCAAGCCCCACTGTGAGCAGACAGCACCTGGCCTAGAGCCTGGCCCATGAGATGCGTCCAAAAATTAACTGTGGAGAGAAGCAAGGGATGGAGTCATGAGTGCAGACGTGGCTGGTGTGTCCCTGGCCCCCAGGAGGTTTTAGTCTCACTGGGACACGCTGGGTTTCTGACTCCAGCTCTGCTGCTGACCGTTCCTGGCCTTCCTGTTTGTCCCTCAGTAACATGGGGAGCTCTGTGACCTTGAAGCTCATTTCCTGCTGGGATATTAATACCACCACTAATAATAACAGTAGCCATCGAGGCAGGAGCAAGCATGCTAATATTAGCTGCACCTGTTGAGGGCCCAGCACCTGCCAGGCCCCACATGTGTTCTGATGTCAGTCCTCACGAGCCCTCCCCTGCGCCGTGAGCTGGACTCACCATCACCATGTTGACAACGAGGGGATGGATGCTCTGTGCTTGCCCGGGGTTTCATGTCTAGGCTAGAACTCCAGCTATTTTGGTTGGGCTCTGAGGGTAGCAAAGAACAGAGGTACTCAGCTGACCTCCAGTAAGGGAGGGCTGAATGAAAAGAGGAAACTCGTGGGGACCTGGGGTGAGCCAGTTCTCTGGGCTGCAGGCAGGGCTGGAGCATGGTGTGGCGCAGCTGGGGCCAGGGGATATCGTGTAACAGCAAACCCCCTGGGGCTTTGGTGCTGGCTTCACCCCTCTTAGATATTACTGAGAGCACTAAAGAATTCTTGTTTATAGGGTTACATCTATTGATATTTACTGTGTTCTAAATGAAAACTGAGAAATCAAAAATATTTACTCTTGAAGAACAATAAGAATAAATCATAACCTATTAACCATTAGCATATTTTTCAGGACAAATAACTATTTTCTAAACTGAAAACCTGGAGAGTGTTGCCACTGCTCTTGTGGGTCTCTTTAACCATTCACTTAGGAGGAGACGGTTGGGTTTTCATGTTGTCTCTTGAAGCCGCTGGAAAATTCTGCTGTATGTTTGCAAAAGGAAGAAAGTAAAAAAGGCAAATAACACCTTCTCACCTTGCAGAGCCTCCGAAAGCATTGGTGTCTTAGGTCGTTCCTGATATGACCCTTGCATGGACTCCCCAACCTGACATATGCTGCAGGAACTCAGCCATCAGCGGAAGGCTGGACATCAGGTCTGAGAGCGCAGTCACCCTGGGAGCTGGCAGCTGGAGCGGTGGGAACTGGGAGAGTGAATGGGGCCGAGAGCAGCTTCCTGGAGGAAACAGAAGGTGAATGGAGCCACGGCAGACGGGCGTCTTTGCAGAGGCAGAGGGGAGAGGAGTTTTCGGGGAGGGGAGTTTTCTGGGCCCTGGGGAATGACTGGGCACATCTTCAAAGTGAGATGGAGAGGCACGAGGCCAAGGCTGGCTGAGACCTCAAGGGCCCCGAGCTCCGGGAAGATGCTCGCTCCCACCCGGTGTAACCCAGGATGAAGTTTACTTTCCACGTGATGCTAAGCTTCCTTGTATGTTGACATACATTAGCCCCTTTCTAGTTTCTGGGTTGCAAACTTGGTTAAGTGCACAGAAGCACAACGTGTCTCAATTTGGGGTGCCCTGTTGTGTCAGTGCTGGCGCTGCGGGCTTGCTCTGCGTCGTGGGTCACGGGGACACTCATGAGTAGATGCTGAGCAGGGTGGATGGGCGGTGGGGGACTTAGAAGGATCTGTCAGTGCTCCCAGAGCATCCAGGGATCCCGGGCACCTACAGCTGAAGAGGGTCTGAGTGGCCTGGCTTGGAATTTGTGGAAGCAGGGCAGAGGTAGGGAGCCCTGGCTCAGCCTGGAATTCCCAAATCTGGGAACAGTCACCCTCGTAGCTACTGATCTTTCCACTTCCTTGTGAGGCGGTGGACCCTGCCAGGCAGAGGGAAGGGCAGCCTGGAAGGAAAGATTCCCACCCAGAAGAGAGCAGGAGGAAGCGGGGCTCAGTTAGGGCGGAGGTCTAGGGGCCATGTGGTGGTCTGGGGAACCCCAGCTCTGCCACTTCCTCTGGGCCACAGTTTCTTCATCTGTGAAGCAGGGATGAGGTCGTCCGTCTCCCGTGGTTGGGTGGAGGTGACCTGAGTAGGTGAAAGTGAGATGAGATCAATGGGATGAAGCAGCCGGTACAAAGAACTGGGCCAGTTCCATGAGGCGTAAGCTGCCTTTCACTTCTGTTTGTGCTGTAGACCAGATCCTGGTTCGTAGGAATTGCTTGGTACCTATCTGCTGAATGAAAGAATTTAATAAACGAACACACCAGTGGCTCAGTTAATGCCAGTTCTTTCCCTAGGGGAGGCTAGCCAACCACCTCTGGCAGGGAAACTAAGACCCAGAGAGGGGAAGGGACTTGTCTACGGTGGTGCAGCAAGTTAGCGCCTGAGCAGAGCCCTGGATGAAGGCTTTGCTGCCATCAGCCCTGGCCAGGAAGCGTGTCTGGGGGAAGGGGTGGGCCCTTCTCTGTGGCAGATGCTTGTGTGAATGTGTGAGCTTGTGCCTGTGTATGTCTGGGAAGCCAGGAGACTCGATTCCCTTCTTTCCAGAGTTCTTCCCTGCTGCCGGAAGGCCTGTTACAGGCGGCTATTCTGTGTGCCCCTGCACACCTCACCTATTTCATGGATTTTTGTGCAGCCTGAACTGCCTGCAGGGAGGTATTCTCATTTGGGGTATAAGCCCTGTCTGAAACGAAGCCGTCACAGCTTTGGAGAGAGCCCGGGGTGCCACTCCAAGCGTGGGGTGGAGATGGGAGCTGAAGATTTGAAGAGGTGGGAGGTGGGAGTGGTGTCACATTGTCCTCATCCAAGGGCTGAGAGCGGAACCTTCCTCCTCCATCCTGCATGAGTGCCCCAGGCCAGGGACCCCACCCTGACCACGGGCTTGTCAATCAAAGGGAGCTGAAGGCAGTGGCTCTGCCCTGTTACAGCACTTCTCTAAGCGTGGCCTGAGCAGCAGCAGCAGCGTCAGTTGGGGGCTGGCTAGAAATGCAGACTCCGGACCCATCCCAGACCTATAGCCTCCAAATTAAATAGAGGTGGCACCCAGAAATCTGCATTTTACAAAACCTCCTCAGATGCTTATGAATGTTTAAAAATGACTGCTTTACACTGTTTCTCAACAAGCATATGACATTTAGCAAGTATAGGATTAACAGAGGATGGGTGTTGGTTAGACTCAGGAACCCATTGAAACTGTCTGGCTGTCTGTCTGTAGGTCCATCCATCCATCTGTCCTTCTTTATTTGGTAGACATTTAATTCAGTTGCACCTAGAAGCTGAAATGGGAAAGTTCACCCCCACCCTGCCCCCTCTAGCTTATCATGAGGAGCTGAGGAGGTGGACTTCCACTGTCTTGAGGCTCCAGGTGGTCAAGTGCTTCTTCAGGGCAGTCATCTGTTTGAATCTGAGCCTAACGAAGCCACACGAAGACAAAGTGTACAGGAAGGCAAGGGGAGGCAATGACTCTCACTTGGTATCTATTGTGTGCTGGGCCTTTTCCCCTTCCAATCTCCCTTCCCACTGGGAAGTATTATTCTCATTTTACAGAGAAGGAAACTGAGGCTCAAAGAGGTGGACGTGACTAAGGCTGCAGAACCTGAGATGTGATAGAGTCAGAATGTGCACCCAGTTCCTCTTGCCCCCAGAAGCTGTGCCCTTTCTTCTGTTCCACGTTGCCAGAAACTTGGGGGACCTGAGGATCAATGGCTAGCAGGTGAAGGGTAGTCTGATTTGAGATGTGCTTCTAACCATCTGTACTGTCTGGAGGTTAGCAGGCTGTCTGTGAGGCAGTGAGCTCCCTGTCGCTGGAAGTGTGCAAGCAGAGACCAGGAAATCCCGGGGCCAAGGGTGTGGTCGTATGTGTATACAGGGCAGGACTGAGAACAGGGATCTTTGGGGCCTTCTGCCCTTCCTGGTGGGCCTGCTCGGGCCTGCTCTGGGGTCAGTGTCCCCGTGGTTGGAGGCTCTGCTGCCAGCTGCTCATTATCTGTGGCTCTTCTAAGAGGATCCTGCCAGCTCCCAAACAGGAAATGTGTCAAGAAAGCTGTAATTAGAGCTGGGAGCCACAGGCCCGAGAGGTGCCTGCTGCAGCTTCAAGTGCAGACATGCTGTGCTGGTGAAGTCCCTGGGCAAGAACCCAGTGAGTCAGGCCCTCAGATCCTTTCCTTGCATGTGGCAGCCGTGCCCCACCCCATTCTCCCTGGAAGAAAACCAGCATTCCCTGGGTGCCTACTGGGTGTCTGGGTTTCACATATGTTCTCTCTTCTGTTCCTCCCCAGAAACCTGGAAGAGAGGAAGATTTTATCATAATGCAGAGAGGAGCCCGAGGGCCTGAGAGGTCATATGACTCATTCAAGGTCATCCTGCCAAGGCAGAGTTGTGATGAAGCCCCGCCCTTGTGAGTACCTGGTCTAACCTTGTCATCATTCTGATTTGGCTTTGAGTCAAACGTGGGGTGCAAGAGGCCAGCGGCACAGGTAGGGAGGGCCTAGGTGGGCCTGACTGGGTCCTGGGTCTGCCCTGACTGCATGTGACTTTCTTCAGCTTCTGTGAATCTGCCGCAGAGGCTTAGATTCCTGCTGTGTTCCCCTATCAGGCTGCTGGGCCATCCATAGCCATTGTGGTGGTTTGAAAGCATGACCAAAAATTCTTTAGCCCATTTTCTATGGAGAAAGAACCTCTAGGGAGAAATAACCCTCTGTAGCCTGGGCAGCTTTGTGACTGCTCCACCCCACAGAGAGTGGCAGAAGTGGTGCTAAGTCATACCATATGACTTTCCTTTTGCTCACTGGAACACTTTTTCCTGGAGCCCTGAGCCACCACGTAGGAAGTAAGAAGAATCACTAGCCTGAGGCTGCCATCTTGTGAGGAAGCCCAAGCTACATGGACGGTCTGTGTCTGGACTCCCTGTCCCCGCTGAGCCCAGCCATCCTAGCCTCTCCAGCTGTTTGAGTTTTTCCAGCTGAGGCCTCAGATATCATGGAGCAGAGACAAATCACCCCTGCTACATGCTGTCTGAACCCCTGGCCTGTAGAATCTCAGGGTAAATTGTTTTATGCCACTGTTTTTGGCTGATTTGTTATGTAGCCATAGATAACCACCACAGCTATGCAGCTGGGATGTACCATATGGTCATCTCAGAGGTCCCACTCAGACCATCTTTCCCTCATGGCCCCCGGGAAGCTGGCTGGGCTCACACTCTCCATGCAAAACATTCCTCCAAGGAAAGAGTATGGGACTGGGGTGAGGGGTCGGGGGGACTCTGTATCTCCTAGGGGTTACATCTGCTCAGCTTCCTCTGCCCACTTCTTTCTCAGAAATAAGCTCCCAAATCCAGATCTGCCTCAGGCCCTCTCATGTGTGATTAAGAGTCCTGATCCCTGCTTCACTGCTTCTTAGCTCTGAGATCTTGGGCAAGCTACTTAACTCAGTTTCTTTAGTCTATTTGACGGGGGTGATCAGTGTGTACGTCAGAGCAGTGCTGTGCACACAGCAAGCACTCTGATGGATGTGGCCCTTTCTACCCATGAAGTTGCCCTCTCGCTGGCCCCTTGTGCATCTCCATGTGCACCGGGCTTTACAGTTTACAGGTGCCTTCCAGTTCCCCCGGCAACCCTGTGGGCAGGTCAGTATCATCACCGCTGAAGAGACAAGGAAACGGCAGATCTCAGATGTGGCTCATGTTCATGGCCTCAGATATGCGCTGTTTCTCCAACTCTGGCTGAGCTTCTTCCGGAATCTTCCTTTGTGTCTGATCTCCTTCTTACTTCCACTCTCTACTGCCTCTGGAATTCTGGAGTCTCAGCCTATGGACTTTGGATGATTTCCGCTTTCTGGGTCTCAATTTCCCCCTCCATGAGATGAGGGGGCTGGGATAGCTGATGTCCAAGGGAGCTTTCAGCTCTGAGAGAGTCGAGTTTCTCTTCACCTCTGGGGGTGGCTTGCTCGCAGGATTGCCTGCTGCTCCTCTGCGAGCTGTGTCTGGCCTGGCTGTGAACAAACGAAGAGGGCCTCACAGCCCGGTTCCTGGGTGGCAGGGCCGAGCTCTGAGAGTCAGGGAGGGAGCACCCCACCCCATCCCAGGAGCTGGGAGGACCAGAGGACACTGAGGCGTTTGCTCCCAGCTTGGCCGTCCTTGTAGTTCTGTCTGAGACTGACCCTGGCAGCAGCCAGACGAGGGACCCAACCCAGCCAGGCTTGGCCTTGGGGCCACTGCTAAGGCCACTCCCAGCGGAGTCTCTGGGCAGTTATAGTTCTTCAGCATCCTGACTTCTTGTGGCATAACCACTGCAACTTCACCTTCCAGGTATGTCCCAGGCCCACCCCAGGCCTCACCTCCTCCAGGCAGTCTTCCCTGATGTGAAACATTAGGTCTTTTCTCTGTCCTCCTGTAGTGGCTTGGGCTTCCCATCAGGACCCTTGTTGAACTGTGATCTGTAGCTACCTGTTTACTCACAGATTCTCTTCCAAGACCTTGAGTCACCGGAGGCCAGGGTCCATGTCAGTCCTGCTCTCTTCTTCTTCTCCAATGCCCCACACAAGGCTGGCACTACTTAGGGGCTCAGTAGATATAGCTTACATGAATGAATTCTAGATAAATAAACAAATAGCAACAATCCTATGAGCAGTAAATAGCAGTAATTTTCTCTGCTTAAACTATCTCAGCCTCATCTGCCTGTGCCTTAAGCCTGGCCAGGAGAGGATGACTTCCATAGAACATTATTTTGGTTCCTGTAGGATTCCTTGTCTTGAATTGTCTGTTTGTCTGATATCACTCCCCAGAAAACATCTCCATGAAGTTTGTTTTGTGTCTATTCTGAGAATTTTATAATGAAGACTGCCAGGAAAAATTCTTGCTTTATACTCAGAGGCAGTTACGATTTTCCTAAAATATCCGGCTTTATTTATATACTTATATTTTATTTCATGGATGCTGTGTAATTGATCAGGTTTCTCCTTTTGCACTTGCTACCAGGATGCTCAGATAAAAAATCTGGATCCTTTGAAATAATGTTAAGAACTTAGTCATCTTCATTTTTGAACTACTCAGATTCATGTCTCATCTAATGTCCTTTCCTCTGTACTTCAGGGACTGTGCCTGTGTACTTTCCTATCAGTGTCTAATTTCTGTCTTATTGTAAGATTTTAGTTATCCTTATAAATTCCATATGGGTTTGTGTATGCTTTAAATCATTTTTCTCGGGACAAGGCAAGATATAACCAAGTGCATACACATAGTACTTCTGAGCACATTCTTCCCAGGTTGACCCAGGATTTGATTACAGGCTGAAGGATGCTGGTGCTGTCTGCTCTCGGCCACACCGGCCTGTCTCCCTCCAGGCTCCCGCCCCAGAGGCAGCCTGGCCCATGTTCTGTGGGTGTGGCCTGCCAGGCCTCTTGCTAGGTGATCTTCCCTGGCAAGAACAGGGTTTCTCCCTGAGCGGCTGGCCTCACTGCCCTGCTGCTGCTTCCTGACCAGCCTGACCTCTGTGGTTCTTCACCCCTGCTTCATGTCCCTTCTGTGATGATGCTTAATACTGCTCCCCATAAACTGACTTGGCTGCCTTCTCAGCTAAGACTCGACCTTGTCCATTGGATGCAGCCTGATTCCAGTTGCCATGGGCGATCGCACTCACCATCAGTCAGGCCAGGGCAACTGACCTCCAGGCTGTGAGAACACACCCAGGCCAGCTTGAGTCAGCATCAGGGGTGGGGGAGTAATAGGAAAGGAGGCATAAAGTTAAGTGTTATCATTTTATCTCTGGAGATGGACATTTACCCCCAGAGGTAATGAGGGAAGGTAGTATGAACATGTTTGACAAATGGAGACAACTGTTTGACAACTGTGGTTCCAAAAGATGTGATTGACCCAAGGTCACACAGGAAATTAAAGGACCAGACGGCTTTGCCTTCCAGCCTAGGGCTGGTCCCTCTTTATTGTCTCCCATTGTCGAAGGCCTGACTCTCCAGTGGAGATTGGCTGAGGGTCCAGTCACTCCCTGGCAAGAAGAACGCTCTGAGGCACACAGTCCTCTGAGAACCCCATGCCCAACCAGAGTCACCAGTTGCCAAGAGGGCGTAGGGCCCCTGCTTCCTCTGCAGAGCCACGTGTTATGGAGGTTCAGCCCACGTGATACGATGATCTGCCTGCTGGACATAGACAAGAGGAAGAAGGGGAGGTGGGAGGAGGCTTGCGGGGTGCTGAGGCCTCTGCGTCCAGGAGACTTCCTTCTGGTCTCTGCTACAGTTCGGAGCCCGGCCCCTGATCAAGTAAGACCGCCGTGTGTCTTCACTAGAGTCGTGTTCGCTATGCATTTTACGAGGCTGTGGTGTTCAGAGCGGGCCATTTTGGAAGTAGGGGAGTGGAGGAATTGTCAGTCTCCGTTTGGGCATCAAGAACGGTATGGGCCCTCGTTCTCTAAGGGACCGCAAACATGTCCTTTCACTCTGGGGGGTCTGAGTGCTGTCGTCCGTTAAGGGGGACCCTGAGCCCTTGCCCACCTCTCTGGCAGGGGTGTTGTGACAACCAGAACCTATCTGTTTTTAGACTGTTTCCCCACCTCACATCTGAGATGCTGTGAGAAACAGCTCCCCAGGGGACTCTGTGTACCTCCTCACCGCCCACTCGTTGCTGGAGGAAACAAAACCCCTCCAGAAAACAAAAGACATCAGTGCATCAGAATGCACCAAGCGGATGATGGTGTTTGAATTGGAAATCAGTGAGGTGGTTTGGTTTCTATTCCATATCAGAGCCTGATTCACGCAACATGAATTTGTCAAGGTTTTGTTCAGTCTACAAATATTTGTCGAGTGCCTGCTTCGTGCTCAGCCTCCTCCTGCTCTGTGGTGGAGCTGCAGAGGTGATAAACCGCTCTAGGGTGGGGGATGCAGGCAGAGTGGGACCCGGTTCTGAGTCCTGGCTCTGGTTCCCACCTCCTTGGTGACCTTGGGCAAGTCACATCTCCTCTCTGGGCTTGTCCCTTAGCCACCTTCATCATAGCATTGTTGCAAGGATCAAGTGAGGAAAGGCAATGCTTTTATTAGCAGGGACTGAAACACCAAGTGTGGTTATTGCTTTATCAGGAGTGATGAGAAGACGTGGGCTCTGCTCCCATAGCAGCGTGGTTGGGGAAGCTGTTAGTTATGGTAACGGGAGCTGGGGCTGAGGGGAGTGGACATACGATGCCTCAGACGCACAGGGGAATCAGGGAGATTTGTGGCCTTCATGATGATTTCCTAGCAAGCAGCTGTGAGCTCTGCCAGGGACTGCGGATGGAAGGCATGCGTGGGATTTAGAACAGAACTTCCTCCATTCCTGGGGAGACGAATCTAGTATATGCCAGCTTTCTTACTCAGACACCATCTTCAAATCTCCTGTGGGCATTTTCAGGAAATTTACAACCATGTGCATCTTGGGACAGTGTTCAAGGGAGGGGAAGGGCAGTCGTGGGGTTGGAAGTCTTAGTTGGGCTGGCTGCTATAACGAAGACCACAGACTGGTGACGTAAACAACAAACAATTATTTCTCATGGTTCTTGAGGTTGGAAGGCCAACATCAGGGTGCTGGCTGATTCTGTCTTGTCAGAGCCCACTGGCCAGTTGGCAGATGGTGCCTTCTTGCTCTGTCCTCATATGGCAGAGAGGAAGATCATTTATCTACCGCCTCTTCTTATAAGGGCACTAATTCTATCAAGAGGTCTCCATCCTCATGACCCAATTATCTTTCAAAGGCCTTACCTCCAAATGCCATCACTTTGGGGGTCAGGCCTTCAGGATATGAAGTTTTGGGTATCTGCCCAGGTGGCTCAGTGGTAAAGTGTCTGCCTCCCAAGTAGGAGATGGAGGTTTGATCCCTGGGTTGGGAAATCCCCTGGAGGAGGAAATGGCTACCCACTCCTCTGGTATTCTTGCCTGGAGAATCCCATGGACAGAGGAGCCTTTTGGGCTACAGTCCATGGGGGTCCCAAAGAACTGGACATGACTTCAACAACAACAACAACAACAACACATATGAAATTTGGAGGGACACAGACATGCAGTCCATTCCAGAGGATTACTTCATTGAAGGGGTGGTGGTACTGGTAGCATTGGTGTGGTAGGGAGAGAGTTCCAGGTGAGGGGAGGGCAAGGGGGTGCGGGTACCTGGTGTGTACAGGGCAGAGTGAGGAGGCCAGTCCCTCCAGACCCTCCACCCCCTTCTTTCCTCTGCCAGGCCAGAGTGTGCACAGCTTCTGCTGGTCAAGAACAGAGTGCCCAGGTAGGAGGGGTGAGCTGGTTCTCTGGTAGTGTGGGAGGGCCAAGCTGGGGTGGGATAGGGAAGACAGGTGGGAGGTGCAAAAGGCTATTTAGGCAGCTGGGGCCGTAGTGCAGGTTAGTGGAACTGACCTTGGATGTAAGAATGAGTTTTCAGATTCTGTCTGGTTGGATCGGTCCTAAAACCCCTGCACGTGCCGTCCGTGCTGCTGGTTTTTCCCCATTTCCCCTCACATTCTTTTACCCTTCTCCGTCCTATTCTGTGTTCTGGGAGCACGACCCCTGTGGACTGAAGGCAACAATTTACATAACTATCTACCCCAAACATTATGGCCTAAAACACCCACCATTTGATTATGTTTATTGATTCTGTGCTTACCAGGTGGTGCTAGTGGTAAAGAACCCGCCTGCCGATGCAGGAGACCTAAGAGATGGGAGTTCGATCCCTGAGTCAGAAGATCCCCTGGAGGAGGGTATGGCAGTTCACTCCAGTATTCTTGTCTGGAGAATCCCACTGACAGAGGAGCCTGGTGGGCTACAGTCCATGGGGTCATAAAGAGTTGAACATGATGGAAGCGACTTAGCACACACCCACATGCATGCACGTGTTGATTCTATGAGTTGGGAGTTGGGATAACGTGCAGGAGCGACTGCTTGGCTCTGTTCCCACAGTGCCCGGGACCTCAGGCTGGAAGCCTTGAAGGCTGGGAATGGGATCTTCTGAAATCCAAAGGTTTACTCACTTACCCGTGTGACAGCTGATGCTGACCGTGGCCTGGTACCTCCACTGCAGTAGTCCACTGGAACCCCTGTGTGTGGCCTCTCCACGCGGCTGCTTGGGCTTGCTCAAGGCAGGGCAGCTCACTTCAAGGCCTGAGCATCCCAAAGAGAGACAGGTAGAAGCTTCATCACTTTTTATGACCTAACAGATATCACAGCATTTCTTCTGCTGTAATCACACCTGTGGCCAGATTCATAGTGTAAGTTCCCACTAAGAAGAGCGTGTGGGAGGTGAGATATTGAAGCAGCTATTTGGAAAATGGGATCTGCTGCAGGATAAATCAGCAGGAGGTCAGACTCACTCATTCACTTATACTCTGGTTCCATCCACAAACATTCTGTGGCTTCCTCCCTGAGGGACTGTGGGTCAGTACTGACTTGTGCTCCTGTTCAGTCCAGTTCAGTCGCTCAGTCGTGTCCGACTCTTTGTGACCCCATGAATCGCAGCACGCCAGGCCTCCCTGTCCATCACCATCTCCCAGACTTCACTCAGACTCATGTCCATCGAGTCCGTGATGCCATCCAGCCATCTCATCCTCGGTGGTCCCCTTCTCCTCCTGCCCCCAATCCCTCCCAGCATCAGAGTCTTTTCCAATGAGTCAACTCTTCTCATGAGGTGGCCAAAGTACTGGAGTTTCAGCTTTAGCATCATTCCTTCCAAAGAAATCCCAGGGCTGATCTCCTTCAGAATGGACTGGTTGGATCTCCTTGCAGTCCAAGGGACTCTCAAGAGTCTTCTCCAGCACCACAGTTCAAACGCATCTTGTGTTCCTGTAGCAAATGACATAGGTCCTGTTGGTCTGACTTTTCCTTCATGGCAGCTGCCACCGCTCCCCAGGCGATTCTGGAATCATTCTAGGCGTGGCAGCAACTCCCACTGGGGTGCTTCACCAGTCCTTTTGCTTCCCCTTAACCCTGCTCATGCCTATTAAAAAGTCCCTTCATAAAGATCTCCTCAGTCACCCTCTCGAGTGATCATTTTGGTCAGAACCGTCACTGGGACACCGTATGTCATGGGAGGAAGCTGAGGCTCCGGGCGCCTCCCACAGTGAATGTCTGGAGCGGGTTGGCTTTGAGCCCTCCTCTCGGGTCTCTGGGTCCTATGCCCTTTCCCAGGCACCACTCGTGATGTGCAGTCAGGGGGAGCTCATCCGAGAAGCAGGGCCAGCCGAGCCCTGGAGTTCTGTCCTCCCAGGTCCTCTAGCACCCCGTCACTGCCGGCCGGGCTCAACCTGTGGCCTGCGTGGCCAAGTCTGTCACGCCCCCAGGCTGGGGACTCCCTGGGGCCTGCTGGATCCCTAGTCCTCCCTAGGTTAACTAGCAGCAGAGCGCCCTGAGGGGTGAGAGATGTGCCCTCCCACCTGCTCACAGGCACTGGGGCATCAGGGCCAGGAAGGATATAGCGTCACAGCCAGACACCTAAGCCAGGGAGGTGAAGGGGCTTGCCGGCCGTCACAGAGCGTGCATTCCCTGCCCAGTGCCGACCCTGCACGCCCACCAGACTAGGTCCCTAGAGTTCTTGAAGAGCTTCCATTTCTCACCAGATGAGTGAGTGACATCCGTGACGTCGATGATGCTGATGGGAGTGGTGACGATGCTGCTGCTGCTGCTGATAATGGTGATGATGATGACGCCGGTGCTGGTGGCGACAAGTCTGCCGAGTGTTTCCCATGAGCTGGATGTCATCTCAAATGTCCCCTTTGTAAGGGGACATGACATTTTGGGCCCCCTTTTCTCAGGACCGTGCTGGTTCAGTGGCTCCCTGGGTGATCTCCTGTCTCGAGGCCATCTGTGTCCCTGCCCACAGCGTCTCTGTGAAGCAGGTCATGTTTTGGAGAATGGCACCACACTGCAGGGTGAAGTGACTTGCTCTAGGCTCCACAATTAGTAGGAAGCAGGGCTGGGATTTGAACCAAGCTGTGTCTGACTCCAAGTCCATTATTCATTGTGTCCTTCCCACCCAGGAACGAACAGACTTGAATAGATCAGGCCACTTGCTTCTTCTGGCCACGGTGGTGTGAGGACAGGGAGGCCCCTTGAGGCCCGGTCTTCTTTCTCAGGGATGCCTCCATGTGAACGAGTGTCTGAATTTTCTCTTCGCAGCCCTACCGGTGTGACCTCAGGGTAGGGGGGCACTCATCGGAAGATGAGGGGCCGTTCAGGAAGGTGTCCATTCTTTGAGGACAGGGCTTTTCTGTCTTAATCCACCCCAACTCCCCAGCTCAGAGCCTGGGTACAGCCTAGGGCACTGATCGTGGGGCCGGGTTTGTTGATTGAGTCAGTTAAAGAAAGAAAGAATGAGTGAATGAGTGAACTCTGAGGATGAGGAGTGACCCAGTTAGGAGGCCGATGACTAAAGATTCCAGAGGGCAGAGGACTGCCTTTCACCTGGATGGCTACCTGCTTATTTATTTCCAGGGGCGGGGGGAAATAAGAATAAAGCCGAGCCCTGGAGTTCTGTCCTCCCAGGTCCTCTAGCACCCCGTCACTGCCGGCCGGGCTCAACCTGTGGCCTGCGTGGCCAAGTCTGTCACGCCCCCAGGCTGGGGACTCCCTGGGGCCTGCTGGATCCCTAGTCCTCCCTAGGTTAACTAGCAGCAGAGCGCCCTGAGGGGTGAGAGATGTGCCCTCCCACCTGCTCACAGGCACTGGGGCATCAGGGCCAGGAAGGATATAGCGTCACAGCCAGACACCTAAGCCAGGGAGGTGAAGGGGCTTGCCGGCCGTCACAGAGCGTGCATTCCCTGCCCAGTGCCGACCCTGCACGCCCACCAGACTAGGTCCCTAGAGTTCTTGAAGAGCTTCCATTTCTCACCAGATGAGTGAGTGACATCCGTGACGTCGATGATGCTGATGGGAGTGGTGACGATGCTGCTGCTGCTGCTGATAATGGTGATGATGATGACGCCGGTGCTGGTGGCGACAAGTCTGCCGAGTGTTTCCCATGAGCTGGATGTCATCTCAAATGTCCCCTTTGTAAGGGGACATGACATTTTGGGCCCCCTTTTCTCAGGACCGTGCTGGTTCAGTGGCTCCCTGGGTGATCTCCTGTCTCGAGGCCATCTGTGTCCCTGCCCACAGCGTCTCTGTGAAGCAGGTCATGTTTTGGAGAATGGCACCACACTGCAGGGTGAAGTGACTTGCTCTAGGCTCCACAATTAGTAGGAAGCAGGGCTGGGATTTGAACCAAGCTGTGTCTGACTCCAAGTCCATTATTCATTGTGTCCTTCCCACCCAGGAACGAACAGACTTGAATAGATCAGGCCACTTGCTTCTTCTGGCCACGGTGGTGTGAGGACAGGGAGGCCCCTTGAGGCCCGGTCTTCTTTCTCAGGGATGCCTCCATGTGAACGAGTGTCTGAATTTTCTCTTCGCAGCCCTACCGGTGTGACCTCAGGGTAGGGGGGCACTCATCGGAAGATGAGGGGCCGTTCAGGAAGGTGTCCATTCTTTGAGGACAGGGCTTTTCTGTCTTAATCCACCCCAACTCCCCAGCTCAGAGCCTGGGTACAGCCTAGGGCACTGATCGTGGGGCCGGGTTTGTTGATTGAGTCAGTTAAAGAAAGAAAGAATGAGTGAATGAGTGAACTCTGAGGATGAGGAGTGACCCAGTTAGGAGGCCGATGACTAAAGATTCCAGAGGGCAGAGGACTGCCTTTCACCTGGATGGCTACCTGCTTATTTATTTCCAGGGGCGGGGGGAAATAAGAATAGAATAAGAATATGAATCTGACAATGAAGCAAGGCTGTGTGCTAATTCTATTCCCAGATCAAATCACAGCGCGGGGAATGCATTGTCGTCAGCCTGATTACCTTGGGGGAACAGAGACAGGGAGTTTTATTAAATGAGACAATCTCGCTAAAAGGAAGCCTTACATTAGACTTTAGGCCTTAAATAATATTAGTGTCAAGAGCCGACAAACATTCTGCATGTGATATCGGGGGGCAAACTGACTCAGAGTGGGTGGTTTAGTGGAGGGCTGCTGGACTGAAGTGAGCTGGTAGCGGCAGATGGAACATCTCCTTGGCCCAAGTGGCCACTAGAAAAAGAGGTTGAGGCCCCATTTTTCTTCAGGCCAGTGGGTGCCTTCCTCCTGGTAACATGGCCATGCCACCCTCCACAGCCCCACAGGGAGAGAGGGTTGTACATTCCTGTGTAGGCACAATGACCCCGAAACTCAACAGACCCCAAGTGCAGGCCAACAACCATTTCTTAGATCAGACTGCCATTCCCCTCCCTGAAAATGCTGCCCTGGGACATTGCCCCTGTCCTCCTACCCTGTCTCTCCTTCCCTGTGTCTCCATCTTGCATGGAGACCCCGAGTTGGCGCCACTCAGAAGCTCAGAGCAGGGTGCCATGAAGATCAGGAAGGTCTGGACTGAAATCCTCCTTCACCAACCCTGTGACCTCGGGCACATTACTTCATTTCTCTGGATGTCAGTGTTCTTGTCTGTAAAATGTGTTAACCTGTTCTGTCCTCAAAGGCTTGTTCTGAGGATTGAATGCATTAGTCTGTGGACAGCTCCTAGGACGGTCCCTGGAATACGGGCAGTGCCCGATTCAGGTTCTCTTGATTCCTGCCCCTGCTTCTCCTACACATCATCCACACACCCAGCCCCAGAAAAGGACTACAGGCTGCTGGAGAGCGAAAGTCTCCAAACCATGGTGGGAAAAGAGCATCTTGTGGAGCCAGAGATCTTTTCCTGTCCAGATGATAGATCTGTGTGTTCCCAGAGGTCGCCTAGTCCAGCTCCTCCTGTTACATAAGGGGAAATGGAGGATGGAGCTGGGAGCCTCAGATGGGCAGCAAGCTGGCTGCTGTCCTGGGAGTGGACTCAGTCTCTAGAAGACAGTCCTGGAATCTGCCTGGGGCATACAGATTTGCCGATCCCCAGGCCAGTGCACCTGGAATTCAATGCCTGCCTCTCCTTTCCCCCTCAACTCTAGAATAATTTATAGAGTTAGAGTAACAATAGCTCCCATTTTCCAGAGACCTAAGTGTGCTGGGCTCCATGGTGAATTTGACATGATGGACTGTGCCGTGTAACCAGGGAGGGCTTAGTCCCAATTGCAGAAGAATAAACCGAGGTTCATAGTGGCTACTCGACCTGTCCAAACTGTGCAGCTAGTGAGAGATGGAGCCAGTCCTAAAAACCCAGATGGTCTGACTCCTGGTCTGGCTCGGGCACAAGTAGCAGTTCTCAAGGCCACAAAGCAGAGCGCTCTCTGTAGGACGCCTGGTGGCACAATGGCTAACTTGGACTTCGTTTTTCTCTGCTGACCTTGAAGAAGTCAATTATTCATTCTGAGCCTCAGTTCTATCAGCTATAAAGTGGAGATGATGATTCGTAGGGTCATACCTGCAGTGATCATTGTGAAGCCCAGAATCCTGGAATTTCAGACTGGAGGGGACCTTAGGGACAATCCCATCTGGCCTCTCTTTCATGCCCAGAGAAATTCAGCAACTTGCCAGGGCTGTGCAGCTGGAAGGGGCCAGAGCTGGGATCTGATGCTTGACTGCAGAATGCTGTGGCTGTGTGGTGATACCTGGTTTCCAGTTCTTCCCAGGAGGACTTATGCCGCCTGCCCCAGCACTGTCCCTGCCCTATTTCTCTGTTCCCTGTCACTCTCTCTGCACCAGGCATTTCCCCGTGACACACTGCACCCTCTTCACTGCCTGCAGCTTGTCCCAGCTCAGAGAGGGAACGGGGCAGAGCAGTAGCATCTGGACTGGCATTTAGGGAGCTGTGGGCTCTGGTCTATCTCTGATATTGATGTGGTGTCTGGATTCTGCAAATCCCTTCCTCTTCCCGGGTCCAGAGTCAAAAAGGACCATGGTTTTATCTATTCAAAACTAGACAAGTTTATCTTTCCCCAGAGTATATTTTGTGCACATCCTCAGTTCTGGTGGATGCTTCTAGGCGTTACACAAAACAACAATTCATCATCAAAAAAGTTCGGGAAATGCTGGGTTAAAGAGTTTTCTTTTCCTAATGCTACTTTATTTAAATAATTGATTTAATTTCGAGAGAAATGCATACTCACTCTGATCAGTGGAGAGTGTAGAGCGATATAAAGCAGTTGCCAACGGCCACCACCCTCAACTCTCACTTCCTAGGGCGTCTGTGTGTACTAAGTCTCTTCAGTCGGGTCCAGCTCTGTGTGACCCGA
The DNA here is from genome assembly GCA_006410655.1 of Kobus ellipsiprymnus. Classification (NCBI taxonomy): domain Eukaryota; kingdom Metazoa; phylum Chordata; class Mammalia; order Artiodactyla; family Bovidae; genus Kobus; species Kobus ellipsiprymnus. The sequence goes on from SJYR01002597.1 coordinate 138,273, forward strand.
TGGACTGTAGCCTGCCAGGCTCCTCTGTCCATGGGATTCTCCAAGCAAGAATACTGGAGTGGGCTGCCATGCCCTCCTCCAGGGGATCTTCCTGACCCAGAGATTGAAACTGTGCCTCTTATGTCTCCAGCATTGGCAGGCAGGTTCTTTACCACTAGCGCCACCTGGGAAGCCCCTCTTCCCAGGGTCAAGCGATGCTAATGACCTGACCTGTGTCTTTACACATGTCTCTGTGTTGGACTTCCCTGCTGGCTCAGACAGTAAAGCGTCTGTCTATCGATGCGGGAGAGCGGGGTTCAATCCCTGGGTTGGGAAGATTCCCTGGAGAAGGAAATGGTAACCCACTCCAAAACTCTTACCTAGAAAATCCCATGGACGGAGGAGCCTGGTGCAGGCTACTGTCCATGGGGTTGCAAAGAGTCAGACACGACTGAGCAATTTCACCTTGTCTTTGTGTTCATAAAACACACTTGTTCACACACTTGCATATACGTGGGTGTTTAAGAGCCTTGTCTCATTTTCTCCTGAAAGCCATGTCTATGCCTTTAACATGTGATGGGCTCTTGATCTCCAAGACCAGTGATGCTGCTTTTCTGAGTCCTGGGCCCTTTTCATCCCTGCAGAGCACCTGGGGGCAAGGCTTTGGGCCAGGCTGAACTAGATGACCTGCCACTCGGGCCCCAGTGACTCACAGGCCATCAGGGGAGGCTCGGTGCGATGGGTGGGTGGGTGCTGGCTGCTGCCCTGGGATTTGGCTCAGACCACAGAAGCAATGGGCCTGGGTGGGTGAGGACCGGCCCCAGGGACCTGGCGTTTACAGCCTCCCTGAGAATGCCCTGGGTAGCTGCTGCCTGCCGGGAGCAAGGCAGGCTGATGAGAAGGGGCAGCTCATGTGTTGGTGCCTGTGTCCAAGGAGGAAAGAAAAGCCCACTCAGCCACAGAGCCCTCTCCCAAACATCCTTCTGGCTTTAGGTTAGATGATCGCTTTGGCCTGGCTACTCTACCCAGGCTTGCCTGTGTGCCGCCAGGTTCATACTCCGTTCGTCATCTTCACCTTGAGGTCCAGCTGGGGTAGATCCAGCCCACACCCTGGGGCCCAGGATCGTGTCCAGCCTTCTCTAGGTGACTCCACACTTCCTGGGGTCACCACACTTCCTGGGAAGCCAAGTCCAAGCACCTGAAAACCTTGGTTTGAGTGCGGTTCTGTCACTCAAAATGCTGTCAGATGCCAAGGAAGCTGTAACGCCTGGCCCAGGTCTCCATTTCCCAAGTTGCTGTGCACTGGGCCTTGGCCTCATCTGGGCCTGTTCCCCAGAGCCGCGTGCCAGTGTCCATACATGCAGAACATTGTGTAGGGGCGAGAGGCGTGTTCCCTTGCAGCTCTAATACTTTGGTGTTACGGCTCATTTTTGAGGACCTGTTGGGTGCATGTTCCAGGGCTAGGTATGGGAGAGTGGAGGAGCGGAGGTTGGGTTAGATTCGTACCCTCTGGGAACCTCTGGTCTGTCTGAGTGATGCAACCACAGGATACACACATCCGGGTGAAGACCAGAGCGGGTGAGTCCTGATGGCCTGCAGTGGAGCAGCTCTGTACCAGAGTGGTCAGGGAGGGCTTCCTGGAGGTGGCAGAGCCTTGATGGTATTCTTGGTGAGTGGCACGGCACAGATAAAGGCATGGAATAGGAACGGTTAGGTGTTAGGAGCCAGCCCTGGGCGGCTTTGTTGAGAGGTTGGCTCAGTGAGCCAACACGGCCCCCAGTGAGGGGCTGCACAGGTTGGCCTTTACCTCCACTATTGGCACAGCTCTGATGGCGAGAACCGGGCATCAGCAGCCACCCACCTCCACTCTAGGGAGGGAAGCTGGCCTCTGTCCCCACAGCAGACTCCCACAGGCCAGAGCCAGCTGAGGGATAAACATCGCTAATCGTTAATTACCATGCGCAGTGTGATTTTATGACTTTCCAGATAAATGCTCTCCAAGGGAGTGTCAGCATTACAGACCTCCAGTTCAATGATCTGGGGTGATGGTTTAGGGAGTGGGGTGCCAGGGGGGCTGGAGGAGTCTGGGGCCCCTCAGGAGTCAGGTCTAGGATTTCTGGCCTGGTGGGGGAGGGGGTTTGCCCAAGCCTGAGCAACAGACTGGAGTGGAGCTGCCCACGCTTCCTGTTACTCTCCCGAACTGTCCACCTGCTGGCTGCCCCCGGTGACCCACAACCCTGGCCGGGCACTGTGGGACTTTTTGGAGTGGGAGATCTTGACGGTCCTTCCTGTTGTCTGTCTGCTGCCTTGGCCTTGTCTGATAGCCTCTACCCCCAGCTCTCAAGTCCAGTAGCTCACCAGAATTGCTGCTCTCCCTAAGACGCAGCTTCGCCACCTCTGCTAAGAAGCCCCTGCAAGTTGGGGCCCTTGACCCCGGCTTTACCGCTGTCTTCTTTGAACCAGAGCCATTTCTTTCTTTCTTTTTTTTTTGCTAAGCGGCACAGCATGCAGGATCTTAGCTTCCTGAGCAGGGACGGGACCTGCGCCTCCGGTAGCGGAAGTGCAGACTCTTAACCACTGGCCTGCCAGGGAAGTCTCACCAGAGGCATTTCTGAGTCTGTCTAACTCCGCACTCAGCCTGGGAGCCCCAGGAGACCTGGAGCTGCTGGGAGCATCTCTGGACCCTTCCAAAGGCTGGCTTGCATTTTGCGTGGGGGGAGCCTCCCCCTGTGTTCACTGCATTTGGCTTCCTTTCTGGGCTTCCCAGATGGCCTAGTGGTGAAGAACCTGCCTGCCAGTGCAGGAGACATAAGAGACACGGGTTCGATCCCTGGGTCGGGGAAGATCCCTGGAGGAGGGCATGGCAACCCGCTCCAGTACTCCTGTCTAGAGAATCCTATGGATGGAGAAGCCTGGCAAGCTACAGTCCATAGGGTTGCAAAGAGCTGGAAATGACTGAAGCGACTTACATGCATGCTTGCGTGCACAGGAAGGGCTGCCCCAGGGTAGAAAGGCCCCTTCGCTGAGCCTGCTCTGTGCCATGTGCTAGGCACTTGGTGAGGCCCTTTCATGCCTTTGCACAGGGTCAAGGTAAAGACCCTGGAGCCAGACTGCCTGGGCTCCCCTCCCATCTCTGTCACCCATGAGCCTCTGTTTCTTAGCTTCCTCATCTGTAAATGGGGGTTATACTGGGACCCATTTCATTTAGGGTTATTGTGAGGATTAAAGGAGTTCATCAGTGGAAAGTTCCTGTCACTGTTTCAGCCCATAAATCTGTGTTGCTAGTTCACTGTTGTTAGTGTATTTCATGACAAGAGGAAGAAAAGGGGAGCGGCCAAGGGTTTAGGTACTTGCAGGTGGCCCGTGCTTGAATCCTGGTGTGTAACTCAGAGTGGGACCTGCGAAAAGTCATTTCATCTTATGGGTCTGAGTTTCCTCATCTGTAAAATGCTAATAATAGTAGTAGTAGCTACCTCCTAGGATTACGGCTCTGATTAGATGAATTCATGCCCATAAGATTGGTAGCAAAGTGCCTGGCACATGGCTGGCTCTCTGTAAGTGGAATTGTCATTTGTGTTTGACAGAAGGGAAGGCAGCCTTGGCAAGGGGAAGGGACTTGCCCAAGAACTTTGTTTAAACTCAGCTTCATCTGAGACGAAAGCCAAGGTGTAGTTTTCTCTAGTTCCATCTTCCTCCCATGGACAAGGATCAGGTTCTTGTCCCTTTAGGTCCCCAAATCTTTCTCTTCTCTCTTATAGTTGGAAAACCTCCGCTAGCCTCCTTCCTCCCTAGCACAGCTTATTAGCTAATTGAACCTTGGTGAACTGAATCTCTGAGGGCACCCTTCCTCCAGGAAGCAGGGCCAGCCAAGGCCACTGTGCGGACCTCGGCAGGCACAGTGGGTCCCAGGACAATCAATCGCTTTTATGACCAAGGCCACCAACTCTCTTCCTCTTAGATCCCTCTGTGGAAGCCTGGTGTGAACACTCAGCGCCTGGTCCACCTCCTTCCTTTCCTTCTGATTCCATCCTGCCGCTGCTAGGCCGTGCAGAGAGCTTGTCAAGCACAGGGTCTGTCTCTTGCTGGGCATGTGGGGAGCCTCCCCCCGTTCACTGCACTCTGCAGAGTGCTGACCGGGCGAGCAGGATCTGCAGCTGAGCGTGCAGACAGCACTCTCCCACGACAAGGACCAGCGAGCACCCTTGAACGGGGAGTGTGCCATTCTTCACTGACCCTGGGCAGCTGGGCGGGCAAGGCCGCCTCTCAGACTCAGGTTGGGGGACAGGCCAGCAGATAGCAGGGGTGGAGGAGCCTCCACAGCAGGCCTGGAGGAGGCAGATTTGTTTCCCTTGAGGTCTGGGCACAGGGGTGTTGGAATAACAGAGGCTCCTGCTGCTTCCCTTGGAGAGAGAGCGGTGTGATTTCAGCCACATTGCCTGGGTGCACCATGAGCCAGTGCTTAAGAGCAATGACTTCAGGCTCACCTCCGTGCTTTCCGAAGACCTAGCGAGGTGGGATGGGAGGCTGGGTTGGGAGGGAGGGGGTATATATATACATATAGCTGATGGACTTCATTGTACACAGAAGCTAGCACAACATAGGCAATTATGCGCCGATTAAAAAGTTTTTTAATTGAAGAAAAAGAAAGAGCTGAGTGCATGTGCCACAGCTGAGCTCACAGGCCCAGAGCCGGTGCTCCACAGCAGGAGGAATCACCACGGTGGAAGCCCACACGTTTAGAGGAGTAGCCCCCACGCTCTGCGCCTGGAGAAAGCCCAGGCGCAGCAACAGAGACCCAGGAGAGCCAGAATAAATGAACAAATGTTTTTAGAAAGAACTTCAAATGAGGCCAGCTTGCACCCTCAACTAGCTGCCACCGCAGCTAATGACAGCTAGATCGAATTTCATCACATGTGGGTGCCAGAGGCGAGGCTTTAAAATCATGCCCATTACTTTTTGACTCTCCTTCCCTCACAAGTTGAGCCTCATCCCCCTCCCCTTGAACATGGGCTGGGCTGCCCCTGCCTTTCCCCCTCACTCAGGCTAGGGAGGGACCCTGAGCACCACAAAGGTTTTTACACCAGCCCTTGTTGCAATTCCCTGAACACCCACTGCAGGCCAGGCGCCGGGCTGGGCAGTTTCCTGGAGCCACTCATTTGATCCTAACACCCAACAGAGGGGTAGCAACTACTGTTCAAATTCCCCACTCAGGGATGAGGAAACTGAGGCACAGAGAGTTAAGCAAATCACTCACAGCACCACCCGTAAGTCACAAAGTCAGGCCTGAATGTCCTTCTTAGCCACCATGTTACCCACAAGGGCGCAGCAGCAAAGAAAGCCCTGGACCAGCTGCCTGGAGACCTGGGGGCCCCTCTCTGTCCCCACCCCGAGCCGGCGCTCTCCTCTCTGGGTCAGGGAGATGGATGTGGTGTTCCAAGCAGGTGGATGACCACACAGCTGAGAGGACCCCTGAATGAGAAGGAACCTGGTCACCTCGGCAGCTCAGAACCCACAGGGGTCTGGGGAAAGGCAGGAGGAGAAGGGAGGTCAGCCTCCATCCTGAAGCAAGAGGGAAGCCGGGACCTAGAGTCAGGTGAAATTTGGGGGCATCATCACAGGGACCTGCGGAAACAGGGGCTCTGGAAGCTGACTTGGGAATTCCTGGCTCAGCTTTACAGACAGTGGAAATCTTTAACAAAACACAAGAAAATCCTGTTTGAGCAGGACAGCCTGGTTTCCATGCAGTTTTCAGCACCACCTCAGGGAGTTGTCAGCTTGCCCTGGGTGTGCCAGCTTAACGATGCCCTACTCCCTTCCAAGTCCCCCAGGTAAGATCCTGCGGGGCCAACTGGACTCTTCCTGGCACCCAGCTCCCCTCATCTTGTCAGCCGCTGGGGGGTCCTGCCTCCTCCGCCCTTGCTTCTGCCTGCTTCCTTCCCACGCCACTGTCCCTTCCCTACTGCCATCTGGCCTGCCGGGTGGCTGCCATCATCTCTGGCTGCGTCTCTCTACCTGGGGACTTCTTCCCTCTGGCTGCTTCTCAACCTTTCAGACGGAGGGTCTTCCTAAGGCACAACTGAGCTAATCTTCACTCCTTGCTTACAATTCCTCAGCGGCTTCCAAGGCCCTCAAGAGAAGGCTGAATCCTTGATCTTGTCTAATGGAGCCTTTTGTGCCTGGCCACCATGGACACAAACTCTGAGTCCTGTCATTGAACTAAAAGTCTTCTTTGACTGGTAGGCAAGGTAGTAATCAGAGAAGGCTTCCTGGAAGAAGTGAGAGCTAGGCTGGGGACTAAAGGCTGGTTGAGAGTTCATGCCATCGACCACACAGGAGGGGTGCTCCAGGACACCAGTGGCCAAGGACTTTTCTGGAGGCACCCCCACCCTCTCAGTGCCCCCGTGCCTTGGGATTTCTGAGAGGAAGCGGAACTGTGGGGCCATGCCACCGGTCATGTGGTGTGGACATTCTGGGAAATACCGCTGGCCACCGGGTTGGCGTCCACACAGGAAGGGGGATTCAGGACTGGATTTGCTGAGCCCAGATAAGCATCCCTGGAGTTCCCCAGAGCGGAAGCCCTCACGCAGGGGAACCTTGTGTGTGTGCGTGATAGGCGTGTTTGGAATGGTCAGGTATTGACTGAAACTGTCATATACAAACAGGAGACAAACCGACTGGTGGAGGGCTGGACTTGGGAGCAAGACAGCATCCTGTACTGGTGAAGGGACCAAGATTCTTTCTGCAGAGTGTCCAGTGAGATCCCTGGCTGGGTTCACAGCTAGACAGGAGGGGTCACCATCTCCAGAGCAGGGCTAGACAGGGAAAGCCTGGGCACCTAAGCTTTTCATTTGCCCAGATTATGTAATAACTTGAGATGAATCAACCCCTCTGCAAAACCATTCATGTCAAACCCAGCCCTTGACTCAAGGGGTACCAGGAGCCCCAGGAAAGAACCAGACTTGGCATCGAGGAAGACGTCCCTGTCCCAGCCCTCCAGTTGTCAGCGGCTGCTGACATGTGATACTGGGCAGCTGCTTCCCCTTTTGAGGATCTCTGTCTTCCCTTCTGTGAAATGGGCATCTTAATAATAATTTTTCTGCCCCCAAGACAGTTGGAGAATCACATAGGATAATGGAGATAAGGTTACATAGGCATCTGGTGAGCTACGTACAACCATTGTGGGTATGGGAGATGAGAGGAGGTCTTGGCTCTGCCCTCACACAGCTCACGGTCTGATAGGCAGATAGATAAGTACTCAGATTAGAAAATCTAATGGGGAAGGTACTGGTATAGGGAGGCATTCTGCAGAAGCCCCTCAACCAAGGAAGGCTTCCTGGAGGAAGTGACATATGAGCTGAGACCTGAAGGAAGGAAGGAGGAAGAGGCAAGTAGGCAGGAAGAGTGTTCAGGGTGGAGGTCAGGGAGAAGGGGGAAGGAATACATCTGAATGGTCCTTGCTAGTTCAGCATCTTTTAGGCATGGCTGTTCTAAGTCTGGTAGGAGGTGGTGAGACCATATGACAAGTTCAGTTCAGTTCAGTTCAGTTCAGTCGCTCAGTCGTGTCCGACTCTTCGCGACCCCATGAATCACAGCACGCCAGGCCTCCCTGTCCATCACCATCTCCCAGAGTTCACTCAGACTCACATCCATTGTGTCCGTGATGCCATCCAGCCATCTCATCCT
>SJYR01002597.1:146152-175733 GCA_006410655.1 Kobus ellipsiprymnus
GAGGTGGCCAAAGTACTGGAGTTTCAGCTTCAGCATCATTCCTTCCAAAGAAATCCCAGGGCTGATCTCCTTCAGAATGGACTGGTTGGATCTCCTTGCAGTCCAAGGGACTCTCAAGAGTCTTCTCCAACACCACAGTTCAAACGCATCAATTCTTCGGCGCTCAGCCTTCTTCACAGTCCAACTCTCACATCCATACATGACCACAGGAAAAACCATAGCCTGGACTAGACGGACCTTAGTCGGCAAGGTAATGTCTCTGCTTTTGAATATGCTATCTAGGTTGGTCATAACTTTTCTTCCAAGGAGTAAGCGTCTTTTAATTTCATGGCTGCAATCACCATCTGCAGTGATTTTGGAGCCCAAGAAAATAAAGTCTGACACTGTTTCTACCGTTTCCCCATCTATTTCCCATGAAGCGATGGGACCGGATGCCATGACCTTTGTTTTCTGAATGTTGAGCTTTAAGCCAGCTTTTTCGCTCTGTACTGTGTGTCTATTCATGGTGGTGAGGAAAGTGTTCTGGCTTGGAAGGCTTGGCTGTGCCTCAAATCTTTTTTTTTTCTTAATTGAAGTATAGTTAATTTATAGTTTTGTGTCAGTTTCAAGCACATAGCAAAGTGATTCTGATACACACACACATGGTTGCTGTTTAGCCACTGAGTCTTGTCCGACTCTTTGTGACCCAAAGGACTGCAGCATGCCAGTCCTCCCTGTCAATTTCTCAGTTTCTCCCAGAGTTCGCCCAAGTTCATGTCTGTTGAGTCGCTGATGCTATCCAACAATCTCATCCCCTGTAATGTGGAAACACACACACATACTCATACATATATATTCTTTTTCAGATACTTTTCCATTATAGGTTATTATAAGATATTTGGGCTTCCCACATTGTGTAGTGGTAAAGAATCTTCCTGTCAATGCAGGAGACACAGGAAACGTGTGTTCCATCCCTGGGTAGAGAAGATCCCTGAGAGGAGGAAGTGGCAACCCACTTCAGTATTCTTGCCTGGAGAATCCCAAGGACAGAGGAGCCTGGTGGGCAACAGTCCATGGGATTGCAAAAGAGTTGGACCTGACTAAGCCCAGATAGGAAAAGGAGTACGTCAAGGCTGTATATTGTCACCCTGCTTATTTAACTTATATGCAGAGTACATCATGAGAATCGCTGGACTGGAAGAAACACAAGCTGGAATCAAGATTGCCGGGAGAAATATCAATAACTTCAGATATGCAGATGACAGCACCGTTATGGCAGAAAGTTAAGAGGAACTCAAAAGCCTCTTGATGAAAGTGAAAGAGGAGAGTGAAAAAGTTGGCTTAAAGCTCAACATTCAGAAAACGAAGATCATGGCATCTGGTCCCATCACTCCATGGGAAATAGGTGGGGAAACAGTGGAAACAGTATCAGACTTTATTTTCTTGGGCTCCAAAATCACTGCAGATGGTGATTGCAGCCATGAAATTAAAAGACGCTTACTCCTTGGAAGAAAAGTTATGACCAACCTAGATAGTATATTCAAAAGCAGAGACATTACCTTGCCGACTAAGGTCCGTCTAGTCAAGGCTATGGTTTTTCCTGTGGTCATGTATGGATGTGAGAGTTGGACTGTGAAGAAAGCTGAGTGCCGAAGAATTGATGCTTTTGAACTGTGGTGTTGGAGAAGACTCTTGAGAGTCCCTTGGACTGCAAGGAGATCCAACCAGTCCATTCTGAAGGAGATCAGCTCTGGGATTTCTTTGGAAGGAATGATGCTGAAGCTGAAACTCCAGTACTTTGGCCACCTCATGCGAAGAGTTGATTCATTGGAAAAGACTCTGATGCTGGGAGGGATTGGGGGCAGGAGGAGAAGGGGACGACCCAGGATGAGATGGCTGGATGGCATCACTGACTCGATGGATGTGAGTCTGAGTGAACTCTGGGAGATGGTGATGGACAGGGAGGCCTGGCATGCTGCGATTCATGGGGTCGCAAGGAGTCGGACACGACTGAGCGACTGAACTGAACTGAACTGAACTGAAGCACACGCACACTTGATGAAATGATGAGTATAGTTCCCTGTGCTCTACAGCATACAGTGTGTATCTGTTAATCCCAAACCCCAAATTTATCTCCCCACCCCACTGCCCAAACCGCCCTGCTCCCCTTATCCCTTTTGGTAACCTTAAGTTTGTTTTCTATGTCTGTGAGTCTATTTCTGTTTTGTAAGTGAGTTCAAGTGTATCATTTTTTTTTCAGATTCCACATATAAGTGACATCATGTGATGTTTGTCTTTGGCTTACTTCACTTAATGCAATAACCTCTAGTTCTATCCACGTTGCTGCAAATGGCGTTATTTCATTCTTTCTAATGGCTGAGTAATAGTCCATTGTATGTGTGTACTGTATCTTCTTTATTTGTGTATCAGTTGATGGACATTTAGGTTGCTTCCATGTTTTTACTATTGCAAATAGTGCTGCTATGAACACTGGGGTGCGTGTACCTTTTCAAATTAGAGTTTTCTCCAGGTATATGCCCAGGAGTGGATTGCTGGATCATATGGTAGCTCTATTTTCAGTCTTTAAAGGAAACTCCATACTTTTCTCCATAGTGGTCGCACCAATATGCATTCCCACCAACAGTGTAGGAGGGTGCCTTTTTTTCCACACCATCTCTAGCACTTATTACTGGTAGACTTTTTGAGGGTCACCATTCTGACTGGTGTGAGGGGACACCTCATTGTAATTTTGATTTGCATTTCTGCAATAGTGATTTTGTTATCCTTCAGTCGCCCAGTTGTGTCTGACTCTTTGTGCCCCCGTGGACTGCAGCGTGCCAGGCTTCCCTATCCTTCACCATTTCCCAGAGCTTGCTCAGATTCATGTCTATTGAGTTGATGATGCCATCCAACCATCTCATCCTCTGTCGTCTCCTTCTCCTCCTGCCTTCTATTTTACCCAGCATCAGGGTCTTTTCTGATGAGTCAGCTCCTCACATCTGATGGCCAAAATATTGGAGCTTCAGCTTTATCATCAGTCCTTCCAATGAATATTCAGGGTTGATTTTCTTTAGGACTGACTTGTTTCATCTCCTTGCAGTCCAAGGGACTCTCAGGAGTCTTCTCCAACACCACAGTTCAAAAGCATCAGTTCTTCGGCGCTCATCATTCTTTATGGTCCAACTCTCACATCCATACATGGCTACTGGAAAAAACAGCTTTGACTATATGGGCTTTTGTCAGCTAAATAATAGCTCTGGGTTTTAATACACTGTCTATATTTGTCATAGATAGCCTCCCAAGGAGAAAGCATCTTTTAATTTCATGGCTGCAGTCATTGTCTGCAGTGATTTTGGAGCCCAAGAAAATAAAGTCTGTCACTGTTTCCATTGTTAGCCCATCGATATGCCATGAAGTGCTGGAACTGGATGTCATGATCTTAGTTTTTTGAATGCTGAGTTTTAAGCCAGTTTTTTCACTCTTCTCTTTCACCTTCATCAAGAGGATTTTTAGTTACCCTTTTCTTTCTGCCATAAGGGTGGTGTCATTTGTATATCTGAGGTAATTGATATTTCTCCAGGCAATCTTGATTCCAGCTTGTGATTCATCCAGCCTGGCATTTCACATGATGTACTCTGCATATAAGTTAAATAAACAGGGTGACCACATACAGCCTTGACATGCTCCTTTTCCAGTTTTGAACCAGTCTCTTGTTCCATGTTTTGTTCTAACTGTTGCTTCTTGACCTGCATACAGGTTTCTCAGGAGGCAAGTAAGGTGGTCTGGTATTCCCATCTCTTTAAGAATTTTCCAGTTTGTTGTAATCCACACAGTCAATGATATTGTGCCCCAAATCTTAGATCCAATAACAAATCTTGAGAGAAATAAAGTGAAAATCTCTCAGTCATGTCAGACTCTGCGATCCCATGGAGGATACAGTCCATGGAATTCTCCAGGCCAGAATACTGGAGTGGGTAGCCTTTCCCTTCTCCAGGGGATCTTCCCAACCCAGAGGTCGAACCCAGGTTTGATCCACCCACATTGCAGGTGGATTCTTTACCAGCTGAGCCATCAGGGAAGCCCAAGAATACTGGAGTGAGTAGCCTATCCCTTCTCCAGGGGATCTTCCTGACCCAGGAATAGAACCAGGATCTCCTGCATTGTAGGCAGATTCTCTACCAGCTGAGCTCTCAGGGAAGCCCCTTAAGCGGAATACCAGAAATTAATACCGCCATCCAAGAATGCAACAAAGGAGGCCTCCCTCACATCCTCATTCAACTTACCCTCGTATGCATACACATACCAAATGGAACAAGCATGATGTTGAGTTTCTACCTCCTCTGAGAAGCCTTCGTGTATTTCGCCTGGGCAGAGTGAGTTACGACCTGCGGGGAATGCCATGGTTCCCAGTATGGGCTCCACCGTGGGGACACTTGTATTTCCTCTGCCGGGTTAGCTCTGGGCCGCCTGGGGCCTCCTGCTTGTCCCTCCATGCCTAGGGCAGAGTCACCGGTGGTCCTCGGTCAAAGTTGTTACCCTGAGCTACTACCTGTCAGTTGTTTGCCTGTGGTAGCCTGGTGACAAGGTCTAGCGCCTTCCAATCTGTTCTGTGTCTGGAGCCTGGGAAGGCAAGCTCCTGAAGCAGGGCTTTCAGAGACACCAGCCCACTTTGGGAAGATGAGAATTTCCATGTGCAGATATTAGCTAATGGAGACCCTCATTACTTGTCATAGCATTAATTTTAGGAGATAGTCCTGGTGCACATTAGAAGGCTATTTTAGTGCCACACAAATTAGACACCTTTATTAGCCATCGGAGGTCATGGAGGTAATGAAGTACTTGAGCTAGAAGAGAGAACTCACACTTCACCTTGAGTCTGGCTGTTTCCCCTGTGTTTCAACAGCATCAGCTCATCCATCAGGTGCTTCCCACAGCCTGATGGAGTCTCAAGCATCCCTGAACAGGAGTGGGCAGGCAGAGGTAGGGCGTGCATGAGTGATCTGGGTACACACTGGGGCCTGACTGGTGTGCACATTGTACAGGGGCGTGTTGTTAAAGTGTGTGTCTGTGTGTTAGGGTTTGCGTTTAGTCCTAAGATGTTCACCTTCTTTTGTGTCTGTTTATACTATATTCCTATTTACTAAGTGGGGAGGGGGCTTCTTTATACAGTGCTTCATCTCTAATAAGTCAGTACCTGTTTTGTTTCTGGGATGTTCTTTATGTGCATTAAAAAAACACTTCAAAGTTAAAAAAAAATCTCACCTGTGAGTGTGCCCATGTGTGTCTGGGAGTAAATGTGTGTGTGTGTTTTGTGGAGAGCGAGTGGGTTTCCAGTCATATGTTCATGTGTAGAGACCTTTCCGACTGAGTTGGAGGAAAGGGGATGGACTGCCTGTGCAGTGGTGAGCACCCCGTCATGTGAGGTGCTTGTTGAGACCTGGGCAACTGACCTCTCTGGAGGGGCTCTTATAACGGAGGAAGGGCACTGCGGAGCCCATGGGTGGACTCTGCCTCGGAAACCCCAGGATTCTGCATCTCTCTGGGCCCTGATTCCCACTGCTGGGGGTGGGGTTAGCCCAGAGACCTTCACCTGCTTCCAAGGAAACATGGTAGCTTTGTTCAGGCCCTCTCTGTGGGGCTTGCGTGGGGCTAGCAGGCCCTCAGCTAGCTCCGGTTTCTCCCAGGGTGCCCTTTGGTGACATGGAACAAGAGCTCCTTCTAGCCACCCTGGTCTGTGGGCCCCCACAGTCGCCCTGGCTCTAATGGGCACAACATTGTACAGTCGAACAAAGCACTTTTTCCTCCTTGCTCAAGAACCCCACAGTCCCGGCAGCAGCCTCTGCCCAGTGGACAGATGAAGAGAGGCGGTCATCCCCTTAGCGGTACACACGCATCGAGTGAGGGGCTGAGCTGGATCTGGTCTAGAGCCCCCGTGCTTCCCAGGGGAACCACACCCTGACTCCTCCGTCTCTGCTTCTCCTGCAGCCTCTGGAGACATCCCTGGGCAGAGGGGGAAGGGTCTGTGAGCAGAGCAGGCAGTGGAGAGGCAGGGTGACTGCCTCCCGGGAGAGCTGTGGAGTCGCTCCTTCAGACCTGGCCTGGATTGGCAGGTCACTGCGTCTTTCTGGGTCTTCCTTTCTTCACCCGTAAAAATCTCGTCAGGAAGAAATGAGAAAGGCCCAGGTATGTTCCGGGGGCTTAGGAGGCATGTCTCGTAGGTGGTTCTTGCCCTTGCCTTCCCCTTATAACTGAGTGGGTAGGCACAGGATCAGGTCTGTGTAGCCAGGGAAGAAGGTAGGAGCTGCTGTGCCTGTGAGGGTTCTCGGTGGTCTTCTTCGTTGCCCCTCACTCTGTCACTTTGAGCCCAACTGTTCCCTTCCTGTCTGGGCCCCATGGCAAGCCCAGGTGGCCCCTGTTGTTCAGGGAGAGACGGAGACTGAAGGCGTACCCCTTGCAGGAGGCTGAGCCTGGAGGATCCGAGCTCTCTTGCTGCTCCCTGTCTGAGTTTCTTAGAGGAGAGGCCCAGCGGAGACACTCAGCACTTTTGGCTCTGGTCCCATGTCCTATCTCCCTGCCCGGTCGAGGGGCCATTTGACTCATCACTTTCTCTCCCTAGACTCTGATGAGTACCTGACGTGTGGTGGCTGTTTACAGAATAAACAAAGCGAAATCAATGCACAATGAGTAAGGGTCTAGGGGGCTTTGTGGAGTCAGAGGGGTTAGTCCTGGCCTGGAACTTATCCACCCTCATGCCCTCAGGGGACGACGAAACTGAGTCCTGGGACCAGAAGTCTTGGGGACAGGGTGTGGAAAGAGAACTCAGGGGACCAGAGTAAGGCTGTTGGGGGAGGGCTCAGAGCCGGGAGCTCAGGGCTCTGTGGGCGCCTAGCCTGAACCTGAGGATGCTGGAGATGGGAAGCAGCTGGCTCGAGGTGGGGCTGGGGCGGAGCAGGGCAGGTGTCTTCCAGGCTGAGAAGAAAGAGCACGTGGCAGTCCTGATGTGACAGTGGGCTTGGGACACGGTGGAGAGTTTAGCAGGGCCTGGAGCTGCCTAGGCCACGGCGTGAGCCGTGGGCAGAGCCAGGTCTGGAACCCCGTCTGGCCAGGCTCCTTGTTCAGTGCTCATTCCACGTGTATCCACCCAAGTCCAAAGCCCTGGACAGCCAGCAGAAGCAGTGACCGGAAATCTTTCTCCTGGCCTGTCTGCCCACTGCACTCAGGAACGGATGCCTAGGCTTCTCCAGCCCTGGGGCCCACTAATGAGAGACCTGGTCTCCTGGACACAGCACATGGGGTTGCAGATGACCTCTGACCCCAGGCCTCCTTGTGCAGACCCTCTGTATCCCCAGGCTTTGTTTTCTCAGGGTGGCAGTGCTGAGGGGAGGAGGGAGGCATGAGCGGCCCTCCACACACGGTGGCAAATTTGGGCCATCGATTTGCATTTATTTCCTGCTCAAATGATCCAGGCTGGCTGCTGCTGGGGGTGGGGGTGAGGGGGCTGCTCTTTAGCATTTTAAGCTTGCAGATAATTGGAGGAAAATAACTCCAATAATGAAATCACTGCTGGATCGCATTCTGATACGTGACAAATCAATTCATTTATGATACCTTCTTTGTCACACTGAGCCATTCTGGTGCTCAGTGGAAACCTCTTAAATTAATAAAACTGTTAAATCCATAAAACCCTCCGTTCCGAGTAGCACATCACAGCACAAGTTTGAATCATTAAAGGAATAAAACTGATAAATGTGAGCTGGGGAGTGTCTGTGTCTGCAAAGAGGGGCTGGCTTTTAAGACAGATACAATATAATAGTCATAAGCTCCGATATTTCCTCCCTCTGTGTGTGTGTAGGGGGGCATCTGCATATTTCAGCGGGTGGAGGTTGGTAGATACAGGTCTAGCCAGCATGGGGGCAGGCTGCTTTAGTAGTGATTGGTGGGGCTTTAGCCTTTTAAATGAAATATGATTTAATAGCAAAGAGAAAAAAAATATAAAGACTTTATTGGACCCCATCGAACCTGACTTAGCTCAACAGGGATTTTCCGAAATAGCTACACTTGTCTGAAAGGGGTGGGGTGGCAGGGTTCTCGCATCACACACTGATTAAGGAGCAGGAGGCTTGGCAGCTGCGGGGAGAGGGAGGGGGTGTCAGTCCTGCGGGCCCAGGTCAGGCTGGGTGGCCTCCCCACGTGGCTGCTAGCTGGCTGTGTGACCTTGGGCAGGCTGCTGCCCTTCTCTGTGTAACCTGGGGATGCCGATCTCCTAGGGAGGAATGTATGAGCAAGAGCCGAATGAACTGTAAAGCGCAAGGAACTGGCCAATTAACGTTCACTTGACTGTGACCCTGGCTGATAAAGGTTACAGCACGTCTTGCCAGGCAGGGCTGGCTTGGTGTGCTGCGAGTGGGTGGAAGGACGTGGCTCTGCCGGACACTCTGTCAAGCTGTGTCTGTGCACCTGGCCCGCGTCTAGGACCTCCCAGCCCTGGACTCCACATGTGCCTGCTCTTCGAGCTCTCGAGCCCCCGCGTCTGTCATTCATTTGGGCTGCAAGCGCTCTGGAGGAAGCAGTAGAGAGCCTGGCACACTGGAAACGGCCAATAAAGGCTGCTCCTCCCTCCACATCAGTCCAGCTTGGAAAACGCCCAGAGGAGTGTTCAGGGGGCGCCTTTGTACCAGGCACTGGGCAAGGGTGGGCAGTGGGGAGCACAGGAGGTGAGTGGAACCCTGCTTGGCCCTTTGGGGCTCCTGTGGCCTCATCTCTTGTCCATTTGCCTTTCACGCCAGGGAAACGGGAGGTTCCCTGAGGCCAAGCTCTGGGCCTCCCTCCCTCACTTCCCCCAGGCTCCTCTCCTAGGAACAGGTTCCTCGCGCTCTGGAACGGAGGGAGTAGTCAGTCCCTATTCTAGAATGTAAGGGATTCATCCTATGTGAGAGCTTTCAAACTTTATTTACCCAAAATAAGAAAGAATTTTTACATTGTGCCCCAGTACACACATCTGTGTTATCCATACGTTGTTGGTGTTCATTAGCTAAGTCATGTCCGACTCTTTGCGACCCCATGGACTGTAGCTTCTCAGGCCTCCCTGTCCTTCACTATCTCCTGGAATTTCCTCAAATTCTTGTCCATTGAGTTGATGATGCCATCCAACCCTCTCATTCTCTGTCGGTCCTTCTCCTGCCCTCAATCTTTTCCAGCATCAGGGTCTTTTCCTTTGAGTCGGCTCTTCATATCAGGTGGCCAAAGTATTGGAGCTTCAAATTCAGCATCAGTCCTTCCAATGAATATTCAGGGTTGATTTCCTTTAGGATTGAGTCTTTTGATCTCCATGCTGTCCAAGGGACTCTCAAGAGTCATCTCCAGCACCACAGTTGGAAAGCATCAAATTGGAACAAAATGTTAGGAAACAATACTTACCCTTAATGAGTTTTGGGAATTCTGTTCTATTCTAATTTCATTTATTCTATTCCATCCCATATTCCATTCTAAGTTTTTAAAATGTCTCAATTCCTTAAATTACTTTTATGATCGACTCATGGGTGTGATCAGCAGTTTGAATAATTCTGATTGGGTTCACCTTTTCAGTCTTCTGACAGGGGACTTGTCACTTGGGAATGACTATCCTCACCCTTAGACTAGAAGATACCCAGGGCCGCAACCTCCCAGGCCATCTGAACTTCACAGCTGCTCCCTGATCTGGCTCAAACTGAGCTCTGCCAGAACCCTCCTCACCAGTCACCCTGTGCAGGACTTTGGGGCTCCAGAGGGGAAGGGATGGGGGAGCTGTCGCTGGTGGCTCTGGCCAACCTTCTTGAAAAGAGAGTGGGAGTGACAAGCCAGCTCACCTGCTCTCTCCACCCCACTGCGATCAAAGGGGTCTTTGAGGGCAGGGAACCCATGCCCCTGACATAATGAGCCACGCGGGCCCAGCAACCTGACAAGCCTTCACTGCCCGCAAGCATCAGGAGTTCTTGACAGCCAGCAACTCGAGTGCTAATTGCCAGCCGGGGTGAGAGTGGCAGCCCCTGCAATCCATATCAATTATGGACTTTGGCCGTGGCTGTGAGACAAAAAGCTTCCTCCGAGGCTGTCAGACCCTGGTGCCATTCCTTGGGGCTGCCAAAGGGTGGATGAGAACAGTGGCCACCCGCCACCTCCCACCGCCTGGGCCGCCTGGCCCTGGGCACCGGTGGTCTGCCAGGCAGGCCCTGACAGGTGTAGGGGCAAGCACACAGCCTGCATGGCCCACTTTGATGTTTTCTCACTATGCTTGTCACCCTGGGACTGAGGGGCTGCCATCACCTGCCATCACCTCTCTTATAGAGGGAAAGCTTCAGGTCCAGTTTTTTAGAACAAATGTTTTTTTTTTCCCCTTGTGGGGAAACCAAAATGGCCCCCCAAAGCGTTGTGATTGGCAGTTTTCAAACTAAGAGCTGCTGAGGGGGCCTGGGAGGCTCAGTGGGTGACATTCAGGACCCTCCATCCCATGCTTAGGTTAAACAGTTTTTCGAGTCAGGCTTTCTAGGACAACAGTGGTTCTCAGATTTTGCCAGTTTTAACCTGGTGCTTGTGCTCAGGTGCTAAGCCATGTTCGCCTCTTTGCGACCCGGTGGACTAAAGCCCACCAGGCTCCTCTGTCCATGGGGATTCTCCAGGCAAGAATACTGGAGTGGGTTGCCATTTCCTCCTCCAGGGGGATCTTCCTGATCCAGGGATCAAACCCACGTCTCCTACTTCTTGGCATCGGCAGGTGGATTCTTTACCACTGAGCCACTGGGGAAGCATTTTAACCTGGAGAGCTGGTTAAAATAGGGTTTGTGGGTCTCAGTGGGTTTGAGGTGGAGCCATTATCTGCATTTCTTAAAAGTTCCCAGTAATGCTGATGTTGCTGGTACACGGACCACACTATGAGACCCACTGCCCTAGAAAGTGCTTCTGAGTCTGTGTGTGTGCACTGCATATATCTGGGAACTTTTTCAAAATACACATATTAGAGCATCACCTCAAACCTAAAATCTTAATTTACAGACCACTGCTGGAGGCCAAAGAGTCAGATATACCTCAGTGCTCAGACTCCACATTGCTGGAGGAAATCACAAGAGATGCCTTGTCTCCCTCGAGGATAGAAAGTGCTTTTTGAACGTTTGGAGTTGTTCAGAGAGGCAAAGGTTGCCTAGAAAAGAAGTGAGCTCCCCAGGGCTAGAGGAGTCAAAGCCCAATTCAGGCCACCAACCCTCTAAGCTGTGCTAGAAGGGAGTTTGAATGAAGTAGAGGTTGGATGGGGGCCTCCGAGTTTGCCTCCCTCCCTGAGACATCTGTGCACTGGGGACTTGGGAACAGAGTCTGGGCAAGACCTGGGTTTAGAAATCTCTCTCCCATTTTGGAGGTTGCCTCAAGGCTCAGGGGTTTAATTTCTCACCACACTCACTCTGTGACCTGCCAGTTCTTCAGGTACGATCTCACCGCCCCCCTAAATAGAGCCTACTTCCCCACCTCCTGCCCTTGAGAGAGGCAGGTGGCTGTACCACATTGGCAGATGAGGAAACTAAGGCCCAGGGAGGTGAAATGACTTGTCCAGGGGTCTGCCGCACATCTTTTGGGGGACCTGGACACACAGCACTGGCAGTGAGGGTGGGGGGCAGCATGTGAGGCCAGAATGACCCTGGCACGGCAGACTGAACGATGGCAGTGTCGACATGAGTGGTGAGCCCTGGGAGGCTACTAAGAGGTCGCTGAGCTGTCCGCGGCCTGCGAGTCTGGGGATCTCAAGGTCAGAGTCTGATCCAGGGGCTTCCTGGGGCTCAAGTCGGCCTGTGTTCTGGGGGACGGAGTCCAGAGCACTCTGCCACTCCGTAGTCAGCCTTGCTCCTGCAAGTCTGCCATGGTCTGTCTCTTCCAGGCTTGTGCCTTGCTGTGGCTTTTTAGAAAAACCAGCTTTATTGAGGTATAATTTACATGCCATAAAAGCCATCCCCTGGAAGTGCACAGTTCGATGAGTTTTAATAAATTTATACAGTGTGCAGCTGTTGCAACAATCCAGTTTCGAACATTTCCCTCACTCCAAAAAGTTCTGTCTTGCCCGTTTTCAGTCACTCCCATCCTCAGCCCCAGGAAGCTACTGATCCACTTTCTTCCTCTAGAGTTTTGCCTTTTCTAGAAATTTCATATAAATGGAATCACACAACAAGGAATTTTTTGTATCTGGCTTTTTTAACTCAACACAATGCTTTTTGGGTACAAATTTTTGTTGTCTCGGGTGTCTGTATTTCTTTCCTTTTTATTGCCAAGTAGCATTCTTGTGTGTGACTATCCACGTTTTATTAATTCACTCACCAGATTATAGACATTAGGATTCCTTCTAAGTTTGGGAAATTTCAAATAATGCTGTTTTGAACAGTTGCAGATAAGTCTTTGTCTATATGTATTTTCACTTCTCTTGGGTAGATACCTCAGTTCAGTTCAGTTGCTCAGTCGTGTCTGACTCTCTGCAACCCCATGGACTGCAGCATGCCAGGCCTCCCTGTTCATCACCAACTCCCAGAGTTTACTCAAACTCCTGTCCATTGAGTCGGTGATGCCATCCAACCATCTCATCCTCTGTCGTCTCCTTTTCCTCCTGCCTTCAATCTTTCCCAGCATCAGGGTCTTTTCAAATGAGTCAGTTCTTCGCATGAGGTGGCCAAAGTATTGGAGTTTCAGGTTCAGCATCAGTCCTTCCAATGAATATTCAGGACTGATCTCCTTTAGGATGGACTGGTTGGATCTCCTTGCAGTCCAAGGGACTCTCAAGTGTCTTCTCCAACACCCAGTCATATGCTAAGTACATGCTTAACGTTTAAAGAAACTACTGTTTGCTAAAGTGGTTGCACCTTTTCATATCTTCACCAGCAGCTTATAAAGGTCTCAGTTTCTTCTCTTCCTCTCCAGCACTTATTCCCCATCTTTTCATTGGAGCCATTCACCTGGGTCCATAAGAATATCTCTAATTTGCGTTAATATATCCTTAATGATGAGTGATGCTGAGTTTCTTTTATTGGCCTGTTAGTCATTTGTATATCTTTGGTGAAGTGTTTATTCAGATCTTTTTCTTTTAATTGGGTTGTTTTATTATTGAGTTGTGAAAGTTCTTCATATATTTTCCATATACATCCTTTACTAGATATATAATTTGTCAGCATTTTCTCCCAGTCTGTTGCTTGTCTTCTCTTTTTCTTAATAGCCTTTTGAAGTGCAAAAGTTTAAATTTTAATGAAGTCCAACTTATCAATTTACTCTATCACGAATCATATTTTGGTGCCATATTTAAGACATATTTGCTTAATTCAAGTCCTAAAGTTGCAGAGTACATCATGAGAAATTCTGGGCTGGATAAAGCACAAGCTGGAATCAAGATTGCTGGGAGAACTATCAATAACCTCAGATATGCAGATGACACCACCCTTATGGCAGAATGTGAAGAAGAACTAAAGACCCTCTTGATGAAAGTGAAAGAGAAGAGTGAAAAAGTTGGCTTAAAACTCAGCATTCAGAGAACTAAGACCATGGCATCCGGTCCCATCACTTCATGGCAAAAAGATGGGGAAATAATGGAAATAGTGAGAGACTTTATTTTTCTAGGCTCCAAAATCACTGCAGATGGTGACTGCAGCCATGAAATTAAAAGATGCTTGCTCCTTGGAAGAACAGCTATGACCAACCTAGACAGCTTATTAAAAAGCAGAGATATTACTTTGCCAACAAAGGACTGTATAGCCAAAGCTATGGTTTTTCCAGTAGTCATGTATGGATGTGAGAGTTGGACTATAAAGACTGCCCAAGAACTGATGCTTTTGAATTGTGGTGTTGGAGAAGACTCTTGAGAGTCCCTTGGATTGCAAGGAGATCCAACCAGTCCATCCTAAAGGAGATCAGTCCTGAATATTCATTGGAAGGACTGATGCTGAACCTGAAACTCCAATACTTTGGCCACCTCATGCGAAGAACTGACTCATTTGAAAAGACCCTGATGCTGGGAAAGATTGAAGGCAAGAGGAAAAGGGGACAACAGAGGTTGAGATCGCTGGATGGCATCACTGACTTAATGGACATGAGTTTGAATAGGCTCTGGGAGTTGGTGATGGACAGGGGAGCCTGGTGTGCTGCAGTCCATGGGGTCGCAAAGAGTCGGACACAACTGAGTGACTGAACTGAACTGAAAGATGTCCTATGGTAAGCTGTGTAAGTTTAGCCCTCATATTTAGATCTATCATCTATTAATATTTTGAGCTAATTTTGATTATGGTGTAAGGTAAGAATCTAAGTTTTTTTTCTTTTGTATACAAATTGAATACAAATATCCAGTATCTCAACATTATCTGTTGAAAAGACTATCCTTTCCTCATTGAATTGTCTTGGCACTTTGTTGCAAATCAACTGATCATACACACATTCATTTATTTCAGGTATTTGTGCTGTTGCATTGATCTATTCTTTGGTCTTTTTAATATAATGCTTTATATTGAAATGTAGCTTTATAGTACAAAAGTACTATATAATGTAGCTTTATAGTAAAATTAGAAACCTAGCCGTTTGAGTTCTCCAAATTTGTTCTTGGTTTTTAAAACTGTTTTGGCTATTCTAGATTACTTTCATTTTCATATACATTTTAGGATCAATTTCTACAAAAAAAGCCTGCTGAGATTTTGATAGAGACTTGATGGGAATTTTAATGGTAATTTGGGGAAACTCACCATTGTAACAATTTCTAGTGTTCCAATTCATGAGTATTTACTTAGATCTTTTATTTAGGTCTTCTTTGATTTCTCTTGACAGTATTTTATAGTTTTCTGAGTACAATTTTAAAATTTCTTTTGTTAAACTTATTCCTAACTTCTTCTTTCTTTTTAGTGGTATTATGAATGCATTGTCTTCCTAATTTTATTTTCCGGTTGTTCATTAGTAGTAGATAGAAATACAACTGATTTTTGTATATCCATCTTCTATGGTAGTTTTAAAATCAAAGTGTCTTGACAGTGCTCCCGTTGAGGGATAGGATCTATGCTTCTACCCATGAGTCTGGCTCTGGAAGTTCTTGACTAATAATACATGGCAGAAGTAACTCTGGGCAGTTCCCAGGCTTTTAGAAGCTATCTGCCTCTGCTTCCTGTCCCTTGCGGTACTTCTCCAGGAACCTAGACACCGTGCTGTGAGGAAGTCCAAGCAGCCTGGAAGGGCCCAAGTGGATGTCTGTGTGGAGGACCCGAGGTCTCTAGTCCTTAGCAGCAGCAACTTGCCAGCTCTGGGTGGGAGCCGTCTGGGAAGCAGATCTTCTAGCCTCTGGGTAAACTCTCTTAGCTAGTATAGTATAGAATAGAGACTCAGCTTCCCTGCTCGGCCTTGTCTTACCTGCAGATTTGTGAGCAAGATAAATGGCCATTGTTGATTTGAGCCATTAAGTCTTGGGGGTGGTTTGTTTGACAGAACTACTGGGTTGGCCAACAAGTCTGTTCGGGTTTTTCTATACCATCTTAAGGGAACCCTGAAGGAACTGAATCCCAAATGAACTTTCTGGCTAACCCAACAGATATCTGGAACATTTGCTTTCTAATGCTGATTAAGACTCAGGAGGGAAGGAAAGAAATAAGGGGGAAAGGCAGAGGGAAGGGAATGATGAAGGCAGGCAGGCTGTGGAGGGGCAGGGAGGAGAAAGCAAGCAAGAGGTTAAGATGTATGATGATTTGAGTGCCTGCGCTCTGCTAGTTATGCATCTTGGTCAGCTTGCAAACACCACAGCCCTGCCATAAGCACACTGTGTGCGCCCAATGTCAGTCAGGCCATTCCGCCCCTGAGGACCTCAGTCTCCCCATCTGTGCAATGGGCGCAGGTGAGGAGAAACGCTGAGCTGGGCAAAGTGAGAGTTGTGTCTAGAACTGCTCAGGGTTTGGGGCTGCTCTTAATAATAGGCATCTGTGGCTGTGGGCCCTTTGTTACTTTAAGGATCTGTCTGCATCTTTGAAAACCCATATGCCTCAGGGAAGAGGAAGAGGGGAGCGAAGACAAAGAAAAAAGCCAAGAAGAGCCATAATAATTACAATAATACTTTCTATGGTTATGCTTCTTTCTTTTATAAGTTACTTTTAATTAAATCTTTTGTTGTGAATTAATAGTAATGTACATGCATTTAAAGAAATAAAACAGATGTCCCATGTACCTGTTATCCGAGTTCCCCCCATTGCCAACATCTTGTAAAACCATAGCATACTGTCACAAGCAGGGCTTTGATACTGATGGAGGCAAGACAGGGAACATTTCCATCACCACAAAGTATGCTTCTTTCTTGAGAGGAGGCTTTCACTAGAGTAAGAAGGTTGGCCCAGGGACCCTGGGGCAGGGGGAACAGGACACAGCAGAAGACAAGTGGCCCCCTGTGCTTCCACGCTCCTAGGGACCAGCCTGGTAAGGGAGGAGTAAACAGAACAGAGGCAAAGCCAGGAGCCAGGGAGACCCTGGCTGAGCCCAGTGGTTCTGTCTCAGAGGAGAGGGCTCTGCCAGGGAGTGGGGTCAGGCTGCCCTGGGCAGAGGGAAGCAGGAGAGGGAGATGGGGCCTCTTTGGCCCTGAAAGCAGAACAGGAGGAGCTGATTCCAGGCTCAGGATGAAGCCACTTGAGTGCATCACTGGTGGTGCATGGGGGGAGGCTGCAGGTCCCTCCTGGGACCCCATCATGGAGCGCCTGGGACCCCATGAAGGTTGGACTAGGTGGTTCTCAGAGCTCCCTCCCCACCCTTATAGGGTGATGTGGGGACAGGGAGGCCAGATCAGAATTCCCCAGGCTCTGCCTTCAGGGGGGAAGCTGGCCTGGCTGGGCTGCTCCAGGTGCCCCCTGCCCCAATCTCCTCTCTTGACACAGTCCTTCTCTGGCCTGGCGTGTCCCACAGAGCCCAGGGCTCATGTGCTGCCCGCCCTGTGCTCCCAGGACCAATGAGTGATCACAAGGTCCAAGGTCAGACCTGCTCATTTGGAGCTGTCTGGAGGGCAAAGATGCAGATGAGAGGGGCAAGGTGGGGGGCAGGTAGGATGGACAGGTGGCAGCAGGGACTGGCTTGCACGAGCCATGGGGCAGTCTGGCTCCTTGGCCACAGCTCCCTTCTTCATGGGCTGCGCATTGTACACTGTCCCCATGGCCTAGATCCCCTCACCCTTTTGCTCTTTTCATGCCTGGTTCTTCTATGCCCTTCAGTTCTCAGCAGAAATGACACCTCCTCAAAGAAGCCCTCCGTGATTGCCACAGAAATACATCCACTCTCTCTTCCGCTGTGTGTTTGCTCCCTGGCACGACTATTGCAGTCTGTCGTCATCTGTTGGTTCGTGCATTTTGGGCCGGTCTGTCTGTCCTGCTGTACCGTGGGTTCTGTGTGGTGGGTCACTGGCCTTATTCTGAGCTGTGTTCCCAGTGCCCAGTGAAGCCAGTGCCTGATGAGTGAACTTCAGGAATAGCTAACACTTGATAGCATTTATAGTCACTCGGCCCTGTTCTAAACTACCTATGTTAATGGAATAATGCCTCTTAATAACAACCTATAAAGTAGTGCTCTTATTATCCTCATTGTAAAACAAAAAGCTGTGTCCCCCAGCTAGTAAGTGGTGAGGCTGGGACTTGAACCCAGGGAGCCTGGTGCCAGAGTCCATGCTCTCAAGCCCCCGAGGAGTGATGGCCACCTGCCTCTGGCCCCGGCCTTGCTTCATGGGGCTCCATGGGGCATAATGGTGACAGTATGGGTAAAGCTTGCTCCCAGCCTCTCTTCATTCTCCTCTCCTGTCTGAACGCTCTGACTCCAGTAGTCTCTGTGGGTCCTGGCAGGTCTCTTCCCTCACTGAGGTCCCAAGAGGGAGGTCTCATCCTCTTACGACAAAGGGGAAACTGAAGCCCTGCTGGGGAAGACAGTCGCAGCGCCTTGCTTTCCAGTCCAAGGCTCCTTTCTCTGCCCTTCAGTTGCTTGGGCTCACAGGTAGCAGTGTTTCTGAAGACTGTGTGGGCCCCCAGATGGGGCTCTTCTTGTTTCCCCTACAGCCCTAAGGGGAGGGCTGCAGGCATGGCTTTTATCCCCATTCTATTGGTGGAAAAACTAAGGCCCAAGGAGGGGAAGCCTGTTGCCTGTGGTCATCTGTGTGAAGATGGCCCGGACGTCCAGGCTTCCACCCTGGGCTCCATCCAGGATACTCCTGACACCAGGTCACGAGGAGCCTCTGCAGCTTCACCCACCCCAGAATCTGGGCCTAGTGCCAGAACAGGCACCTACAGGGGCTCCGTAAGAACCAGCTGCACACCGAGTCCTCCAGAGTCAGCCTGTGTGACCCAATAGCTCAGGCTAGAGAAAATGCTTCCTTCTCTAAGGGAGAGGCAAGTCCAGATATGGAAGGTCAAGGAAGACTTCTTGGAGGAGGTGACCTTGGCACTGGACATGGGAATGGGAGGGACCCAAGGGATAGGAAACCTAACAGAACCCTAAATTCAGCTGAATTCCATCAGTAGGATGCAGGGGAGGGCAGGATAAAGAAGGGCGCAGGCCCTGGGGGTGGGGTGGGATTTTGACCATTCTTTGTTCCAGGCCCGGAATAGCCAGGCTCAGGACAGGAGGGTTGTTCCTCTGGTCCCTTCATGCCTCAAAATCTGAGTCCCTGACAGTTCCCTCAAGTCTCCCAACACCCTTTTCTGTCTGGAACCCATTACCTCCTTCACAGCGAACCCCAAGGACTCACTGGTTTTAGCTCTAGGCACATGTGGTCCCGCTTCAAAGACTTCCAGGCTGAGAAAAATCCAAATTTCTAGGGGAAGGGAAATTTTGTTCCATCTCAGGGAACTAGGCATTTACATACACTCATTTCTTCCTCCCAAGAACCCATAAAGAAGTTACTGTTCTTTTATTTATTTTTTAACAGCTTCATTGTTTACAGTTCACTCATTTAAAGTGCGCAGCTCATTGGTTTTTGGTATATTTGCAGAGTTGTGCAAGCATCATCATAATCTAATTTTAGGACATTCCATCATCCCCCAAAGAAACCTGTGCCCATTAGCAGTCATTCTCCATTCCCTTCCTCCCTCCCTCCCTCTCCACCCCATGTACCAAAAAAGTAGAGAGGGCACGAACTCCTTCCACCCTGCTCCCCAGCTCCATCATTGTCAGGTTCCTTCCTGCTTCTGCCTGTTTTTGCCCATGTGGTTGCTGAAGAACGTTAAACCCATGTCACGCCATGGAGCAGCAGCACAGGGGTCACTTGGGAACTGGTTAAAAATGCAGAACTTCAGGCCCCACCCCAGACCTACTGAATTAGAATCTTCTAATGAGAGCCCCAGGGGATCTGCATGCAGGGAGCATCTGAGCAGCTGGGGATGAAGCAAACCCCAGACTCCACACGTGGCAACTTACCTTCTTGCAGTTCAACAGGCATCTGTGAAACAGGGACACTGTCTTCCGTAACCACAGGGTCATTCTCACAACTACTGAAAGAAGCAAGAATTCTCACTCCCCAAAGTGGAGACGGACTCAGAGAGGTTACACCCCTAGCTGCGCGTCCCAGCTGGGGAGGTGCAGCAGGATTTGAACACAGAACCACTTGGCTTCACACCTTTCCCCCTCCAGCCTCACAATTTTATGGCTACCATTTCTGCTTTTATCAAGGGAAGAATGCCTTGTAGATACCTGGACACACAGGCTTCTGCTTCTGTCTCCGGATGACCGAACTGGTAACGGCAGTGCCTTGGAAAATGACCAGAGGACCACGGCCAGCCTCTCAGTCGGAACACTAACCGTGTGAGAACGGAGGCAACTGCTGACTGCCAGGGGAGGGGCCTGGCTGCATCTAGACCCAACCAGTCTCTGACCTGCTGTGACCTGGGCCAGCCCCTCCCCGTTTCGGAACTTCTGCCTCCTTCTGGAAGAGGCCAGGCAGGGTGACCTTGGCTGGTCCCAAGACTGTGGGGGATTCATGTGGGTGCTGTCACAGCGCCCAGTGGCTGGACCACTCTGGGCACTGGCACCCTGGTGCTCTCTGGGGGGCCCTCTCTCCTCCTCTGCCTGAACTCCGGTGGGGTGCTGGTGGGACATGGGCACTTGCTTGCTAAGAGCTCCCGAGAAGAAATGGAGGATGTGTTCTGTGACTTTGATTTAATGATGCAGAATCAAGCCTAGTGTCCCTGAGGCCCTGAAGGGGCCTGGCCCTCTCCTGGGTCCCCCGGGGGCCGGCCAGCTGAAGCAGAGGGAGGACTTGGAGAAGGTCCTACATACCTTGGCATTGGCTTGAGCTGTCCAGAGTCTTCATTGTACAGATGGGGAAGCAGAGAATGATGGGATGCTATGTCCTGTCCAGATGAAAGTCTGTGAGCGTGATAATGGGATCCTTCCCCCAGCGCCTGATCTCAACCTGTCAGTAACAGGGCAGCTGAGTTGCCAGCTCTGGGGTCAGGTGGCCTGAGCTGAAACCCCGAGTCTGTCTCTTACCAGGTGTGTGACCTTAGATGGAGTGTAGAGTAGCTTTGAGTCTTGGCTGCCTTTATTGGAAACAGGGAGTGGTCATCACAGGACCTTTCATGTCAAAGCAAGGTCAAGAGCACTGACTATATATAAGCGTTCTGACATATAGCACTTGGTCAGTATAGGTTAGCTATTATTATTAACTGATATCGTTGTCCTCTCTGCATGTGAGCGTGCTAAGTCACTTCAGTTGTGTTTGACTGTGACCCCTGGATTGTAGCCCACCAGGTTCCTCTGTCCATGGGATTCTCCAGGTGAGAATACTGGAGTGGGTTGCCACGCCCTCCTCCAGGGGATCTTCCTGACCCAGGGACTGACCCAGTCTCTCTTACGACTTCTATATTGGCGGGTGGGCTCTTTACGACCATCTCCACTTGGGAAGCCTCATTGTCCTCTGTGTCAGAGCCCAGTGTCTTCTTGGACGTGGGAGGCCCTTCGTTACCTGGCCTCTGGCTTCTCTCCTGTCTTACCCTCTCCCACTCTCTGTTTTATCTTTCAGCCAAAATATGTCTTTAAGTCACTTCCTGAACTGGTTTCTGACCTCCAGACTTGGGCCCATGCTGTTCTCGAAATCTGGACCACTTTTGACAATTCCTATTTTCCTTCCAGTCTCCATTCGGATATAATTTCCCTGGCAGCCTCTCCACACCCAAGTGGGGAAAAGGGCTCCCTCCTGGGGGCACCCCTTACATTCACCGTCAGCCATCCCTTGTTTGTTTGTCTGTCTGTCCTGTCAGACAGTAAATTCCAGGCAGCAAGGGGAGAGTTCCCAGCACCTAGTGTACACCTTGCTCAGTGGAGGGTTGAATGATTGAAGGGGTGCTGTCTGGATAGAGTAAGTGTCCGGTGAGGTCAGGCTGACTGCAATGGGAGGTCAGGACTGTATATCCTGCAGCACACATTTGAGGTAAGTAGAGCCTGGGAAAGGTTTTTCTACGGGAAGTGAAGCTTGGTCATGGCCTTGGAAAATGCTGAATGGGCAGACAGAAGGGAGGAGCATTTTAATCGCTTTCCATAAATGTTTATGGATGCACTTGTATTCGTGGTAGCCTGTCTCTAATCTCAGGGAGCCCTTTACCCATGCTGTGTATTTGGGGAGCTAGGACACAGGGGGAATTTACATTTGGGACCAATGGAAAAAGCTATGGGAGTTGGGGCAGGAAAGCTCGGAAAAGGCTTCAGACAGGAGCAGACACTCAAGGAGGACTGTGAAAGATGCAGAGGAGTTTACAAGGTAGGTAGGAGAGGAAAAACAGCTTATACTGTGTTCCCAAAGGAACAGCCAACAAGAAGTCACGGAGAGAAGTGGGCTTGCAGAAAGTCAGAAAATCTTACAGGGCTGTGTGCACATGCCAAGCTGAGTGGGGGGGCATATAACCAAACCTTGGAAATATCAAGCTTTGGAGTTTGGACGCCATCCTATATCATTTACTCAGGCATGTCTTTGACTAATATTTACTGAGCACTAAGTTATGGCACCCCGCTCCAGTATTCTTGCCTGGAGAATCCCATGGACGGAGGAGCCTGATGGGCTACAGTCCATACGGTTGCACAGAGTTGGACACGACTGAAATGACTTAGCACGCACGCACGCACGCAAGCACAACCAAGTGTGAGGCTCTGTGCTAGGTGCTGGGCACACCCTGGTGGAATAAGAAAGCTTGGTCCTTACCTTTGCAGAGCTTAGAGTCTTTAACAGACACACTGAAGATTGCTTAAGCAATTAGTGACATGGTAAGACCAGGACCTTGGAAAAGTTAAGCATTGTGATAGCTGAGATGGAGGATGGATGAGAAGGTAGAGGCAGGGGAAGAAGATCAGAAAGAGTACAGGCAAGAGCTGAGGGCCTGAGCCTGGGGTTGTATGAAGGGGACGGATCCAGCGATTAAATATACAGGATGCCCAGTTAAATTTCAGATAAACAGTAAATAAATTTTTAGTATAAATGTGTCCCAAGTATGCATGAGATATACTGATACCAAACATTAATCGTTAATCTGAAACTTAATCTGCAACCCCCTGCTCCAAGCAGGGGGAATGGCCAGTGAGAGTATTTGGAGGTGGCGATCCAGAAAGACATCAGCCTGCGAGGTTGTGGGGAAGGGGCCCTGGGGTCAGATGAACGGGGCCTCCTGGGAGCCTGGTCAGGGAGCCGGCTGCTGTCCTGGGTGTGGGGAGCCTGTGCTGGGTGCCTGATAGAACATTCTCGTGGCCGGTGTCTTGGCTGCAACGGGACGTGGGGCCCCCCTGCTGGAGCCCTGGTCTCTGTGTGCTGCATCCATGGCCCCTGGAGGGCCCCTCCTTGCGGCACGTGAGGGGTGAGCCTGCTAAGGGCTCCCTGTGTGGCTGGGCGCCCAGGCCCTGGGCCCAGCAGGCCCTGGGAGGTGCCGCCTCCCTGTCCTGCTGGCTCCTCCCGCAGACTGCTGTCTCAGTAAATCCAGACTTCTCCTCTGTGTCTTCAGAAGCGCTGATGCCCCGGCTCAGTCTGGGCTCTGTCTGCCTGCGTGGGGGAAGCTCCTCTGAACAAGGCTGGGCCAAGGCAGCGGGGACAACTTTTCCTCCCCCCGGGGGGCTGGCGGGGTGGGGGACTCACAGGACCAGGGGACAGGGGGGCCAGCTCCCCAGTCTTTCTCCCTCCCAGGAAGCCAAGGGTTTCCAGCCCTGGGCTGCCAGAAGGCCCTGGGAGGGACACGTTCATGTCCCCGCTCTGGGGTCTGCCATGACTGCTGGCCTCTTCTCAGGAGCCTGGACCCCAGCCCACATGAGGATCCTGGACCCCCACAATAACCATCGTTAAGGTCTCTCATCCTGGGAGGGAGCAGCCCCTCCTAAGATGAGTCCACACGTGGGCCAGGTGCTGAGCTGGGGGTGGCGTGGGGATCTGGTTTGGTTCGGGAGTCCCTCTTACAGCGATGGCTCTTTCCTATGGGCGCTGACTAGGAGGGCTTCAAAGCAGCCTGTCTCCACATCCCCCAGAGACCCCTATTGCCTACACCCCCTCATCAAGGGCCTGGCTAACTTTGCTGGCTACCCTGGTCCGCCCACTGCCCTTTCTCCCTCTTGTCCCGGACATACAGCCCTGGACAGTATGGCAGGGACCCCTTCTCTCAGCTGCCCTGCGCCACTAAGAGTCTATCCCTTTGTCATGAAACGACTGGACCTGCTGTGTGCTAAACACCGAGCTCCGTGCTCCAGGGGCCACCATGAGACCTGAGCAAGGTTGCACCCTCAAGGAGCCAGGAGATCAACTAAGGAGACAGGGAAGGGTGGGAGAAAGTTGAGCAGAGTCGGAACTGGGAGTCTCTTTTCCAGAATCTAGACTCTACAGCCAGCCTTGCAGGGGGTGTAGCCAGTGAGTGACCACACAAACGAGGGCAAGTCCCCTGAGGTTTCTGAGTCCCCGGCGCCTGCTCGTTGACTACGGCCAGCGTTACTCTGCCTCCTCTGACCCCACAGACCGTGAGAGCCAACTGACAGGGCCATTGTGAAAGCAGGCTGGCGGCACGTCTCAGAGCTGGCAGGGATTATTTCCGTCTCTGTCGGAGCATGGCATCGTGCATTTGTTTGTTTTGAACATAAAGTGCGGCTCTGCAGAACTGGAGGACAAATTGTTCGATTTCAGCTAGGAACTTGGAGAAGGCCCACGAGGAAGGAACAGCAGAGGTGGGCCTGAGGGTACAAGAAGGATTTTCCAGGAAGATGAGAGAGGTGGGACTGGGGAGGTGCAGGAACAGTGTCTCAGGCACCAGGAATGGAATGTGCAAAGCCACTGCGGTGTGAGAGAGAACCAGGCACTTTTGTGGACCAGTGAGCAGCAGTCTAGGAGGCTGACACCCAGGATCTGTGAAGGAGGGTGGGCAGGACAGGCAGCCCCGGGGAAGCCAGAGCAGAGGGGTCACCCCAGGGTCAGTGTGGGGAGGCCTTTGCATGCCAGCCTGGGGAGTCTGGACTTCATCCACTTGACGGCGAGGAGCCAAGGAAGGCTTTTAGCAGGAGAGAGGCACGATCAAAGACATGCTTGGCTCTTCTTGACACTGTCTCCTCCTTACCCCATCTTCAAATCCTGCCTCCTCTATGGAGCTTTACCCAAATGTCCCAAGTCCCCCCACTTGGGGGCACTGCCCCTGGCGAGGTGGCTGTCCTCTTCCTCCCGAGCGCCCCATAGCTCCGTGTAGGCTGTGCACTGCGCATCCCCCACTGAACCTGGCTGAACACGCGCACGGCATGCTCTGCGTCTCGTTCTGTGATGTTGGTGTGAAACCCTCAAATGCCACCACAGCAAGGGTTGACCTACATCTCTGGGGTCAGATCAGCTTGGATGGGCCAAGTCATGTCTCTGTTTGATTTTCCTGGATTACACTCAAGTTTAGTGACTGCAACCAAAAATAGTCCCCACCTCCCTCCCATTAGGAGAGTTGTCCTAGCTGGATCTGGTGGCACTAGGTAATTTTTATTCTTAACAACTAGAGGTGTATTGTCACAGGTGAGGCACAGGATGCATAAAGAGGAGGGCAGAGAGGTGGCCTGTCTTTAAGGTCCCTGTGGATGGGGGCACAGACTTCTCATGAGTCCCTCGGTGATCTGTAGGCCCTAGCTTTATTCACAGCCTCCAGGAATTCTGCATGCAGAGCTTAAGTGGGTCCTCTGTTCTATCCTTCACTCTATGAGAGGGAAATTGAGGCCTGAAGTAGGGAGGCACCAGCTAAGTTTGCACTGGGAGTCAGTAGCAGAACCAAGGATAGAGCCTCGCTTCCTACTCCCGTGGGGTGTCCTTCCAGACCCTGCCCTGGTTCTGGGCATGAGAGCTAGACCGAGTTAGGGAGACCTTGGGAGGGAGCTGCTGGGTCCAAGGACAGAGCTGGAAGAAAAGGAGAGTCAGTGAGACACACCATGGGGATACCAGGACTGAGTGTCAGATAGAAGATCTGGTTCAGATTTGGTCCAAAATTGTACACTGTTGTGATGGTGCCACTCACACCCGCGGTGCCCTGTCTCCCCAGTGGAAAGGATGCTCAGTCTAAGAAAGACGATATAAGCCTAGGTGTTGAGGATACACAGGTGTCAAGAAAGACCCATAACTTGTAGAAAAGAGGGCCAGCTAATCAAGTATTTCTGATAGAATAATCCTACTCCCAGAAAAGAGCATCTAACTTCAGATGGAAGCGGGGTAATCAGCAAAGACTTCCTGGAAGAGGAGGCACCTGAGATGAGTCTTGAAAGAAGAAAGAGAACTGAGCAGACTACAAAAGGGCAAGAGGCTGTCAGCAGATCCAACAACGTGAACAAAACCAGGGAGCCAGGAAGCTGTGTACAGTCATTACTGCTTTACACGTGCCCCAGCTAAAGGGGGAAGGCAGGAGGCCAGGGAGGGACTGGGGAGAGGACCAGGTCTTTAGCGGTTTGAATTTATCCTACAGGTGTTTTAAGTTGGAGGGCAGCTTGTTTGGGTTTGTGATTTAAACGATGGCCCTGGCAGGAGCATGGCAGCTGACTCAGAGGGAGCCAAGGCAAGAGGCAGCGGGGAATGCTGCAACTGCCCAGAAAGAGAGGATGAGGGCTTGACCTTGGGCAGTGGTCGTGGGGACTTGCGGAGAGGGATGAGTTGAGAAACATTTAGGAGGGCAGGTTGTCAGGACCTAGTGACTGATTGGCCGTGTGGGATGAGGGAGGGGGTGGACTCAAGGCTGGCCTTGTCAGGGGCTGAGCAGTGATGCAACCCCAGCCCCAAGGAATTCAAGGGGTGGAGTAAATTTCGAGACTCAAGGCTGATCTCAGGTTGAGACAACGGTGAGTCTTGGGTACCCGGGTGTGAAGTGGTAAGGGGATGACAGAATCCCCAGAGGCAGCTGGAAACCCAGGGACTCAAGGTCAGGAGAGAGGCCTGAACTAGCAATGTAGATATGAAATGATGAGCATATGGCGGTGGTGGGGACCACAGAAGTGGTGAGATGGCACAGGGAGGCTGAGCACGAGGAGGAGCCAGCCCCTCCCCGGGGACCCTGACCTTTAGGGGGTGGGCGGAAGAAGCGAGGACCGGCGACAGGAAGAGCTGATAGGAGGCCAGCAGAAAAAGTGACCTCATGCGGGCTAAGTGAGGAAGGGGCACATGAGTGAGGGTGGGTAAGTGCGTTGACTGCAGCGGTCTCTGGTGAGAGAAGAACCAAAAAAGGCCCACTGGAAAGAATGAGGATTGCAGAGGGCCTCGTGGGATGGGAAAGCCCCGAGCACATTTGGAGGTTTGCTGGAAGGAGGAAGTCTTAAGAGAGGGGTATTCTGGAGGCCCAGGAGAGGTGGGGTAATTGATGGAGGGTGTGGAGTGGGTGGCCCAGCACACAGTTGGAAGGGTGGCCTGTCAGAAACAAGAGGGACCTCAATAGGTGAGACAGGCCCTGTGAAGGTCCCTGGAAAGGGGTGGCTGAAGCTCTGGAGAGTCCAGGTGTTGGATGGGATCCAAACAGATGCTAAATACCATTGAGCTGATGGCAGGCCTTGGCAGGAGAAAGAGAGACCGTGATCTGGGGCAGGTAGGCAAGGAGGCACACGAAGGCGGCTGGGAGGGTGGAGTCGAGAGGGAGGAGGAGAGGTTGTGGGGTTGGATGGCATTCCATCCACCTGAGGTTGATGGGATCTTGGAAGTACCCGCCAGGATGCGAAGAGGGTGCCGGGACCTTGGGGGCCACTCTAGGAAGTGAGATGTAAGAACAGGAAGAGCCTTCCCTGGGGAGCACTGAGGCTTCAGCATGGGAGTCCCAAGGTTTCCATCACGAGGCCAAAGACAGACGAAAGTGCTCTTGTGAATACTTTTTGTGTCTCTAAGAAGAAGTGAACCTACTTCTTAAAGGAAGTGAGTTCCAGAAGGGCCAGTGGGGAGGTTTGGGAAGGAAGGTGAGTGAGGCCTGAGTAGTAAGAGGAAAGGAGATGCGCTGTGGGCCTGACTAAGTACAGGATGAGAGGCATGGTGCAAGGATTCAGAGAGGCAGGGACTTGGAGGATGAGTAGGAGTTTTCTTGGGGAACAGAGGCAGGGGGATAGGGGTAGGAAAGGGGGAAGAGAACAAGAGAGAACAGCTGGTGGAAAGGCTCATTCATTCATTCCACAAATAAGTATTGAGAGTTTCTAGGAGATGGAAACGGCTGGGGTACATCAGTGAACAAAAGGATGTTCCTTGCTCTTAGGGAGCTTACATTCTAACTGGGATGGTGGGGAGATGGACAGAAAGAAAATGTGACAAGAAAGTTTTAGAGTATGTGAGGAGGTGATGCGACTATGTGGAAAAAAATGAAGTGGGGTAGTGTAAAATGGATCAGGAGTCCTGTAGGTGGAGCAGGGCAGGGGCCTGGGCGGAGTGTGTTGAAATGGAAAGTGCAGTGGTCCAGGCAGGCCCATGTTAGCCCAGGATTCTGGGTCTGTGGAAAATTCTGCATTGTTTGACATGGATGGGTGGTAGGGGCTGAGGATATGGGAAAGGCACTCCTATGGTTACCCCGACGGACAGTTTTGGGGGGAGTTTTAGACAAGAAGAATTAGCTAGGCTGGTTGAGATGTGATAGGAAAAGGAAGGAGATGAAAATAAATTCATGGGCATCTGTTAAGGGCCAGGCCTCTCCAATCCCTCCTGAAAAGCCTAGGAGGTAGGAAGGAACTTTACTTATTTGTCACTACTTTACAAGAAAATGATGGCAGTATTGAAAGGAGTTAGCACTCAGTTTGGTCCTGAATTCATTGCCTGAATTTTCTTCATGCATCCTTGAACCCCCTCATGAGGTCAGGGTCATTATTTCCATTTCCTGATGAGCAGTGTGAGGTTCAAAAGAGTCACACAGTGGCCAAGATCATGAACGTGAGAGCCAGCCTGCTCTCCCCCTACCTGCACCCCCCTTACCAGCTTCGTGACATCAGGCAGTTCCTAAGTCTTCCTGAACTCAGCTTCCCCTTCTGGAAGTAGAGGTAATAAAAGCACCCGCCTTTATATAGATGTGGTGAAGATTAAATGAGATAATATTACAGAAAACACAAAGAACAGAGCCCAGCACATAGTAGGTGTTATGGAGCGTTCCCTGTTACTAATATGAATCTTCAAGGTGGCTCAGGTAGAAAGGGGAAGAGCAGGGTTTCGCATAGCCCGTGGTGGGGCTGGCCCCTGCCTCCTCCCAGCTGACCCTGGCCCTGAGTGGGACTGGCCCTGCTGACCCAGGCTGAGGAAGGAGGACTACACCCCCCACCAGCCCCGTCCTCTGCAGCCGGCATGTGACATTGTGGTGTGATGTGTTTTTCCCTCATGGTGCAAGATGTGACTCAGAGGGGCATGCTGGGGAAATGAGCTTCTTGGATTTGCCCACCTCATCGCCCCTGCGTTCTTTAGAATTTCTCTGAATCAGACTTTATATCTGGCGCTGCCTCTCTCACCCGCCTTATTTTATGCAGAAAACAGCCCCACGTTTTCCCACTTGCTCAACAGCCGTCAAGATTCATCTTGGGTCTGGGGAGGGCAGCAAACGGAGGGGAGGGCCAAAAGGAAAAAGAAAGAAAAAGGAGGAAAGAAAGAAGGAAAGAGAGAGCCAGCAACAATCAAAACAAGCCTTTTCTCCCTGTATAGTCTGGGCAGCTTCCAGGAGGATAATGTCTTTCCACCGCGCATCGCCCCCCTCCCTCCCAGCCTGTTTTCACAGGAAGCAAATCCTGGAGCACTTTCAATGTGCCCCTCGAGGCAGAACAATGAGGCCCTTGAAGCCTCGGCCCCGCGCTTCCTCCAGTTATCCGGAGCCCCGGCCGAGCCCCTCCTGGAGCGGGGCGGGGAGGCGGCGGGCGCGGAGGGGCGCGGGGACCGGCTCTGGGAACTGGGGGAGGGGGAGCCTGCGGGGTGTTGCGGAGCCGCACGAGGGAAGCCCATTAGCCAAATAATAGGTTTGGATCCGACTGTTTTGCCAAGGTACCCGGCATTTATCCGGCTCCCCGATTGGGGGCGGGGAGCTGGGAGGAGGCGGCGCGGATCCAATTACGGCTGCTCCTGCCCGGTCGCCGGGAGGTGGTGGAGGCGGGCTGGGCTGGCCGGGCCGGGATGGGATGGACCGGGCGAGAGGGGCTCCTGCGCGAG
>SJYR01002597.1:175752-205626 GCA_006410655.1 Kobus ellipsiprymnus
CCCGTCCCCCTCGCTGGTTCCCGCCTCCCTCCCTCCCGCTCCTCTCTCCCCTCCTCCCGAAAGAAAGAAGAGCCAGTCTGTGGAGACGAATGAGTCACGAATAAACAAACAGCGTGGGGGAGCTGTCACTCCGGGCTGACTTCCTGGCCGCGCTCGGCTCCGCGACCTCCTGGCGGGCGCAGAAGTCGGGCTTGCTGGGGTGGGTAGGGGCCGCGGGATGGGGTGCCCCGGACCCCCGGTCACCAGGCTGGCCTTGAGTGCAGCCCTCACAAACATCCTGCCCGATAGGGAGAGCGAGTGTGGTCCCATGTCTCCAAACCTCTCTGGACACGTGTGCTGAGGGTTTCGAGTCTTATTTCCTTGGGTTTGACAAAAGCCATACGCCACAGACAGGCATGCGAGCATCTGCTGCAGGCGGCTGATTTCCCTGTGTGGGCTCACCCTCTGGGGATGCCTCCGCGTGTGTGTCTGGTGTATGCTACAGGCGCCCAGACACTGTGAGGACATCTATAGGCGGTGTGTGTGTGTGTGTGGTGTATATCTGGAATCTGGGGTACACAAGAGTGTGTGTCCACGTCAGGGCCGGTGGCCTGTGTGTTTGTTGTGTGATTTTTTCCAACTCTGAGTCTGCTTCTGCCACTTTCAGCTTTGAGATTCTTGTTGTGTGCTTAGATTTCTCCACTTGGGCCTTTTTCCTTTCTCTTGTGTGATCCTATGGGTCATTTGGGGCCATCTCTTCCCATTAGTGAGGCCCCAGGGCCCCAGCAGACCTCCAGGGCCTGGCCTGGCTGGCCTCAGCGTCCAGCCAGCTGTGGCCACACGCAGGCTCCCGGCGCTGACTCATGCCTGGCAAGAGCAGAGCAGAGCGGAGTCTGACCAAGGCCAGGGCAGGGCGCGCCCCCACTGTGGGGAGGGCTCTCTGGGCCTGGTCTGTGGGAGCTCTCATGAGCTCTTGAGCTTGGGGGAAGGGGCCTGAGCTAGCCCAGACCTTCTGGGGGCTTCCGATAGAGAGATGAGCCCGGCCCCTGGGGTCAGAGTCGGGGACAGGACTGGGGACATTTCTTCTGGCTTCCCTGGCAACCGCACAGCCTCACAGAGGTCCATCCCAGGGCCAGTGCTGATCACTAGGCCTTCACAAAGAAGGTTGGTGAGACAAAGCATGGATGCGACTGGAGCCCAGGCCCTTGCTGTTTGTCTGGGTCCATAACCCTGCCAGCCCTGGCCCTGCTCCCTCTCCACAGGCTGGCCCGGCCCCTGAGTTCTTCAACTCAGGGCTGGAGACACACTCAGGGCCAGATGCCCCCGAGGCTGAAGCAAGGTGTGGGTTTCCTGCCCTTCCTCCGTCAGCACCCCTCCTGCAGCTCCGCTGCCTGTGCTGGCTTGCTGGACTGGGTTTCCTGGCGCTGAGATCATGGCGTTGGTTGTGGCCTTGACTGGGGAGGCAGACTCTGGGGGTAGCAGGCCAACCTTGGTCATCTCCCAGCTTCCTCCTTCTCAGCCCTTAGCTGGCAGGCAGTGTGAAAGGCTAGATCAACATGGGTTGGGAAGCAGGTAAATGTGAGTTCATAGCCTGACTCCTTCACATTGTAGCTAGGTGACCTAGGACAAATCACTTAGCCTCCCAGAACCTCTCTCTCCTCTTCTTTAAAATTATAGGGACTTCCTGGTGGTCCAGTGGCTAAGATTCTGCGCTTCCAATGCAGGGGGCCTGGGTTCGATCCCTGGTTGAGGAACTAGATCCCACATGCTGCAACTAAGGGTTTACATGCTGCATCTAAAAATTCCTGCATGCTGCAAGGAAAATCAAAGATCCCACATGCCGCAACTATAACCTGGCACAGTCAAATTGAAAACAAACAAATAAATAAAATAAAATATACAAACTGCCCCCTGCTGCTGCTGCTGCTAAGTCGCTTCAGTCGTGTCTGACTCTGTGCGACCCCGTAGACGGCAGCCCATCAGGCTCCACCATCCCTGGGATTCTCCAGGCAAGAACACTGGAGTGGGTTGCCATTTCCTTCTCCAATGCATGAAAGTGAAAAGTGAAAGGGAAGTTGCTCAGTCGTGTCCGACTCTTAGCGACCCCATGGACTGCAGCCTACCAGGCTCCTCAATCCATGGGATTTTCCAGGCAAGAGTACTGGAGTGGGGTGCCATTGCCTTCTCCGAAACTGCCCCCTACCTTATGGTATACTTGCAAATATTAAGGGAAAAATGGCCATGAGTCTTTAGCATGGAATAAAGGCTCCAAAAGGGTCGCTTTCTGTCCCCACCTCTGACATGCCATGGAGCTAGATCATCTGGGCCTGGCATTTTACCCACCCTGTCTTGCTTATCCTCTGACCTAGAAAAGTGCTGGGCCCTGTGGACCTTGTCTAGAATGTGAGGCCTCAGAAGCAGTCCCACACAGTAGTTGTGGTTTCTGAGTCCCAGGGTGGTGTGTCCATTTAAGCAGGACAGCTTGGACCCACAGCATCCTTCTGGAGCTTCGTCTGTGGGGAGAAGTCTCCACACTTCAGGTCATACTCTGGTTGTGCCTGGGTTGGCCTCAACTTGTAGGCAAGTTGTTTGGTCTATGCGGGATTGAAAAAACAACCAATACTTGGAATGAAGTCATTTCCCATGAAAATGTGGATTTTCAACGTCCTTGGATAATCGGGAGATTTGGCCACCCTGGGCTCACATTCCTATGTGGCAACTGTGGTTTGGAGCTGAGCGGTGGGCGGCTGCTTTGGGTAGCACATGGGTTCCCTGTTTACAGCGGTCTTCATCTCACCCCGCTGCCCTGGTTCTCAAACTTGAGTGTGCGTGAGAATCACCTGCTTGTTAAAGCACAGACTGCAAGGCTTACCCCAGTTTCTGTTTCAGTGGGCCTGGGCTGAGCCTGAGCTTTGCTTTTCCAAGTTCCTGGATGATGCTGGTCCAGGGGCATACTTTGAGTACTCCTGCACTGCACCATCCAGCGTTGAATCTGACTGTCTGTTACCATATCAGCTCGCTTGGCCTGTTGTTTTCCTGCGGGGTAGGAAAATATTTCTCTGTCCTCAAACTCTAGCAAAAGTAGGAAAATAAACAAGAAAAGCAAATATCATTTGCTCTTGTAAAATGGAGAAGTATTTATTTCACTGGGGACGTGAGGGATACTCCCTTGTGTTTGCACACAGCTTACACGTACGTCTAGTAGACACTCCTTAAGGCGCCACAGTGCTGCCTGTCCTGAG
Organism: Kobus ellipsiprymnus; assembly: GCA_006410655.1. Taxonomy (NCBI): domain Eukaryota; kingdom Metazoa; phylum Chordata; class Mammalia; order Artiodactyla; family Bovidae; genus Kobus; species Kobus ellipsiprymnus. Next base: position 178,974 of record SJYR01002597.1, read on the forward strand.
CATGACATGGGGGAGGAGCCAGGTAGGCACTTGGTGTGCTGGAATTTTACACCTGTCCGTTTCACTCACTTAACGTTATCTACTTGGCCCTGTGGGTGTTTGAGTGTGTGACTCTGCCCACAGGGGTTTATTCACTGAACGACCCTAATCTGAAACAGTCCTATTGCTGTGCTGGGTTAGGATATAGAGACAGAGAGATTAAGGCACATAGCCTCTACTCTTGTAGGACTCAGACCATTGGGACAGACAGACAAAACGAACTGAGCAGATATATAAAAGCAGGAAGTACACATCGTGATGATTACTGGGGTACTGAGATGGAGCTACTGGGATATGTGGGACCTCCTGTAGTTTGAGGTCAGGGAAGCCTCCCCGAGGTCTCCATCCTATGTAGGGGAGAAGGAGTTTGGGGAGCAAACAGGATCCTAGACCTAGTCAGCCTGAATCCCAGCCCTAAAAGATGGATTGCAGATGGCAGGTCAGGAGACCAGGGCTCTAATCCTCGCCCCAGGGTTTTCTCCTTCTACCCTTGTCATTTTATCCCCCTTCAAAGTCCAACCCTGGCTTCAGCAGACCCAGGGAGCACTCCTGACTCTCGTGCACGTGTTTTGCTCTCTCTCTCCCCCGTCTCTCTCTCGGTGTCTCCATCCTCTGACCTGCAGCTCTGCCTGCTGCCTCACTCTTTAGAGACCCCATCCCCTAGCACCTCTTGTTGTACCACGGACGCTTCAGGAAGCGGCCCCCGTGTGTTCGGGAGGCTGCACCACCCACGGGCAGATGACTTGGTCTCTCTGACCTCAGAACCTCCAGCTCCAGCTTGAGTGCTTCATGAACCCCCAGTCCAGTACTTTTAGTGCCGTGCCCCCCACTTCCTAGTCCTTCTTCAACAACTTGGGTCAAGGGTAGAACCTTTCCTCCCTCTTGGCTTTCCTCAGAGTCCAGCTCGAGGCTAAGCACAGAGCAGGGCTCCACACGCGTCACACCTGCCAGGGCCTGGGACTGGGAACTGGCACTTCCTGTATTTACATCTCCTAAAATGCCTAAACACTCTTGCCCAGTGTGGCAAACTCCTGGCACATTCTATCTATATCGTGTTCTCAGCAGACATCTCTAATCAATCACGATGTGCTTTCCCATTGAGTCCCCTCGTAGTACCAGAATCCTTCTCAACACAGTCCTGCAGGAAGCTGACGATGCTAGTCTGAGGTGCCTTGTGGGAAAATATTTACTGGTCGCTCGTGTTTTAGGAACAGCTCTCTTATCATGTGGGTCTCATGTGGCCTCTAGAATAAGTAGAAACGTGGGGCATGAACTTAAGATGGAATTTTAAGGCACTTGAGCTGGGTACGAGTTGGGGGCTGGACTGGTCTGTTAGCTAATGAAAAGACCTATAGGAAACTGACAGGCAGCGGCAGAGACGCGGTGGGATGCCAGTCAGCCTAGAGTGACATCTGAGTGTCCATCTGAAGAAGGGAGCCTGGAATGTGAGGCAATGGGGCAGAAGTGAACAGATGGAGCTGGATTCCAGGAACAAAGAGAGGCTGGTGGGTCCTGCCTAGGATCTGGGAAAACCAGCACGGGGCTCCTTTGACTCTCTTGAGAGCAAGGACAAGAGACAGCAGTCGTGACCTGAAACCTCTCTTCCTGCTCACCCAGGTTGAAGTGTCATCCCCTTGAGAGGACTAGAACCCCTTCCCCTCCAAATTCAAGCAGTGGCAGCTCAGGGCACTCTGGAAGTTCCCTTTGTAAGCAAAGGAAGTTTTTATGGAAATTAAATGTGGATATCTGTGTTCCGGGAACATCAATATATCTGACAGAGCTGTGGTCATTAGGAGAATGCACAGGGATGCTGACCTCTGTCAGATCTCCCGTCGGCATTCTGAGGAATGATCTGGATATCCTGCAGCCTTGCTCTGACCAGATACCTGGACTGTGGGCTGGGTCTGGTCCCAGGGCTCTGACCCAGTGAGGCTGGAAGTCAGCAAAGGATGTGGCAAGGGTCTCCCTGCTCCCATCATTCTTTGCTCATCCTTCTTCTTCTACTGGCCCCATTCCTGGGTTCTGGGATGTGGCAGTGTGGGAGCAATTTTGCAGACTCTAAGCTCCGTCATCTACTAGTTCACCATCCTATGATTGGTGCCCAGCTCTTGACGAAGGGAGGACTGACCAGTGGCACCTCTCATCACTTCATGAGGGCAGGAGCAAGGCTGGGAGGTCCGTGGCGGGATCGGAGCCTAGTGCGTTCTCCATATATAGGGGAGTTACAATGGGCCGAAGGGAAGGCCACATCTTCCTGCACCCTCAGCCTCTGCTGAATTCTAGGTCTGGGATGTGAGGGGCTCTGGGCAGTTGTGGGACTGGGGCCCTGCTCGTCCCAGAAATCACTGGACACCCTAGTCTCTGGGCATTGCTGGCCATTCCCCTGATGCTGCAGTTACATCCACTGCCTGGTCTTTGCTTCCATTTTCCTGGCTTGGAGTTCCCTTCCCTACCTCGTTTTGCCTGTTTGAAACCCTCTCAGTTCCTAAGGTTCAGTTCCAGGGCCAACAGCTCCAAGAAGCCTTGCCTGGAGGAAGCTTCTCTTCTCTACACACCCTGGCCTCTCCCCACTGCTGTCGTTGTAGGGTCTCATCATAGTGCCTGCGAGGAGCTGAGGCCACCACTCTTGAAGCAGCCTGAAAGGGTAGTGATGGGACCCACCCACAGCTCAGGGATGAGGCCCTGCTGGACCTTGTGAACAGCTGTAAAGCCATCTGGGGAGACACCTGGCCCTGTCACTGTGCCTGCCTCCCATCCCCACTCTGGCAAGAGAGTATATCTGGGTCTTTATTTCTCTTGAAAGAAGAGCCTTCCATGCGTGTGGGCTGCAGGCATGAACAGACCTGGCCTCCCCCTCCACACCTTTGCTTCTTAGCCTCCGGGCTCAGGAGCTGGGCTCTGGGGATTGGAAAGGCGTGGCCTGAGGTGTAGGGTCTGGGTCATGCACCCCAGCTGGGTATGTGGTGTCTGTGCTGACTCAGCCTCTCAGTGTTTTGGTTTCCTCAGTTATAAAATGGGACACCTGTTCCCATCTCATAAAGCTATTGTGAAAATTATAGCCATCACGGTGCCTGCTCTTTCCTGCCTCAGGTTCTCTCTGCTTGAAGTGCTTTTCTCTTCTTTGCCTGGCTATTCCTATTCATCCTTCAGAAAGTCTGAGTGCAATGTCACCTCCTCCAGGAAGCCCTCCCTGGTCACTGGTTCTTATGTGAGTCTCTCTTCGGGGTTGGCCTTCCCCATTAAATGGTGAGTTCAGTGAGGGCAGGGGCCGTGCCTCCCTGATACTCAACCAGGGCCTGACACTTCAAAGGCAGTGACTGTTTGATAAGTAAATAGCAGATTTAAAGTGCAGGCACATAGGAGGGATTTAATCAATTGCAACTTTTCTTATTAAGTGCAGCCCCCAGAGCTGCTCTCAAATAATTGCTCCTCATTTCAGGCTTCCAGTAGAAAGGTCTACAGGCAGAAGGCTCCCTGTCCAGCCTGCACCAGTCTGCCTTTGCTGCAGAAGTGCCTGCCCACTGGGGCATTTACCACTGTCCTGACCCCTGATGCAGCGAGGGCAAGGAGGGGCGGGTGAGCTGTACCTGTGGCCTGAGACCTCAGTGTTGGTCTGCCTGAAAGAAGGCCCTGTGTGCCAGGGCCTCCCAAGATCCATCCCAGGTACAGAGAGCATCTGCATACAATCTGGTTGGTTTCCTCAGCCTGATGACTGGGCCCTGACAGCCTCTAAGCCCACAGATAAGAGGGAGTGCACTGCCCACCGTGGTGGCTGTGTTCAGTCTGGGATTCTGGGATCATTACCCACACCTCCCTAAACTGTATCTGGCCCTTGAATCCTCTTCCGATCACAAGCCTGGCACTCATATCTCCTTATCAAGCCACCTGGGTCCTGGATCACCTATTTCATCCTCTGGGTCTCAGTTTATTCACCTGTCAAATGGGAATTAGAACCTTGTAAGGAGGGTGATGTTTTGAGGAGCCAATGGAATAACTAATGGCAGCCCTCACAGCACTTTGTGGTTTGTGATAAATTTATCATGTGTGTTTTCCTGACCACGCAGAGACCTTTCTCTGGAGTCTCTAGGGTCTTAATGGGCACTGGGGAGATGAGATACCCACATGTGAAAGTTCAGGATGCCGTTGGGTGGGTGCATCTCTAGGGGTGCTACTCATATGGATACAATGTATATGCCCCTGGCGGTAGAGCAAGGTGGCTGTCCTGTGATCTGGGACAGACAGGCTGCTGACAGCGAACTCTGCCTGAGGTCTGGAGGAGAAGGTATCTGAGGCAGCTGCTCTGCCTTGCAGAGCCACAGCTCACAGCTTGAATTTCTCACATCAGTCACGGGTGGCCAGAGGGGCCCTGCGTACTGAGGACAGTGGCCTTGGAAACCCTTTGCCCTGAGCCCTGCTCTGCCTGAGCCATGGCCTGGATGGACACATTCGTGGTGGGGACACACCAGCCTGTACATGCACTTGTTTCACGTGTGCACGCATGCATGCACATGCACAGAGGCGCACAAACAGGCACGCAGGGCTCTAGACTGATCCCCTCACTTGCATGGACCCAACAACTGTCTCGTGTCTTTCTACACAGGATGCATGGAGAAATGATCGCCCAGCAACTTCCAGGAAGATTGTTCTGTCCGTTTCCCTCTTGTCTCTTCCCAGAACTACTCTATCAACTGGGAAACTGAGGCCAGAGAGGGTAAGCAGTGTGCCCAGGGTCCCACAGCAGGCCAGTGAGAGCGCCTGTCAGTCTCCGCAGGTCTGGCTCCAGGAGGCCCGCCCTTACCTGCAAGTGAGATGCCCTTACCTGAGAGGGAGGTGCCAGTCAGCTCTCTTCTCAGTATTCTGCTTGACAGATAGGGAAAGGGACTTGGCCTTGACCTCTTTCAAAGGGCTCCCACATCCCAGACCGTGCAGAGGGGAGACTCAGAGCCTTTGAGTTGGAGCCCCGGGCTGCGGGTTGCTTTTGCTCTGCACTGCTGGGAAATTCCAAGTCTGCAGTTGCTGCGAGGAGAGCAAGGCTCATTCACACTGTAACTTAAACATAGAGCAAGGAGCTTCATACACACGGTGTTGCGCGGAGGCAAAGGGAATGGGCAGCCTGTCTCAGTGACCACCCATTCGGGAGCACCTTGTCCCACTGTATGTGGGCCATGTGGCCGAGGCCAGCAGCCCTGGCTGGACAGCCCTGCATGGCTCTCCCCCCACCCCTGTCTTGCTGACACAGGCTCCCTCCTGGCCTCTCACCTCCCCAGCCCTCTCGCCCTGCCCTCCCGCTGGCAGGCTGCGGTAACAAGATGCCCTTTGTGTGTGCTGGGCGGGGGAGGGGGCTCCCTTCAGCTTCTTGCTGCTGAGTCACAGCTCCCTGCCAGGCTCTGGGGACAGAGAGTCACAGGTGACTGGCCAGGAGGCAAGGAGCCGAAGACCTTGGAGGTGGCCTCAGGCAGCCTTACCTTGTACTGATGGGGAAGCTGAGGCCTGGTGGGGTGGGGTGGCCTCATGCCTTCCGGAGGGCAAGCATTAAGCTAAGCCCCCACCCCTGTGGTCTAATGGGCACCCAGAATTGTCATGTGGTCCTCATAGTGTCCTACTTGTCTTTAAAATGATTTGGTGTGTCTGTGTCTATGTGTATGTGCATACACGCCCATGTCTGGGAGATCAGGTTCGTGAGCACTGGAGGGTGTAATTTTGTGTGTCCTTGTGTCTGCGTTTCAAGGGTCCCTGTGCCTTCTGCTGGAGACACCATGGCCTGGCTTTCACAGCACTGTCTGATTTACCTCTTCAGGCTCACCTGGCCTTGTCCTGACCCCACCGCCAGAGGACCCCTCTGCCTGCCTGGAGAACCTCTGTCCGGGGATGTGGATGGGGTTGGTTGCCTGTGACAGGCAGCTCTTTATCTGGCAAGTCATCTCCCCTGAATCTAAGATAGGGGATCCCTCTGCCCCTCTGTTCTGCGTGCTGTAGGAACACAGGCTCCAGAGCCAGAGTGCCTGCATTTGAATCCTGACTTTGCCATTTCCTAGCTGTGTGATTTGGGCAAGTTATGTCTCCTCTCTGAGTCTCTATTTGCTCATCTGTAAAATGGGATCATAATAGCCTTGCCTCATAGAGTTCTTAACAGGGTCGAATTTGTACTTGAAAAGCTTTTCGTGTGTAGTGCATAGCACTCCCTCAAGTTCAGTTCAGTTTATTATTACTATTGGAATTATTCACTGGGACCCTCAGAGATCCTATTGGAGATGCAAAGGTCTTATGGGGACTCTTCAGCCTCTGGGCAGCATTTGATACCCAGTCCTTCGGTCATAGACAGATGGGCAGCGAGGGGTGGGGCCAACCCCGGGCCGAGTTGCTGGTCCTGCACTGCCTCTCCTCTGAGTTGCGCCCCATCAACAGCAGGGCCCAGGTCTCTACAGTGGACTGCCCTGGTAGCTTAGTCGGTAAAGAATCTGCTTGCAATACAGGGGACTGGGGTTCAACCCCTGGGTCGGGAAGATCTCCTGGGGGAGGAAATGGCAACCCACTCCAGTATTCTTGCCTGGAGCAATCCCATGGACAGAGGAGCCTGGCGGGCTGCAGTCCATGGGGTTGCAAGAGTTGGGCACAACTGAGAAACTAAGCAACCACTGTACAGCGTGGGGCCAACACTGCTTCTGTGCTTACGGCCTTCGGGACCTCCGAGCAGCGCCAGGCCTCAGAAGGCAGGCAGGGCAAGGCAGCCATGTGGCTGGAACTGGCACTCCTCCCTTGACGATGGGCCTCCGGTGGCCTTGGCAGGCGGAGGGCTTCCTGTTGCTGCTGCTGCTGCGACTTCCCGCCTAGTGCCCAGGACCGCCATCTGGGCCTGAGGACTGGGCCAGGGCCCCGCCGGCCATCTGCTTGCTTGGAGCTGGCTGCTTCCGAAAGGCAGCGGGTTACCTGTGAGAGCTGGGGCTGCTGGAGGAGGCTTGGGGGTGGTTCTTATGACCCCAGGCTGCTCTGGGGAGTCCTGGTTCTCACTGCTTCCTGCCCTACTTCTCCCCACGCACACCAGCAGGGCCCAGGAGTCAGAAATCCCCACGCGTCATACCGGCCACTGCAAGGACTGGCTTGTGGTCTCAGGGGAGTTCCCGCCCTCCCTGGCTCCAAGTCTTCCATCTGTAAAGCGGGCAGGCTGGTTTCCAGTGTCCCAGACTTCTGTCCAGTTAGAGCTGCCTCTAGGCTCAGGTTTGACTGGGGGATATGCTCAGGGGTGGAGAGGGTTTCTCAGGAATAAACTTTTTTTCTAGCTTAGAACCTGAGGCCTGGCTTCCTGATCAACTGTAGAATTGTACAAAGTCCCACCTGATCAGTGAAGATTGGGTCCAAGTTAAGGTTCTTGCTCAGTGCCAGCCCAGTCCCAGTGCCTTGCAGGGGGACAAGAGCCCAAGAAACATCTTTCCAGAGATTTGAAGATTGGCTAAGACTGAGGAGGCCAATTCTCATTCACTCACTCACTCACTAATTCATTCATTCATCCTCCTATCCATCCATTCATTGACTCATCCATCTGTCCACCCATCCATCCATCTATTCACTCATCCATCCGTCCACTCACTCATCTGTCCATTCATTCCCTCACTCATTCATCCACCCATTGGTTCATTTATTCATTCACTCCTCCATCCTTCTGCCCACCCCTTCACCCATCTTCTTGCTCATTAATCCGTTCACTCAGCAGTTTACTGAGCATCAGTGCCATGCTCAACATGGTGTCAGGCTCTGAGGATGTGATTGTGAACCCAGGAGTCAGAGTAGGAGGCGTGCCTGGGCTTATTAGTTACCACACAGTGCGACAAACATGAAAATGGGATGACCTAGCAGAGAACTCACTCCAGTCCAGGGAGCCAGAAACAGCTTCTGAGATGCCGGGACTGAAGGGAAAGTTGACATGAGCCGAGAGTATTTAATCTCCATGATAACTTTATGAGACAGTCAGTTACTATCCCCACTTCCTGGGTGAGAAAAGTGATGCTAAATGAACAAATACATGGGCAACTTTCCTGCTGTCATGCCGCCAAGTAAATGGCAAAGCCAGGCAAGGAGCCCTTGTCTATCTGACTCCATGGAGTCACCTCTATGTTGTCCAGGCTCCATGGTGTTCCTGCCAGCCATGTGCTACTGACTCTCTCTGGTGAGCAGGTCCTGAGCAGGAGGGGAGGGGACAGCAGAGGGCAGCTGTCCCACATGTCCTTTCCTTTGACTCGCTGTACAAGGTCAGTGGGTGGCCTACACATCCGACTCTTAGAAGAGTTTGGGATGGAACCAGGCAGCCTCTTTCTGGGAACAGCAGTCATACCTTGGCCACCTGCTTGGCCTGAGATGGCACAGCCAGCTGGGAGTTCCAGTCCTGGTTTCCTATGGACAACTCTTCCCACTGCCTCAGCCATGGGGCATTGCTGGCCTAGCCCCTTTGGTTTCTTTTCCTGGGATACATTCACTGGAAGGCATTGGGCAAGAGCACTGCAGACCCTGCCTCACAGGTTTGGTTCAGTTCAGTTCAGTCGCTCAGCTGTGTCTGACTCTTTGTGACCCCATGGACTGCAGCATGCCAGGCTTCCCTGTCTGTCACCACTCCCAGAGTTTGCTCAAACTCATGTCCTTCGAGTTGGTGGTACCATCCAACCATCTCATCCTCTGCTGTCCCCTTCTCCTACCTTCAATCTTTCCCAGCATCAAGTTGTTTTCCAGTGAGTCAGCCCTTTGCATCAGGTGGCCAAAGTATTGGAGTTTCAGCTTCACCATCAGTCCTTCCAATGAACACTCAGGACTGATTTCCTTTAGGATTGACTTGTTGGATCTCCTTGCAGTCCAAAGGATTCTCAAAGTCTTCTCCAACACCACAGTTCAAAAGCATCAATTCTTTGGTGCTCAGCTTTCTTCATAGTCCAACTCTCATGTCCATATATGACTACATAGCATTGACTAGACAGACCTTTGTAGGCAAAGTAATGTCTCTGCTTTTTACTATGCTGTCTAGGTTTGTCATAGCTTTTCTTCCAAGGAGTAAGCGTCTTTTAATTTCATGGCTGCAGTCACCATCTGCAGTGATTTTGGAGCCCAAGAAAATAAAGTCTGACACTGTTTCCACTGTTTCCCCATCTATTTGCCATGAAGTGATGGGACCAGACGCCTTGTTCTTTGTTTTTTGAATGTTGAATTTTAAGCCAGCTTTTTCACTCTGTTCTTTCACTTTCATCGAGAGGCTCTTCATCTAGGTCCTCTTCACCTTCTGCCATGAGGGTGGTGTCATCTGCGTATCTGAGGTTATTGATATTTCTCCAGGCAATCTTGATTCCAGCTTGTGCTTCATCCAGTCTGGCATTTCGCATGATGTACTCTGCATATAAGTTAAATAAGCAGGGTGACAATATACAGCCTTGATGTACTGTAAGGTGGTCTGGCCTCACAGGTGGTCCTGGTCCAACCTGCCTGCTCTAAGTGTGCTCAGCACTGGGGGTGGGGTGGGGACGTCCTTTTCTAGATCTCTCCTCCAGAACTGTTGAATGAGCGAATGAATGAATGAGCTAGGGATGAATGAATGGATGGATGGGTGGATGGGTGGATGGACAGATGAATGGACGGATGAGTGAGTGAGATCTTTGAGGGGAGCTGGCCTTAAATCCCACACCTCTCCTGGACTTGGGGAAGGCATTTACTAACCACAGGTGGCTGGGCAGACCCTCATTGGGTACCCCATCTGGAAGGATCATGGTTACACTGGTTCTTGATTTCTCCCCGGCCAGTCTCTGGGATTGCCCCACATTGCTGTGAGTCACTCTTGATTCCTTGCTTTACTCTCCTTGCTGACAACCAACTCTATCAGTTCTACCTAGATGTCAAACATCCTCATGTCTCCCCACCCCCACTGTCACCATCCTCATCTTCTGTCTGCCAGATGACTAAACTGGCTTCCGAATTGTTCTTTGAGAGTCTGTTTCTGCCCCTCTATGCTCCTTTCTCCATATAGCTGTCAGAAGGAGAGCGGCCTGGTGGGACCTGGATCCTGGCGTGAATGGTGATGGCCACTGTGACCTGGTCCTGCACTCCTCCCTTGCCCTTCCAGCCTGACTGCGCCTTGGCCGCATCTCTCCTTTCTCATCCCTGGTCTCACCTCTTGGCCTTTGCGTGGTATCCCTGCTGTCTGGAATTCCCTTCCCCTGGGTGTTGGTGAGGCCTGTCCTTTTCACCTGGGTCAAGCACGCTGCATGAAAAGAACTTCCCTGATGGGCGGCCAGGATTGCCCGCACCCCCCCACCCCCCATTACCCTACTTTGCTTCTCCCAGGCTCTTGTTTTGTGGTCCTCCCACACCGCAACTAGAATGTAAGCTCCAGGACAAAGGGCACTTTCTGTCTCATCCATCCTGAGTCCAGAGCCTGGGCCAGAGCTGAGAGCATGCTCAAGGAACAGCTATTGAATGAGTGAATTTCCCGGTGCTATAGACACCCAGTGGGAAGGGATCTTGGTCATTTCTTGGCTGGATCTTGAGAAGTCCTCTTCAGCCCCAGGAGAGTGGGAGCTGGTTGGCCCTAAGGCAGCACTTTTCATCTCCTGATTCTTGGACTGTTAGCGTCTGTGCTTATCCAGGCCTCAGATCTGCTTTCAGTGGTTCCACGGGGCCCAGCTCGGCCACCGAACCTGACCCCTTCTCTGCAGGAACTTCTCTCCCCTATTTAAGGGCACGGTATGCTAAGGACAGAACGGGGACGCAGCGTCACAGGTCATGGGTTTGTGTTCCCTTTCTTCTCCTTCTCCAAGGTCACTTGGCACTCACTGAGGTCTCTGACCCTTGACCTCCCCTCCAGAAACGCTGGGCACCGGTGCCCTCAAGGCTGCACTTGAATCAGAGGAAATGCTTCAGCATGCTCAGCCTGGTTCCTGGCATAGGGACAGTGCTTAGTAAGTGTTTCTTGAGTTTGGAAAAGTCTCCGCGGTTCCTCATCGCTCCAGGGCATCTGCCCCCACCCACCTGCTTCCTCTGCCCTGGGGACATCCTACATATGAAAAAAAAAAAAAAAAATCTGCTTTCAGTGGTTCCACGGGGCCCAGCTCGGCCACCGAACCTGACCCCTTCTCTGCAGGAACTTCTCTCCCCTATTTAAGGGCACGGTATGCTAAGGACAGAACGGGGACGCAGCGTCACAGGTCATGGGTTTGTGTTCCCTTTCTTCTCCTTCTCCAAGGTCACTTGGCACTCACTGAGGTCTCTGACCCTTGACCTCCCCTCCAGAAACGCTGGGCACCGGTGCCCTCAAGGCTGCACTTGAATCAGAGGAAATGCTTCAGCATGCTCAGCCTGGTTCCTGGCATAGGGACAGTGCTTAGTAAGTGTTTCTTGAGTTTGGAAAAGTCTCCGCGGTTCCTCATCGCTCCAGGGCATCTGCCCCCACCCACCTGCTTCCTCTGCCCTGGGGACATCCTACATATGAAAAAAAAAAAACAAAACAGGACCCACAGGACTCACAGGCCAGCCCTACTCAGGTGGGCTCTGGCCACAGGAGGGAGGTGGGGTGTGAGTGGTGTGCCGAGCTCTCTCGGCACGATTTACAGTGGTTTGCCTTTTGGAAAACATTGCAGTACAAGGTTGTCCAAGGTCACTGCCTCTGTTCTGTGATCGCTTTATGAAAAGGGAGAAGAGAAAGTGGGCAACGTTTCCAATTTTTTAAGCAGTTGGCTCTGAGCCAGTCACTAGGCATCAGAGAAAGGCAGCTGGCTGCACTCGGCCACATCCGGAAAGTATCTGGAAGGGGAGGAAGGAAGCAGATGTTTCTTAAGGAACTACTGCGTGCCAGGGCCCATGCTAGGCAAGCCGTAATAACGAACAGTCACTCTGCTTGGGACGGGCCAGACATTCTTATAAGTTTTTTATGTGGATTAACTCATTTAATGGATTTAATCCTCACTCCATCTCTATGAACAGGCATTATTGTTCCCATTTTAAAGATGGGTTAGTCGAGGCAATGAAAAGTAAAATAATACACTGAGGATCCTGCAGCCACCATGGGTGTTCTTTAATCCCAGTCTCACAATACCTGGAAATGAGGATCCTGATTGCTGCTGGTTTTATAAATGAGAGTTCTGAGGCTTGGGGAGGTAGGGGGTTTGTCCGAGATCACACAGCAAGAGGTGTGGCTGAGCTGGGGTTTAAATCTGGGCTGGGTATCTGCAAGCAGAGGGCTGTTCTGTGCTGTGCAACTTGGCTGCTGTCTTCGTCTTCTTTCCCTTCCTCTGTCCCCTGAAATGAATGGTCCGGGGGGGTGTGGGCTGGATGAGCGGCTGCTGACAGTCTTTGAGGACCAGCAGAGGGGATGGGCGCTAAGCCAGCCCCCAAGCTGCTGTAGGCCCCTCTGGTTTCCCTGCCAGTGGTGCCTTGGGGTTTATGTGAACATCCATGTTTCCAACACAGACCTAGAGGAAGAAGCTGAAATCCTCCAGTAAACCTTCCGCTCCCTGTTAAGCTGCCTTCTTTGTTATCAGAGGGGTGTCAGGAAAGACTCAGATAAAGAGCCCATGTCTGGGCCCCACCATCCCGGAACAGACCCCCACACACCACAGGATGAAGTCAGATGGAAGAACTTCCTGGGTTCGAGCCAGGGCCTACTTGGGGCCAAGGCATGAGTTGGCCCAGTGTGCTGGCCTGCCTCCAGCCTGCAAAGCGCTCCCTGCCTGCTTCAGGGACAGTCCTTCTCGGCTCTCCCTGCCACCATCAGTACCTCCTCCCAGGATAGGATGAGATGCCCCCCAGAACCCGGGAGTCCCTGGAAGTCAGAATCCTTGTCTTTGAGACTATCTCCAAGCGTGTGCTGTAGGTGAGCCGATGTAGGAAGAATCCAACTTTGAGGGTTTGGAGAATGGGCTCTTGTCTCAGCCTTAATAATGACTATTTCAGGAGACAGGACAATATCCAAGGCCTTACTTTTCTCTTCCATACAATGGGTATAATAATGTGGTTCCTCAGCCAGCAGGTGACAATCAGATGAGGCAACGGCTAAGGAAGCACTTTGAATGTGGTCGGATCTTGGTAGCTGCCCACAATTACTGTCTTGTCCTGTGGTCCCATGGCTTTCAAAGTTTGAGTCCTGCTGGAACCACCTATGGAGCCTAAACACACCAATACCTGATTCCTCCTCCATGCATTCTGGTTTCACTGGGAGTCCTCGCCAAGTCCTGGGAGATGCTAGAGCTTTCAGGGGTTTCTAACAAGTGGCCACATGAGGGAACTGCTGTGTGGCCCTTCCATTCTGTGGTTTCACTGACTTGTCAGATGACAGGGGAGCTTGGAGTCAATCTCAGGCCCAGATTTCTCTCTGTTCTTTCTCTATTCCTGTCCTAATGTGGCTTGCTGAGAATCCTACACACCTGCTTTTGATGGAACATGCCTCTGGCAAATGTCTGGGGAGCAGCAGTGCCCCGTGATTTTTGCTGACCTCCTTTTATGGGGAATCTCTGTGTTGGGGAGTGGGAGGAGAGGAGCCTCAGGCAGGTAAGTCTGCCCTCTATGTTCGCTGGGGGCTTTCACCTTAAAGGTCCAGGGCAGGAAAGGGAAGGTGACGGAGCACCTTTGAGCACCTACCACCCGCTCCGTGCTTTCTTGTGGATTAGCTTAACCAACAGAGGAACTACCTTGCCGTCCCCACTCTCAGAGGAAGAAGCCAAGGCTCAGATGGGTCCCAAACTTGTCTGAGGTCTCGTGGAGCACAAACTGCAAAGCTCAGGTGACTCCTTACCACATACTCAGCCCACGCTACCACAGGGAACGGACAGGCGCCAATGGAGGGGGGTATCATTCAGTAGTCAGGCAGGCTTGGGGCTAGGGGTCAGGATTTTGGGGGCATAATGGATCCCCTGGCAAGGTCCCCTCTGCTCTCTTTCTAGCCCTTCCCCTTCTTCCCCGCCTCTCTGGTTTCCCAGAGCAGACAGCTCTGGATGTCTGCGGAAAAGGAGGATCATGAACAGCTGTTTCCTGTCTTAGAGTTCAGTGCTAGGGATCCATGCATCTCCAGCTATCATCCTGCGGCACTGACTTAACTTTCTTTGCTTTGGAAGTAATCAGATGGGAGCCAGTGCTCTGTAAGAGAGGGGACGACATCATCAAGATCAACCTCAGGCTCACTGGCTGGATCTGAGGAGGACCAGGAGGTCAGGGCCGTGTTAGGACCTGGGAGCACCACATGATAAGGTGGCCACAGGGCAGGCTCCCATCACTGTGGATGTCTTCAGTGCCAAGCAACAGTGAGCCTACTTGAGGGGGGTAGTCAGGGATGGTATTCCAGGTCCTGCTTATCCAGATTCCCTCTTTGAGTTGGAGATGGAGTCTCCATCTCCCCCAGCCTAACTTTTCCCCATCTGTAGAATGGGAAGTGCTGAAAATCACCACTTAGGCAAGTGCAGGGTAAAGCCTTGGAATGAGAGCACATAGAAACATCCAGCCAGCCCTACTTCCTTTCCTGCATTTACCAAATCTTATGAGCTCCTTTGGGGAGTCAGCTCCGAGCAGATATTTGTACCCAGAGATGGATGAGAATTACACCTGCTTCCTGGGCTATCAGCCTCAGTGGGAAAGCCAGTGCTGGGGGTGAAGGAGGCCATCGTTTGTCCAGTCTGGGCCACTGGGGCAGGTTTCATAGATGAGGCGCCCTTTGAACTGGTTTGAGAGAGAGCTGAAAGTTTGCCAGGGGTGTGGGGGACAAAAGGGCTTCTTAAGCATAGAGAACAGCCAAGACCCGTGTGGGGTGGGGTAGTTAAAGGCCTCTTGGCTTTCTCCTTTTTTAGCTGATATTTGGCAGTAGCCACAGATGAAGCTATTGGTGGGGGTCTCAGGCAAGACTCCAGTTTAGAGAGCAGAATCTTTGCCTGACGCTGTGTGCAGGGAGGGGCACTGGTGTAGCAGGGCAGGCTGAGGCAAGGACGGGCTACTGGGGAGGGGATGTGCTAGTCTGGCCTCCTGCTTCTGCCTACCTTCTATCTGCACTGTGTCAGGAGCCTGTCTTGCCCAGATGTGGACAGACAAGAGCTAGGAAGCACCAGCCTGGCCCTCATCATTCCCTGTTCAGCCCCAGTGGAAGGAACGATGCTGTCATTTGCATTTCAGAACCTGTATCTCCCCACATTTTCCCTTAATAAGAGCCAATTACACCTCTGCCCCAAACCGCAGGTTGCCTGCCTGTCATTGGGACTTTTATCCTGTTTGGGGTGGGGAGAAACTTCTCCCTTAAATGTCACATTTAGCATATGCAAATGAAGATAATTGTCCTTAATGGAAGATGAACTCACCTGCTTGCTGAGCGCTTCAGACAAAAGCAGGCATTGATGAAATGGGCACCAGGCTGGGTCTGGGGTCTGCTCTTCCATTTCCCGCCTCAGCCAGGGGCTCATTTGGCCTTGCCCACCTCCCTCCACCCATCTGGAAGATGGCAGTCCCAGAGTCCCTGCCAGTTAGAAGGAGCCCCATGCTGAGTTTATTCTTCCATCTGACAAGTGTGGACACTGGGGCCTGGAGGTGGGAGGGACTTGCTCAAGGTCATAGGCTGAGTCAAACCTCTTGGGGGAAATCAGAGTGGAAGTCTGCAGCAGCCCAGGCTTGGGGAAGTGAGGAGATCTGATGATTCTCCAAGAAGGCAGACTGGAATGGAGAGGCAGCCCTGGGATCTAGAACTTGTTTCAGAGAGTATGTAGTTAATGGTTAGGCCTTTAGGAGGGACGGTTTCCAGTCTGGGTGTTGTGCTGATCTGGAAAGGGCTGGAGAGGAGAGGGGCTCTGGAGGCCACGTCATCCATTTCCCAGTGGAGCCCAGTACTGCGTCCATCTCCACCATGTCTGCCTCAGACCAAGAATGGAGTTGGGATGTGCTCAGAGGGCATGAGCCCTCTGTCGCTTCAGTGTGCCAATAATGTGAGCGTGTCCTCCAAGTGTATATTCCCTAAAGAGCTGGGGTTCCCTTTGGGGATGAGCCTTGATTGATTGCCCCTTGTTCCCTGAACTGACCACAAGATGAGGAATCTAAGGAGCTCCAGACTTGTGTTGGGAAGATCCCCTGGAGAAGGGCATGGCAGCCCACTCCAGTACTCTTGCTTGGAGAATCCCCATGGACAGAGGAGCCTGGCGGGCTACAGTCCACGGGGTCCCAAAGAGTTGAACATGACTGAGCAGCTAAGCGCAGTGCACTACAGACTTGGGTGGGCCTTCCCTGGTGGCTCAGATAGTAAAGAATCTGCCTGCAATGCTGGAGATCTGGGTTCGATCCCTGGGTTGGGATGGTCCCCTGGAGAAGGGAATGGCAACCTACTCCAGTATTCTTGTCTGGAGAATCCCATGGACAGAGGAGCCTGGTGGGCTGCAGTCCATGGGGTCACAAAGAGTCAGATGTGGCTGAGCGACTGACACTTTCACTTCACTTTCAGACTTGTGTGGAATGTGGAGATCTGGCCTTTTGTGCCCCAAGAATCAAAGCTCTGGCCTTGTCTAATTTCGTGGTCAGGGTTTGGGATAGTGCCTCCTGTCTGGACTTAGGTTCTTGCCTCGACCCCTAGGGAACTGTATTGTCAAGTTTGAAAATCTGGATTCTAGCTCCAACATGTCCACTTAAGCTGCATGACCTTGAATATCGTCCTGTCCTCTCTGGACCTTAGTGGTCTCCCCTGTAGGGGGATGTGATGTACCTGGTTCTTTAGAGTACCGAGGAGGGAACACCAGTGGGCTCAGAATGATGGCTAGTACATAGGATGTACTCAGTAGAGATTTGCTTGAATCATCACTTGTTCTTTCCCCTTCCCCTTGCCTGTGGAGGGGTCTGAGTCCTGCTATGACCCCCACCCCAGCCCCCGCCCCTGCGTGCCCCATTCTCTGCCCACTAGCCCTGCCTAGCTGCCTGGGCTGTCTCCCTCCTGTTACCTCTCACGGAGTCTCCCAGATTGTCAACTCAGCCCAGCCACCTCTCCGCTGGCTGACCCAGGAATGCTAGTGACCTTAGGGGAAAGGCACAGGGAATCTCCAGGTTCTCTTTTCACCAGGTGTCCTGACAGGTCTCAGAGAGGAACAGGGATTTGCCCCAGGTCACATGTTGAGGTCAGGGGTCAGCCAGTGCATCTCCAGCTTTGATGGTTTATGAGCTTCTATCACAGTGAGGTGCATCCCTGTGGGCTGTGAAGGGCTCAAGTGTTCCAAGAGGAGTCCACAGCCCTCGACACCAAAAGGCAAAGTGAGGATGAGGGGAGACGAGGCTTGGTCTGAGCAGGGTGAGTGGAAGCCCAGCTCCTGGCAGATGTGCGTCCTTATTCCTGCCTGTGCTCCAGGCTCTCTTCTCTCTGCATGGCTTTCTCCAAGGCCCTGCTCCCTGGGGCTGCGTAGGTCGCCTCCCACTGCCAAGCCTGCCCGGTGATTCAGATCAGGCCAACGACCACGGCTGACTTGCTCTTCTGCGGGTCTAGGGATGGAGGGCGTGGGCCTCCATACATGCCCTCCCCACAGCATGATGACTAATTCTAGGCTGTACACACAGGTAGTGTCGGAGCTCTTGCCTCATTTTGCAGAACCTGAGACCAAAGGTCACACAACCAGCCGATCGCCAAGCAAAAAACCAAGATTCCAACCCTCTGGCCTCAGAGGGTTTCTCTGATGCCTCACTGGATGGAAGAAGGAAGGCCTGATGGCAGAGGACACACCCACCTTTCTCTCCTGATGTCTGGGCCACAGGCAGGAGCGGCAGTTCTCAGAGATTCCCAGGGCACTGGAAGGCAGGCCACTAGCTGATGGACTCAATGCTGGGTCGGAGCAGGAGCCCTGGCCTCCCCTGGGAGCGTGTGGGGAGCTCCCTCCCAGCTCCGGTCTCCTCGGCCTGTCTTCAAGGCTGCCCGGAAGCCGTCTCCCTGTGATTAACGAGCATATCCCCTCCCGTGGGTCCCATGCTGGGGGATGGATGGGATGTGGCTTTGGCTGGTGTGGGTAGTGCTGGGGTTTGGGGAGCCTTGGAGTGTGGGCTGCAGCTGTTTACTTGGCAGGGCCTTACTCACAGATGTGAGGCTGTGGGGGTGAGTGGGGACGTGAGGGGTGGGATCAAACCCAGAGAGAAGCTGGTGCCATTGCCCCTCCTCAGAACGAGCCCATTCTTGGGCCCCTGCACTCCTGGAGAGGACCATTGCTCTCAGAACCCACCCCTGATGGTGGCCCAGCTCTCTCCAGCTGTCCTCAGATGCTGGTCCAGTTTCTTCTGCTCCCGTACCTGCTAGATGCTGACCCCAAGGCTCCTCTTATTCTTGGCAGTGTGGTTTTGGTTTGGGGATTGAAGCAACACTGGACTCAGGACCCAGCTCCAATTATCCTGGGCAGTGGAACTTGGAGCTGGGAGAGGCCAGGCTTGGAAGAGTTCTTAGCTAATGGAAAGATGGAAGCGTGGGCTACTCCCTGCTTAGCTCATCTCAGGGGACAGGGCAGGCCCTGCATCTTCCTAGAGCACAGGCATAGGTTTCCAGGATGTGAGCTCAACACCAAGGGTGGGGGTCCTTTCCCACCCCATCTGGGACACTCTTCTGTTCCTTGCCCAGAGGGCCTGCCAGGTCTTTTTCCACCTGTAACAAAAAGTTGTAAGGGAGATGAGCAGGGAAGCTTCCTGAGTTATCGGCTACTGCTGTCGTTCAGTTGCCCAGTCGTGTCTGACTTTTTGGGACTCCATGGACTGCAGCACACCAGGTTTCCCTGTCCCTCACCATCTCCCGGAGCTTGCTCAAACTCATGTCCATTGAGTCAGTGATGCCATCCAAATGGAGAGTGGAGAGGGCACTGAGTATGCTTTGTCAGGGCTGAATAGTTCTGTGCTCGTTGGTATAATTCACCTGCTCCTTCTTCTTCCTTCCTTCCAAGCTCCACTCATCTCTCCATTAAATTATCCATTTGCCAATCAAATCATCCATTCACCCATCTGTTACATTATTTCCACACACCTCTCCATCCGAGCATCCATCTATTCTTCCATCCGTATACTCTGGTTGAATGCTTATGCTAGGCCAGGCCCTGTGCTGGTTGCTAGGATACAGAGATAAACAGTTCACCCTCTCTGCTCTGAGAGGATCCCCAGGCTAGTGACCAGATATAAACATCCACGTCTTCTCAGCAATGTCAAATTGTAATGAAGGTGAAAGTTGTTTCATGAATCCAGAGGATTAACTGACTCCAAGTCAAATGACACCTCCTCTAGGAGGTGATCACTCCATGTGACCACACCATATGACATGGGAATTTGACAGGCAGAGAAGACGGCAGAGGGCATTTCTGGCAGAGGGACCAGGCTTTACCAGGGCCAGAGCTCTTCAAATACACAGCATGTACAAGGGGACACAGCACTGTGATTGCAAGTGGCTGAGTAGGGAGACGGGCTAGAGAAGAAGGAGCTGTGCTCAGGGCCAGAGGGTGGACAGCCTTGGATGTCAGGTTAAGGCTCTGGAATTTCCCTGTGGTCCTTGAGACACCAGGCAGCAGTGGGAAGCAGAGATGTGGCCTGGTCAGACGTATATATTAAGAAGATCATCCCAGCTGCATTAAATATTTCCTAGGCATGTGTACCTGGCTTTGAATCCTTCTGTTAAGACACTGGGCAAACGAATTGCTCTGTTTCTGCTCCAGAATGGAGGGGATGCTCTCTACCTCACTGATTTGTGTGGTATAAATGAGATGTTACCAGAGAAGTGCCTGGCATAGTTCCTGATACACAGTAGATGCCCCTGAAAAGTGAAAAAGTGAAAGTGAAAGTCACTCAGCCGTGTCCAGCTCTTTGTGACCCCCATGGACTATACAGTCCATGGAATTCTCCAGGCCAGAATACTGGAGTGGATAGCCTTTCCCTTCTCCAGGGGATCTTCCCAATCCAGGATTGAACCCAGGTCTCCGACATTGCAGGCAGATTCTTTACCAGCTGAGCCACAAGATGCCCCCTAACCACCCTATTCTGAGCTTTGCCTAGACCCAGCTGGAATGAGAGTTTGGGTCTTCTGCCAGTCAAGTGACTTAGCAGCAGCAGCCAGTCCTTTAATCTCCAAGGACCTCAGTTTTCTCATCTACAGAATGGACACAAGACTAACGACCATGTAGGATTGCTGTGAGGAGTGGACTAGGTGATGGGGTGTGTTGGACGTCACCATAGGGGCGTGAGACTCAGAGAACCAGTGATGTCCCAGCTTGGGACTTGGGACTGGACCAGTGACCCTGGGTGCTCTGGCACAGGGCCACCTGAAACTCCTCCCGCCCATGAGTAGCTCCCTCATCCCCGCTCTGCCTCGCCCTGCCCAGCTGCTCTGAGGAGATGGCTCCCTGGCCCCAGCTGCTAATCCCAGCAGCAGCAGTCTGAGGCAAGGCCCGACACGTCTGTGGCACTCAGCAGCCTGGTTTACCCAGGGCTGTGGTTCCTGAAAGAAAGTGTTAGTTGCTCAGTCATGTCCCACTCTGCTACCCCATGGGCTGTAGCCCACCAGGCCCCTCGGTCCATGGGGATTCTCTGGGCAAGAATACTGGAGGGGGTTGCCGTGCCCTCCTCCAGGAGATCTTCCTGACCCAGGGGTTGAACCCAGGTCTCCTGCATTGCAGGCAGATGCTTTAGCATCTGAGCCACCGGGGAAGCCTGGGCCCCCCCCCCAGCTTCGGGCTGGGGCTGCTGCCCACCACTCCTGCCAGGCTCTCCACACTGACCTTGGCTCCTGCCTGATGGGACAGGAAGAAGTCAGAGAGAGACGTGTCCAAGAAAAAAGCCATGTCTGTAAAGGGCCCACCCTACCTACCTTCTGCAGTGACTGGAAATGTGGAGTGGGAACATCTCATACCCGTGTCCTCTCACTTGTCACTTGTCCTCTGAGGGAGCCTCAGTTAGCTCATCTGAAAAATGGGAATGATAGTACCAACCTCACAAATTCTATCTTGGGGTCAAGAAAAAATAGGGAAGAGAAAGACCTTTGTAAAATGTCAAGTGTATTCCGTGCCTAGTGGCAGGGTCACCTAGTTCCGGGCCTTGTTCTCAGGGACAATGATGCCGTCCTGTGGGAGCAAACGACAGGCCAGGCTGGTGGCCAAAGCGGAACAGCTTCCAGAAAGAAAGGGTTCTGGGGACTAGGAACCAGGAAGGCCCTTGAATTCCCTCCTTCTTACCTGGCCTTGCTGCGCTGCACGTGTACACATTTGCACACACAAATGCACACTCACGCATCTACGCATCACGCATCTCATTCATGCACATTTGACACCAACTCACAAATTCGTACACGTCTCTTACACAACACAGGCACACACAGAACCACACCGCGTGCCCACGGGTACCTGCACTTCTCCAGGATGCATGTGTGTGTTCACTCACAAATGCACAAACCCTGTTATACACCCTGCAGCCCCTTCACAAACGATAGCTTTTCCGCGGCAGAAATACCCACACTTCACTGTGCTGACTTTGATACCCTGGAGCAGAAAGTACCAGAATAAACATCACACTATAAAGTGGCAGCTCTGTAGATCTAGAAAATAAGGGAGAGATTATAGCGAGCACCTTGGCCTCCCTCATTTGCTACTTGCTGACTTACAGCCAGGGAAAATGAAGTTCAGAGAGGCGGGGAGCAGACCACAGACGACTCTGTGACCTTGGCCAAGACAGGAGTCTCATTACGGTCATGCAGCCTTTCTGACAGCCCACGCCCCTTCTTCTTGTTGCTTTTCTGCTCTGAACATGGGCTCTGGCAGCCTCCGTGGTCACCCAGTCCCACGCTGTGTTTTCGGCTCCTCATTCGGGGCAGGACAGAGATAAAGTCCCTGACGGGAACACGAGCAGCCCCTGCCAGGGATGGCACACACAGTAGGTCACTTCCCAGCTGGGTTTTCTGAGAGGACAGAAGAGCTTGGCTGTTCACTCCAGAAAGGGTGGTGTCCAGGGGCTGGCTTACCTATGGGTACCCCAAGCCCAAGGCCAACAGATTACTATTTTTCCAGTAATATTTGCTACTTGAAAAAAAATGATCGACTTCAAAAAATGAATGCAAAATCAAAATTAATTGATGTTTAATTGAATATGTGCATAATGTAACATCATGTCAACTTGTTAAATTCAACTCATCTCAGCTCCTATGAAGTTATATGTAAATGATATTTGGAGTGGGACGTAGATGCATTCTGATGTGTTTATTATGATGTGGTCTGACATTCTAGAGTGAAGGGGTTGCAGAGGGGGGCTATGAAGATTTAAAAGCAGCTCTACTGGGGCGAGGCAGAATGGTGGTGCTGCCATAATGGTTGAACTGCTTTCTGACAGTCCTGTCAGCACCTGCTGGGGCCTCCCTGGAAGAGTCGAGCGTTTTCAGTATCTGCCAAGGATAAGCTAACCTTTGGACAACCATTTGAACTCTGATATTCTAGAATCTTCCTGGACAATCCAGCAGGTTCATGCAGCAGCTGAATCTGCTCTGTTTGCCCTGGTTGTCTCACTGAGGCAGATGGGGCAAGGCAGGACAACCTGAAGAAGCGGAGATGATCCTTAACTTCGGGGACCAGGGACCGCCAGATTTCAGGTGTCTGAAGGACGAATGACAGCAGTTCTGCTAAAAAGAATTACAGTGGGGCTCACTTCTGCACGGTCTGGGGCTGTTCACACAGCCTTTGTAGGCTCTTGATCTTGCTTTCTCTTTAAGATCACATTGGGCGATCAGGATGAGTTTACAAAGCTGGGCAATGGGGCCAGGGAGGCTCAGGAGGGTTGAAGAAGTCTCTTAGGTTCTTACCACTGAGAAAGCACAGCTCTGGGACCAGAGCCTTGCCCTCTTGACTCTGGGCTAGGCAGAGCTCCCCTGCCCTACCGCTTGACCTCCCGGATCCCTGCATTTGCATCTGGCTTCCTCCTGCCTGCAGTCTCCAGGCCTCTATCACCCAGCTGCCGAGCCCAGCACGCTGTTGGAGCGGGTTCCTACTCACAAGGAGCCAGGCGCTCCCTCACACTCCCCAGCCTCCTGTGCTGAGGTTGGCCTGTGTCCTAGTTCTGGCTACTGGATTGTGAGCAACAGGGGTGTGTCCCTTCCAGCCTGCAGATCTGATTTGTCCTCAGCCTGATGGAGTGTGGGCCTCCAGGCCCCTGTCTTGTCCTGGCCCAGCTCTGGGGGCCTTGTTTTATAATTTCCCTGTACAGCGGTGTTGGAGCAGCTGTGAAAAATATAGATATAAAATATATGTAAAAATATATTTTACATGTATTATAATTTTATATAAATTGTCTTAGAGAGAGCCCCTACATTGTGTAAGTTTCAGGCCCAGGAAACGTGGGTGTGCCCCTGTGACGGAGGCAGTTAATGAATGTGTATCTCTACCATCTGGTGTCCCCTCTTCTGCAGTGGCCTTAGAGGCCAAAGCAACAAGATGAAGGAAAGATGCTTGCCTGGTGTTGGCCTTTATGTGACTGAGAGTAAAGCTAGCTGTGAAGTCACGGAGACTTGGGGATTTGTTACACATCTTAACCTACAATGCTGACCCATGCATACACTTCATCTCCATTTCACAGAAGTGGAGACTGAGGCTTTGTCCTTGGTGGGTAGTGCTGGTGTTCCTAGAGTTGCAGTGGAAGAGCAGGGACTTGGAGCTTGCTTCTCACAGAGACCAGGACTGTAGGAACCGTGGTCTGTGGACTCCAAATCCAGAGCTCTGAGAGCAGGAGAATTGGGTTAAGGCCAGGTGTTCTAGAAGCTTCATGGAGACCAGCCCATTTCCCCAGGGACCACAGAGTGAGGGGTAAGTGGTGTAGGGTTGAGCTCTGAGCCTGGAGCAACTTTGGGAGTATTTGAAGGTGTTGGGCGCTCTCTGGGACATCGGGATCCCTGCAGCTCAGCACCTCAGATGCTGACTTCACAGAAGGAGGTCAAGGTCATGTGCAGTCCCTTTCTACCGGTGTGGATGGAACAAGCAGACCCGACTCCTGGCACAGCTGTCCCCTGATCTGACTTTAGAAGGAAGCTTGACACCCTCGCCTGGGAGAAGGGAGAGGCCACAGGTTTGAAGATCTGAGGGATTAGGGCAGGAGAGGCTGTGAACTGGTGGCCAGCTCTGCCCGCTCTGGGCTGAAGGCAGTGGCTGCTGGAGTGCGGGAGACCCCGCGGGCCCGTGAGCCAGAGCTCCAAGAGCATCAGAGATTCATGTTGCCATCTTAAGGATAGTATCCTTAATAAACTGTTCCATGCACAGTGCTGAATTTATTCTTCAAGTGCTAATCAAACCAGTGGGTATCACGTGGGGGTGTGTATGGTCTGTACATGTATATTTTCCCGACTATACGCAAGCATGTATGTACTACACAAGTAGGCGTGTCCACCGTTTTATCTAAATGGAGAGTGTAATACTCACCTATTGTGGTGAGAGGATTAAATAAAATAACTGGATGCAGTGCGTTAGCAGGGGCTTGACCCAGAGCAGCATTTGCTTCATGTGTGCCCCATGCTAAGTAGCTTCAGTCATATCCGACTCTTAGACCCCATGGACTGTAGTCTGCCAGGCTCCTCTGTCCATGGGATTCTCCAGGCAAGATATGCCCTCCTCCAGGGGATCTTCCCAACCCGGGGATCGAATCTCCGTCTCTTATACCTCTTGCATTGGCAGGTGCATTGTTTACCACTAATTCTATGTATATATTATTATTGCTCTTGCCTTGGTTGTAAATATTTGCACAGTTCAGTAGCTCTGGTGCCACTAAAGGAAGGGCTCTGCGGTGTCAGTGTAGTCCTCAGACCTTTCGGAGCCCAGCTCGTTTTGCCTTGTGATGCTCTGGTCTGGGTCGTCTACCGTCTCCTGTCCTCTGTGTTGGTCCCTAGTTGTCTCTTTTAACTGGTGAGCAGAGCTAGAGCCGCAGTGAGTCTGGGCAGCCTTGGGTGGCCTCAGAGGCTTCTGCCAGCTGGGCTGTGCTCTGGTCCTGTCTGCCGCCACTGTGGCTGAGCACGGCAGCTCTCCTGGGTGCACACAGCGGCACCAGTCAGCTCTGACCCAGCCACATACCAGCTGCGACGTGCCCTCTGCTCTCTTGTGCTGCTGAGTGAGCAGCTTGACAACTCGCTCGGCTTGAGATAGGAAAGACCCCTCCCTGAGCTGGATCTTGTCTAGAAAGCTCTCCCCATCGTGCTAGGCCAGGTTCACTAGAAACAGAGGGTGAAATGGGGATTCCCGGGCAAGTGCCTTGTTGAGGGGTGTTCTCAGAAGAAGCCAGTGAAGGAGTCAGTGAGAGAAGCCAGAGAGGCCTCCTACAAAGCAGAGATGCAATGGTCTCTTACCCTGATCCCACTGGAAATTCTAGAGTATGAATTGCCCCAAAGATTTGTCCCAACTTGAAGCAAAGGGGCTGGGATTTATTTATTTTTAAAGCAATTTTTTTAAAATTGGAAGATAATTGCTTTACAATGTTGTGTTGGTTTTTGCCATGTGACAACATGAATCAGGAGCTGAGATTTAAACTCCAGCATTAAAGTCCTATCTGACTTTTTGCGACCCCATGGACTGTAGCCCTCCAGGCTCCTCTGTCCATGGGATTCTCCAGGCAAGAATATTGGAATGGGTTGCCATTTCCTCTTCCAGGGCATCTTCCCAACCTGGGGATTGAACCTGCATCTCTTGCACCTCCTGCATTGGCAGGCGGATTTTTTACCACCTGGGAAGCCCAAGAAATTCCTGCATCTTCTGGAGAGATGGCTCCTATCAGCCAAGGGCAGTTCTGTGGGGAAGGGCACAGTGTGTGCTGTTAGTAACGCACCATCTCCCCACCCCTTGCCCGACAGCTGGGGGTTGGAGCTGTGGGCTGGCAATGGGTCCATGTGGGGCACGGATCACACCAACCACGCCCTACACTACCACTTGTTCCCTTCAAGGATGAACTTGTGTTCTTCCCGGATTCAGTTCTCCCTGGCTTAAGAAACACCCATTATCTGGACCTACTGTGCACCTGGCCCCAGGGAGGATTGCCTGTCTGGGTCTGTGGTACCTTCTGTCTACTCCTACCTACTCTGACCCCCTGGGCCTTACTCTTTCACTCTAAGCCCTGCCCAAGGCCATGTTCACAAAGGCTGTGTGAGAGTATTTGCTCCAAAGCAGAGAGGGTTGACCTGGAGAATTGATTTTCTGTTACGGAAAGGTGCTAGAAAGGACCCATTTTCTTTGGAATTGGTGCTGGGAGGTGGAGGAAAGGTCTAATGTATGCATGTTTTTTTCCTTTCTGCAAACTTTCCAGCCAAGCAGAGGAGGCTGCACAGAGAAGCGCTCTCTCTCCTGCCCTTCTCCCCACCCTCTCCCTCCTGCTGGGCTGTCTCAACTGCAGCCCAGCCTTGTAGCTACTGCTGGGGAAAACAGAAAACCACAGCTATGTGGCACCAAACAGGCCTGCACCATGTTTACGCAATGACAGAGGCCTGGGCCTGACTCCAAAGAGGCGGGGGCCTCAGCAGCAGTCCAGACAGCCCTTCCACGTCCAAGGCTGTGCTTTGGAGGCCGAGAGGGCTGAAAAGCCTTTGGCGGTCACTGCCTCCAAGTCTCTCATTTCACCAGGAGGCCTAGAGACAGGGAGCGAGTTGGCCAAGGTCACGCAGAGAACTGAGTTCTGGTTT
>SJYR01002597.1:205842-262987 GCA_006410655.1 Kobus ellipsiprymnus
GGGACTTGTTCCAGCTCACGTGTGGCTGCTCTCAGCTCCTGCCCCCTCCTCCCCTCCCGTCTTTCACTCTTTGCTGGCAGGTGGATTCTTTACCACTGAGCCACCTGGCAAGCCCGCCCTCTACGTTACAATTCAGCTCAGTCCCCGAGCCTGCCACCTTAACTGTCTCACCGTTTCCACTTTTCCACGAAATGTGTGGCCTCCATGCTTTAGAACTCTGGAAATCTGACCACTTGTTTCTGCTCCAGTCTTTGAGGTCACCAATGAGGTGTCCAAACCGATTCCAACCTTATTTGTTCTGCATTTGGAGATCTTTGTTCTGTATCTGACACTGTGATCCCCACCCCACCCCACCTTATCATATAGCCCTCTCCCTTTTTGTCATTTTTAAGTCTTTATTGAAATTGTTGTAATATTGCTTCGTGTGTTTTTTTTTGTTGTTGTTGTTTTGGATTTTTGGCCATGAGACATGTGGGATCTCAGCTGCCTGACCAGGGATGGAACCCACGTCCCCTGCATTGGAAGGTGAGGTCTTAACCCCTGGACCACTGGGCAAGTCCCCGACTCCCCTTTCTTGAATCTTCAGTCCCCAGCAATGCTTCCTCTTCTGTCTAATGCCCCAGACTGGTTCCCCCGCTGCTTTCTGTTTTTAGTCTCAGCACTTTTTGCCTAGGAAATGGGTAAGGAATAAGAAAAGCGTCCTTTATTCCTAGGGATACAGCTGTGTCCATGCTATTGAAGACTTGAAAGTGACTCTCAGATTACCCATCCTCCGCTCTGAATCTCCACAGATCGTTACTACCTTTTAGGACGCCCTTCCTGGATATCTACCAAGTTCTAATTAGAATCAGCGCCTCCTACATCAGCTTGGTCATTTTTTAATATTTTAAACTATTTATTTCTTCCGCTGTGCCAGTTCTTAGTTGCAGCTCAAGAGATCTTGATCTTTAGTTGCAGCATGTGAAATTTAGTTCCCTGACCAGGGATTGAACCCTAGGCGTTGGAAGCTCAGAGTCTTAGCCACTGGACCACAAGGAAGTTCCAAGCTCATCATCTTCTTCATCAGTGTCCTTCATTCTTGGTTAAAAACTCCACTCAGTTGCCAGCATCAGAAATCTGGGTTTCATTCTTGATGTGGGCTAACTAACCCTTCTCCCTGCCCCAAGATGTTGACATCCTAATTCCTTTGCAGATGTGATTAAATTGAGGATTTTGAGATGGGAAGATTATCCTGGATTATCTGGGAGAGCCTGGTATAATCACAACAGACCTGACAGGAGGGAAACAGGAGGCTCAGAATGAGTAGTAGGTGATGGGACAATGGAAACAAGAGGCTGGAGTGATGTAGCCACGGGCCAAAGATTGCTGACAGTCCCTGGAAGAGGTGAGGAAGCCAGAAACTGGAAGAGGCCAGAAATGACTTTTCCTCTGGAGCCTCGGGAAAGAATAGTCCTGCTGATACCTTGAGTTTAACCCTCTGAGATTCATTTTGGATTTATGGCCTTCAGAACTGTAAGGGAATAAATGTATGTGTTTTCTCAGTAAATTTGTGGCAATCTGTTAGAACAGCCGTGGAAAACTGATAGCACTTTCATATTCTCCATCACTGGTTATACTCATTTGGTCTCAAATCCTATCGAATTTCTCTCTAAAATATCTCTTCGATTTGCTCCCTCCTCCATTCTGTCCTCAAGCCCATGCCATCCTCATTTCTCCCAAGAGCTTTAACTAATCACCCTATGTTTCTAAACCATGCCTTCTGTTGCTTCCAGAGTTAGACTCTGACTTGTGTTTCGTGGAAAAGATGGTGCCCTCTTCCACAACCTTGACTTCCAGGCTAGGGCAGAAGATCAACATGTTTAGACTTTGGGGAGCCATGGGGTGTGTGCTGAGATCAGTCCCTACTCTCTCTCTGTTGCCCGTATCCCTACCTCATACTCTGCCATTGAGTCACATGGGGTCA
Organism: Kobus ellipsiprymnus; assembly: GCA_006410655.1. NCBI lineage: Eukaryota > Metazoa > Chordata > Mammalia > Artiodactyla > Bovidae > Kobus > Kobus ellipsiprymnus. The sequence goes on from SJYR01002597.1 coordinate 207,806, forward strand.
GCCACAGGCACCCTGCTGTATCGTCCTTATCCAGAAGTACTCCTCTATGACTTCTACTAAAGCTTAGAGATTTGGGCCTTCTTTGTGCCTCAGCTTTCTCATCTCTCCCATCAAGAGGCTTGTCCAGATGAACTCCACAGCTGTATGGAACTCTACCCTGAATAACTGAACCAAGTCAACTTCGTTGACCACCCAGTGTTCAAAAGTTCTCTCAGTGGCCACTAACCCACCCTGTCTTGGGAATAGATGGTGTATAATGGGCTGTGTTTCCCACTGATGCCCTCTCAGAGTCAGTGGGCTGTGCACACTTGTGCAGCATATGTGGGCTTGTACGTGTGTGTTTTGAAGGGAACAACAGAATTCTAAACAGTTTATTAAAGAGCCACTAAAGGCGCCTTGGCTATGAAATTTCTCCAGGAAAAAAAAAAAAATCTCTATTTTGACGATTTTAAGTGTTAATGATTCAAAACCATATGGATCACATTTCCCTCCCATCCGTATGGTTTTTAAAAAGTATCAGTGAGACTGCTTAGGGCAAAATGCATTTATGATTCTATCGATCCAGCAGCTTTGTGAAGGCCATTCAACAGAACTGAGAGCCTGGCAGGCCAGGATGCGGGTCCTTCCCTGGGCGCTTGCTTCGTAGTCTCCAAGGAAAATTGCTCTTGGCATCTAGGGAGAGTTTTCGGCCTGCAGCTTGGTGGGAAAGGAATGCTGTATCCCGGTGGGGTTTTTTTGCAAAACCTCCAGAACTAATTTTAAAATGACTTAGTCTTTGGCAGACTGAAGAGGTGTTAACTCAAACCCGGGTGTATTTCAAGGGAAATGTAATTAGAAAAATGCTCTCCTAGTTAGCTGGGAGACTGTGCCGAGCAATAAAGATTCTTGTTGGGTAGCTGTTTGGTGAGATAAAGCCGTGCTGTATCAGAGTCAAGGTGTAGGCGCACATGTGGGCTCCCCACCTTTCTCCCCTGCCCAGGTGTAGGGGCCATGAAACCCATCCACGCTGCGAGGACACAGCAGAAATCCTGCTTCCACTGTGCAAGGACAAATTCTAGGAGTTTGTCTTCCTTTCGCTTTGTCCCTTCAGCATAGTGGACACACACTCATGACCACTCTCTGCAGCACTACACACTGTCTCCCCATTGGGTTTGACTCTTGGCCTCAGCTTTGCGATCCTGTGGGGAAGTGACTTGTCAGTATCCTATATCCACCATTGTCAGGGACTAGCCTGTGGCTTGATGTGTAGTCAAGTGGAATGAACGTGAGGGAACAGGGTAAAATTTGAGAAGCTCTAGCAGTGTTTCACTCATCTGTTCATTTGATGCAACCACTCATCAATCCCCCCATCCATTTTCCTTTCCAACCACCCACTGGCCACCCATCTATGCATCCTTCCATCCACACAGCCATCCATCCTCCACCATCCATCATCTATTCATTCTTCCATCCACTTATCTACCTACTCATCAGACACTCATTCAATATATTAGATGCTTTTTCTTTAATCACACTGCATTTAGTATAAAACGATCTTGGAAAATTTTCAAACCCTTTGACTCTACTAGCATATTATGGAGAAGGCAATGGCACCCCACTCCAGTACTCTTGCCTGGAAAATCCCATGGAAGGAGGAGCTTGGTAGGCTGCGGTCCATGGGGTCGCTAGGAGTCAGACATGACTGAATGACTTCACTTTCCCTTTTCACTTTCATGCGTTGGAGAAGGAAATGGCAACCCACTCCAGTGTTCTTGCCTGGAGAATCCCAGGGACGGGGGAGCCTGGTGGGCTGCTGTCTATGGGGTTGCACAGAGTCGGACACGACTGAAGCGACTTAGCAGCATATTATAACAACAAGGAATAGCCACCTCAAAATATCTTAATATTATGCCATATGTACTTAAATTTTTCCTTATTAATCAAAATACTATAGAAATGGTTAACGGTGTATATGTGAACCTCTACAATTCTGTCTTCTTATCTCCCCAAAGATGGTGTTTCTCATTCTCATGCATGTTTTAATTTTTTTCTTACCATGTATTTATATGTTCATAAACAATACAAAGGTTGGCTTTTCAGGTTTTAAAGCTCTATGGAAATGATGTCCCACTCTAGGTGTCATTTTATAACTTGATTTATTTTTGCTTATGGTCCTGTTGCACTTTTTATGTCTATATCTATTAAAGCAATTATTAGCTTGTTGTATGCTCATCTTGGTCTCCCATTTAGATTGCAAGCACAGTCCAGAGGGCAGAGAGCTCATCTTCACATCACCATTTCCCCAGAGCCTGGCAGAGTCCAGCTGACTGACTGCATTGTTAATGGGCAAAGCTCTACTGAGTGTCAACCCTGTACCAAGTGCCAGGCTCTGGGGTGGATACCCCGATGTGGCTCAGCCTCGAACTCAGCTCCAGGGTTCAAAGACAGTCCAGATCTAGAACCAGGCTAGAGGTGGGAGGGAGTCTACAGAAATGCAAAGGAAGACTGAAAAGTTTGATGACAGGGGAGAGGGTCATTTAAATCGTTTCTTCATTTAAGGCCTTAGGTCCCTTTGTCTGGTAAACCTTTGCATGCAGCATGGAATTTTTGAGGCTTTATCTCATATACCCATTCATCTCTTGATTCATTCATTCAGCAAATATTTACTGAACACCTACTGTGTTAGGCCTATGCTAGGGAGCCAGAAGGGTGTTTCTTGCCCTCAGTCTTATGGGGAGCAACAGAGACAACAAGCAAGCAGATAGGAAGAATGTCAGATGCCAAGAGTCCGATGGGAAGAATGTCAGATGGCAAGAGTCCGACGGGCTGTTGAGTCCCAGCCTGGGTGCTTACTTGGGCGATGGGGACTCCTCTCTGAGATTTGAATGATAAGAAGGAGCGGCTCTTGCAAGACCATGGGGGAGAACATGCAGGAAGGAGGGAACTGGGTTGCTCCAGGCAAGGAGAATGTCCTGTATGTCTGGGACAAGACTGAAGAGAGAAGCAAGAAATTAGAGCAGTCTTAAGATTGCCTGTAGGGTGACAAGGAGACTTAAGAGGGTTTTTAAACAGAGAAATGATGGGATCCATTACTTTTAAATGAATTAAAGTAGGGGCCCGAGGGCTGGAGCCGGAAAAGAAGCCAGGACACTCTTGTACAGTCCCAGTCGAAGTGGCTGCCGCTGACTCTGGTGGTTGGCAGTGGCGATGGAGAGAGGCAGCTTTGGGGTGTGTTTTCAAGGCAGAGTTCATAGGCTTTGCTGAAAGGGTGGATGTAGAAGAAGAGTGAAAGGGCACGTTTGTGACCTTGAACCTCTGGTGAATGGTGGGAGTCATGGTCACTGAGAGGAGCAGATTTGGAGGTTGGAGCAGAAATAGAGAGTTTTGCTTCGGCTCCATTGATCTTGAGATGCCTCTGAGACAGCCAAGTGGAGCTGCCCATCAGGTGACGCAAGTTGGGGTCCTAGGGAGAGGCCACACCTGGAGATGCTGCTCTGGCTGTCTGCAAATGACATCTGGTGACTGGCAGGTGCCTTGTCCTGTCCACCTGCCAGGAGGTGCAGCTCACAGCCTCCCCCCACATTCACTGTGTCCTTTCTGAGGACTAGGCAGGACAGGGATTAATGCACCCATTTTATAGCTGGGGAAACAGAGGCCCAACAAGGGCAGTGAGTGGTCTGACCACCCAGGCAGAGTCTAGTCCCCCCCGCTCCCTGCCCCACGCCTGGGTTATCCCCAGACCTCCTCTATATCGCTGGGTGAGTGAAGGCGGCTTCAGCCTTCCCTGAAGGTCTGATCTTCAGACCTTGATCTTCCTCTGTAAACTCCCTTTGTGGTTTTTATGGTGCATCCAAGCTCAAAGATGCCAGAATGAGGGCTCGGATCCAGCCTTTCCCTGCATGTCCCTATGTATGTTCTGGTGACCTGTGCCGGCCAGGGGCTGATGGTCACTCAGTGAGAGGCACTATGATGGGCTACTACACTCCACATTGTAAGGGGAGGGCAATCAGATATCAGGTCATGATGGGCAGGGAAAGGACTTATCAAAAGCATAAGTTGCATCCCTAAGCGCTTACATTGCTACAGGCATGAGGCATGGTTCTAAACACGTGCAAGGTACTACACACTTGAAAAGTAAGTACAAGAATCATAGCCATGTTATAGAGTGGAAGCCAGGCACGCCCTGATGGTCAGGGTCCCACAGTAAGGAGCAGAACTGGGACTAGACCCAGGTGGCCCCTCTCAGCCATATCACTCCGAGTGGCGTTAAATCAGTATGTTGCTGTCACCTGTTACATTAGAGGTGGGGAACTGAGCCGTTTGCCTTAGGGTCATATGGAAGTCGCAGGTCCCCGTGGCCCACACCTTGTGTTGGTAGGAGCTTCCGGGGACAAGGTTCCCTAGGATACGGGTCTTTGCCTGCCTGTTTGTGATAGGCCCTTGACAACGTAAATAGCCGTGGCTTGGGGAAGGGCAGACAGAGGGCCCTAGCGCACAGGCCATGGCCAGATGAGCCAACGGCTGGAAGGAGAGGCTCGCGTGCCTGGGTTGTGCTTCCCGCCCACGGGAGCTGGTGACCAGGGAGGAGATCATGCTGGGGCTCTTCCGGGGGTAAGGAGGCCTGGCCCCCGTCTCCTCCACCAACTAAGCACCTGTGTGACCCGGGGCTAGGCCTGGTCCTCCGCTGGGCTACACCAGCTTTGTCTCTAAAATCAGGGCTGAGTTAGAGTCAGAGCTGCCATTCTCCAAGTAAATAGAGTTAGCCCTCCATATCCGCGGGTTCCACACCCACAGATTCTACTTCCACAGATGGACAATATTTGGGGAAAAAATTTTCAGAAAGTTCCAAAAGAACTGAACTTGATTTGCTGTACTCCAGCGACAATTTATGTAGCATTTACATTTGTTTATAATTATTTACGGGACACTTGCTTTGGCTTCCCTGGTGGCTCAGTGGGAAAGAATCTGCCTGCAATGCAGGAGATGAGGGAGATGAGGGTTCAATCCCTAGGTCGGGAAGATCCCCTGGAGGAGGGCATGGCAACCCACTCCAGTATTCTTGAAATTCCATGGACAGAGGAGCCTGGCAGGTAAAAGGGCTTGTAAAGAGTCAGACAAGACTGAGCAATGGAACACACAACATACATAGTATTAGGTCTTATACATAATCTAGAGATGATTTATAGTGTATGAGATGATGCATGTAGGTTAAATGCAAATATTTCACCATTTTATATAAGGCACTTGAGCATTCATGGAGTTTGGTATCTGTGGGGGATCCCAGAGTCCATCTATTGTGAATACTGGGCTCCAACCAAAGTGAGTGCTTGCTGTGTGCCCAGTGAGGGGTGTCTTGGATTGGGACCCACCCCCTGCCCCATCTTTTATTGTGGTATCAGCAGGTGGACCCTGAACATCTGATAGTGTCCCTCCTGGGGGTGAGGGGAGAGCATGGTATTAGGGGACACCTCCTTGAGAGGCCAGCAGAGGAACCCTGGAGGAAACGACTTCTCAATTGAACCCTGAAATGTGAGTAGGAGCTCACTGAGCAGACGGAACCAGCCTCGGACCCTGCTAGACAGAGCACACTTAAGATGAAAAGGAGATCGATCTATTTTTTTGTATTGAGGTAAAATTCACATAAGATAAAATCAGCCAATTTATAAGCATTTCGTGCATCCAGTTCCTTCTGCCCAGTTCCATCAGCTGTTTGTCACCCCGACCTTGGTGGTTTCCTGTTCTAAACACTATGATTCTATGATTCAAACAGCAGAGCAGTTTCAAGACAAAACACACATTGGTCACACAGGATGACATCATATTTACAAAAACCGTTTTGCGATAGATATGACATCCCCAGTTTACACTTGGGGACACTGGGAGAAACCGCAGAGCTCTGTGGTCCAAAGCCACGCAGTTGGGCCAGGGCCAGGATTCTCACGCAGACATCTGAGCTCATGTCTCCGGCCCAGGTGATGGTCTTCAGACCAGCTGGGCACCTGGTTAGGAATTCAGATTTAGGGGCAGGGGCCCAGGCATTTGTATTTCTCATTCCTCTGTCCCCCCCAAGAATGTGGAAGAACCTGATCCCAGCGCCTCAGGGAAGAAATAGCCAGGACCTGCGGTGGCTCAGGCCTGGGCAAAGGGGTCTGAGGTTACGGAAGCCTCAAGGTGGTCCCTTTTCAGTGGTGGCAGCTGGTGGGCTGGCAACTCGACAGTGGTGGGTGTCTGGGGGTAGTGGGGAGGGCAGGTGGAGCAGGGAATGGGGCCCAGGCAGCTCTGGGACAAAGCCCTCTTTGCCAGCATCCCCAGGTGTTGGCCCCGCTGACAAATGGGCCACGGCTTCTCTCATTAATTTGCGGAGTGGCGTGTAATAATAAAACGCTCCTTAAAGCTGGGATGTGGCATGAGCGACTGCTTTCTCAGGTCCTAATAAGGATCATTAACTGCGTATGAAAAGGTTTTATAAACATTTGTTAAACTCCCCGAGCTTACGGTGCCCACGGCTCGGGGCGCCCCGAGATGGCTCAGTCAGTCAGAACCAACTGGAGAGGGAATGATCCGGGGCCCAGGCCCCTGCTGGCACCTTGGGAGCGCCCCCCTCCCCCAGCCCCTGCCCCAACTCCCATGCTTCTCCCACTTGGCTGTGAAGTGACTCGGGGCTTCCCGAGCTCTTGCTTCTGAGCAGGCCAATCCAAGGTGTTGAATGAATGGGTGGGTAAGTGAGTGGAAAGCCAACCCCACCATTTCCTAAATCTAGACCTTCGGGCAAGCCCTTTTACCTCTCAGAGCCTCAGACTCCTCACCTGTCAAGGGGCTATTTGCTCCCTGGGTTTCTGGGAAAAGATTGGCTGCGGTGGAACACAGATAATGGCTTCTGGTTGCCCTCCTCCTCTCTCTCCCTCCCGTCCTCCTCCTTTCCTCTCTGTAGTTGGAACTCTCATCCCTGGAAGCGCAGGACTGGGGCTGTAGGGATTCCAAGAAAAGGGAGGGTGGACGGACCCTCTTCTGAGTGGGGAAGAAGGGCCTGGGAGTCAGCCTCCTGCAACCTGTCAGATCATCCATTTTGTTTCCCATCATGCTCTGTGCTTGGAGAAAGGAAATGGCAGCCCACTCCAATACTCTTGCCTGGAGAATCCTATGGACGGAGGACCCTGGCGGACTACAGTCCACGGGGTCGCAAAGAGTCAGGCATGACTGAAGCAACTTAGCACATGCTCTGTGCTATACTCACTCCCCACAACTTCCAAATGTTCAGAAAAATTATGTCATGCATAATTATCTGCTGTTAATGGCCTTTGGGGCCGTGGAAGAGGTTGGGGCTGACTGGACTGAGCAGGGAGGGGAGACAGCAGGATTTGGCCAGCCTGGACCAGCCCTGGGTGGCTGAGCCTCCTCCCTGCAGTGGGTGGGAGCCACCACAGCAGGAGGGGCCTCGAGGGGCTTGCTGCTGGGACTCCAGGGAAGAGAAAGCAGGAGGCCGTGGGGCTGGCTGGGCCCCACCTTGTTCTTACCTGCAAGATGGCCCGGCAGTCCTTGGAAGGACTCTTCTTTGGCTGAGCAATCCAGTACCTCTCCCTGTGTTCCACACGTGGTTTCAATGGAAGCTTGGGGCACACCCCCAAGCTGGCTGGTGCCCAAGATCCAGCTCCCCCCAGCAGTCCCCTCCCTTCCCCTACTTCCAGCACTTTCTCACCCCTCAGCTCTCCGTTCCCGAGGAAACTTGATTATAAAACCACAAACAACACTGGCCTGCTTATTTAAGCTCATTGCACGTGTGGCCCACTCCCCCAGGCCGAGCAAGAGTTTCCAACAGGACGGCCAGGGAGGAAGGGTGTGGTGGGGGCCAGGGTGGGGGGAACAGCGCAGAGACAGGTCCATGAACTGGGAGTGTTTAGAGGAAAATCTTTATCGGGGTGACCCTGGTGAAGCTGGAGTTGGGGCCTGTGTGCCTGTGTGTGCCTGTGTGTATATGTGTATACGCACCGTCCACACTTGACTCGTGGACACAGGAGTTGGGAGTTGGTAAACAAATCTAGATTCACTGGCCAAGACAACTGTATACCAGAAACTGTGCCAGGCGCATTTACATCCATTTGACCACAGATCTTTATCCCAGTCACTCTAAGAGGAGCACACTCTTTTTATTCCCACTTTGTACACACGGAGATTGAGGCTTTGGAGGTTAGTGTCTTGCCCGACATCACACACACCTCAACTGGAAATCCTCCCTCCGTGCTCCCACCTTGACTTGCCTCCACGCTGGCTCTTGTCACACTGCATTCGAAGAGCCCAGCTGTGTGCCCAAGTCTGCCCCTTGCTCCTCACACTCCGGGGCGTGTCTTCTTTGTCTTTGTTGCACTAGTATGTGGCTCAGGCCCTGAGATGCGGGAAGGAGTCAAAGCCATATGATGCACCCTTAAGCGATTGTGCTCAGTCACCCCGGAGCAGAGGAGGGTGCTCCGCAGGGAGGGAGACTTGCAACAACGGTGCAGCTGCGGCCAAACCTGGTCCCAGCTTTCTTCGTGGTTCTGGACTGGGCTGCGCATCAGAACAAGCTGCACGGTTCCCCTTGCTCATCTGCCCTGGGGCCCTGGAATGCATTTGTTCATGAGCCTTCCCAGGGGATTATGATGCCAGGCTGCTGGGGGACTGCTGTGCACGCCGTGCTCCGTTTTCCGCAGGAGTGCTGAGTGTAGGGTGGGAGAAGGCCCTCTAAGACTCGGGCTCACAAAAGAGGGAGAAAAATCAACCAGCGCCACGACCTGCTGGGAAACTCACAGCCATGACTCATGGACAGATGGGGGAACCTAGGCTCAGAGAGGGAACGAGCTCACACAGTGGGTGGGGGCAGAGCTGGTCACCTGGACTCTCAGCCCAGTCTTGCAGTTTGAACCAAAGCCTGAAGAGTGAGTGTGCGCATGGCATGGAGGAAGGGAAGGGATGGGGCGATGTGGGTGTGAGACTACATAATGCTGTCAGCTCTTGCCATGAAACCCACGAGCTGCCTCACTTAGTTAAATTTATTTCGTGTTTTCCTCTTTCAGTCAGCCAAGCACGTTCAACCTCAGGCATCTCTCGTGAAGCCAGAAAGAAGGGCAGGAGAGAGTTATAAGATTTCCCTTTCAAAAGGAAAAGAAAAAAAAAGTCCTCCTATCTCTTTAGCTCTCTCTCCTTCCCTTAAGGGAAAAATATGGATCGGAGATGTTTTTAGTTGCAGCACTTCCTTGCAGCTCCTATGAATGTTTGTCTAGCTCCTCGCGGGTGCTGTGAATTTACAGCTCGGCATCTCTGAAAGTAGCTTCAGGGAGAAAGATGGTGGAATTTTATTCCTGCTAATTTAAAACAATAATAATTGTTCACGCGTTAGGAAGCATTTCTATTAAATCAATCCAATCTTTCGGAACAACTGGAACAGAATGAAGCCAAATTTCCCGACTGGGCTTCCATTGGCTTCGTGACATCCACTGATTCATCCTGCCTTTAGTTTCAGCAAACAGTGGTTGAGAGCTGAAACAGGCCAGCACTCTGCTAGGCACCTTGGGTGAGGAAAGGGGAGACAGTAAAGAGTGAAGTGGTGATCCCAGACGCGGGTGTGACTTTTCTTGTGGGGCATAAGAGGACACGGGTGTCAATCACGACAGCATGGCTATGGGTTTGCAGACCGTGGCTCCCCTGGGTGGCTGGACACCTAGTGGTGGCTTCTACTAACATCAGGATCCAGGAAGAAGATGCGCTCTGGGGAGAGAGAGGTTGTGGGTTCGCTTAGCCAGGTCTGTGTTTGGCGAGCAGTGAATGTGGGGTGAACGCGATGGAATAGAGCCCAGGATGGGGGTTGGCGCTGGCTTAAGTTGAACCAAGACCTGAGTCAGACAGAAGCTTGGCTCCTTAGAGAAGTCAGGGCAGGGAAACTGAGATCTAAATTCAGAATCAAGTTGAAAGGGGAGAATTAAGTGGGGAATGGGCATCCATCTCCGATTAGAGAACAAATCCCGTGAGTCTGGCAGAAATGAGGAGAGCAACCAGAACTGCTGTGTCAGGGGGTGAAGCTGAGCTCAAGGCTGTGTCTGTGCTGAGAACTGGTCTTTATTACGATTCCTTGTACATGCTGTGGAGTAGATCAGATGCCTGCTTATAGCCGGAACACTTACAAGGCTGCATTTTTGGGCCTGTGAGTCATCCAGGAGGAGGTGTTAGGAGGGCGATTGAGCAGAACAGTCTGCATCCTAGTGGGAAGGTCTGAGCTAGGACGGAGGAACACTATGGCCCCCTCAGAGATGCCACTGTACAATAGATTTTGTCCAGAGAAGGAAATGGCAATCCATTCCAGTACTCTTGCCTGGAAAATTCCATGAATGGAGGAGCCTGATAGGCTACAGTCCATAGGGTCGCAGGGAGTCGGACATGACTGAGTGACTTCACTTTCTTTCTTTCTATAGTTCCTTTTGGAGAAGGAAGTGGCAACCCACTCCAGTGTCCTTGCCTGGCGAATCCCATGGATGGAGGGATACAGTGGGCTACAGTCTATGGGGTTGCAAAGGGTCGGAAACGACTAAGCAACTAACACACACACGCATACAATGGGTGTTGCCAGCCTCCCTGAGGCGAATATGGTGGAGCAGAAGAGAGTGGCTGGGGGACCTGGAACTGAACACCCCTGTGGCAAGAGGACCATATGCCCTGATTTGCCAGGGAGGGACCTGGTTTGTGTCTATGTTCTTTGTAAACATGAACTCAGTTCCCCCTCATGGTTCCAAAGACTGAGTTTGGATGGGCACTGATAACGTTTGATTATCACAACATCTAAAACAAACCCAGTACTTTGTGGGCCTGCCCATCAGACTGTCAACAGGCCTTTGTCTTGAAGAATGTCTCTGCCTCTTCTTCCAGTGCCAGCCTTCATTAGCTTGGTAATCTCTGGCTTGCTGAACCTCACTTTTGTAAAATGGCCATCACACAAATAAATCAAGTGTCTCTTTCGCACAGTTGTTGTGATACTAACATGGATGAAAAAGATGTTTGTAAGCTCTCAAGGGCTTCATAGGAGACTATGCCATCTCTCTGTCCCTCTCCCCCTCCAGAAATCAGGCCATGCCATCCTTGAGGCAGGGAACGCATGCTGACTGCTCTGGGACCAGGAGGATAATGACTTCTTTTTCTTTTCTCTGTCCCCTTTCTTCTTTGTCCTGAGGATTCCTGAGGTTCTGTGAAGCCACAGAGTGAAGACTCCTGGGACTCAGCTTAAGGTGCCTGAGTGGGGAGGACAGGTGACTGAGCTTCAGGGGAGGGAGTGGCAGTGATTACACCTGTGTCCTCTGAGACCTTCTAGAAGAAGGTCCAGAGCCATAGCTGCCAAAAAAACCACATAGGCTCCATGCACAGAGAGGAAGTTCTTTCGGAAGGAGGGAGGTGGAAGGCCTGCTTGCTCTGGGTGCTCAGACCATAAGGGGAGGTTGCATTTATTCAGGATTATGAGGCTCAAAGCCATATCAAACTCAGTGTGTTGAGAAAAGAGGAATATTTGTCCTGGAGAAGACTTAGAGGCCAAGGGTTTATTGATCTTCTAAGAAAAGAGCTGTTTTCCTTTCTAGAGTTGATGTGCATTGAGACAGATGCCCCAAGAAGGTAGTGAGTTTCCCATCCCTGGAGGAATGGGAGCAGAAATTGCCTAACTACTTGGAAGGGATGTGGAGAAGCAGCAAAGCAGGGGCCTCAAGTTGGACAGTTGACTTTCAATCTCCCTTCTAGGCCTGGGACTCTCCCAACACTAGCCTCTCCTTTTGGCAGCCAGCTGCCTTCTGAATGAGTTGCAAGCCCCATCAGCTGTGGCCTCCTCACTGGGGTGGGGCTCCAAGGGAGCGGCCCCAGCCTCCCACTCCCACCATGCCCGGCCACTGTGTGCACAGCCTCTGGGGTGCCTCTTGCAGCTACCACCTTCCTGGAGTGAAGAAATGGATACATTGGTTTAACAAGAAAAAGGCAAAAATTACACACACACACACACACACACACACACACACACAGATTTAGTATGAAATAAGAAATGCTGTCTTGCTTTGGCCTTTTATCATAAGCCCATGGAGATGAATATTCTGACCTAATAATCAAAACAGGCTGTAATTGCAAACAGACTCTCAAGGCTGCATGGCCAAGGAGAGAGCAGATGAGATACCCGCTGAGCACAGCAGGCCTGGCCCCGCCAGCCCTCCTCCCACCCGTGGTGGATCGATGCGGCCAGCCAGCCGCGCACCATTTTGCTGGCCTGACTTGATGGAGCCCTGCTCACATTCTGCCTTCCTCCAGGGACCCAGGGCTCCCTTTGCAGGAGAACCTACTCAGAGGAAGCCAGCTCCTGCTCCTATCCTGAGAAAAACATGACTAGCTATCCTGCAGCATCCTGAAAAGCACAAAGAGGAGGGACGGAGGCTGTGCTCCCAGGCCTCCTGACCTCCACCTCCTCCTGGCTCTGGAAGATGTTCTCACGGGTGCGCCACCAAAGCTGGAAGGTCTCTGTGTCCCCTCCCTGCTCCAACCTCCTTTTTGTGTTTTGCTTCAGACACACCCTCAGCTCAAATTTGCTTTGAAGGTCAGTAATTTCCACTCCTTTTCAAAACAGCTGCCCAGGTCTTTTGGGACCCAAATGTTGATTCTCTGTACTGAGGAATGAGTCTCCCTCAACAACAAGTACATTCCAGAAATATCCATCCAGTATCTTCAATGGGCAAGACATCCAGAGGGACCAAACATGAGCCAGGCATGGGCCCCGTCCCCAGGACACTCCCAGTAGCAAGGATTCAACCGCCAAGAGAGGACCAGGAGCCCATCTGTGCCCCTTTTAGGAGCTGTGGGAATTCTGAGGGTTGGGTGTTGAGGTAGTGAAGGGTTTTGAGCTAAGTATTCAGGAAGAGGAGGATTTATATAATGAGTTGATTAGGAAGGGGTCTACCAGGTGGGGGCTTCCCAGGCGGCGTCAGTGGTAAAGAACCCACCTACCGGTGAAGGTGACATAAGAAACTTGGGTTTAATCCCTGGGTTGGGAAGATCCCCTGGAGGAGGGCATGGCAACCCACTCTAGTATTCTTTGCCTGGAGAATCTCACGGACAGAGGAGCCTGGCAGGCTATGGTTCACAGGGTTGCAAAGAATCAGACACAACTGAAGTAATTAACACACACACATACTCACACACACATTACCAGGTGGATGAAACCACCTCAACTGCTCCAACCCAGACTGTCTAAGCAAGGAAGAGGCTAGGCAAATTAGTGGTGAGTCTGAAGATGGTCTGATGGTCTATTGTGACTGGTGTCTGGGGTTTGGGGTTTGATGATGGTGGAACCTGTGTGGGGAGATGAAGCTGGAAAGGTATGTGGATTGAGATCACATTGTAATGGGCTTTAGAGAACTTGCCGAGGAGCTTAACTTCAACTCCAAAGGATTCGGGTTCCCTGGAGGGTGAGAAGCAGAGCTGAGATTCAGAGATGACCTTCTGATAGTGATGTAGGGGCTGGATATTAGAGGGGAAGGTAGAGACAGGGGCTAGAGGAAGGGGTCAGGAGTCCGGGTGAAGGAAATGCAAGTCTGGCTCAGAGCAGCATTGGTGGGAAGGAGGAGGGACAGAGTCTGGGCACAGTTTCTTCTTGAAAATATCCTAGCAGGTCAAAGTCTTTGCTTGGATGCTGGGTGGCATTGTCAAAGGATCATCAGGTTGGTGGCATCAAGGGCTGAAGACCAATGTCATGACTCCAAGTTTTGTATCTTTTCATTTTGGAATAACTTTAGATTCACAGAAAGTTGCAAAGATAGCACAGAGTGGTCTCTTCTCCTGGCTTCCCCTGGTGGTTACATCTTATGGAATTATAGTATGATATCAAATGAGACCACAGTTGGCACAGGGACTTCGGACAAACCCCACCCTCTCCTGCACAGTCTTGATGGGACGCCAGCCATGCTCCAACCCAGACTGTCTGCAACCATGGCAAATCCTCACCTCGGCTGCTTCTCCCCCTGCATTGCTCGCTCACTCTTTGTGTACAATGTTTTGTTTTGTTTTTCTGGAGACAATGTGAAGACCTAAGATCAGATCTCCTGATCCTTCTCCAAACACGCAGTGGAGTCCTTGTCTGTAGACTTTCAGATGGGGAGGGTCCTGGCTCTCCTGCCTCAAGCGCACCCTCCACTCTGGATGGTCCCAAGGCCTCCAGCTGCTCTACTGCTCTGGTCTCTCCCCTCTTTTCTGTCTGACCTTGGGTTGGCATTTCCCCTGTTCCAGAGGCTTCCATGACACCCTCGTGCTTGTTGATTTTAGTCAGACTCTTCAAGCTGACATCTCAGCTCTCCTCAGGTTACACCCTCTATTCCTCACCCCCTCACTCCTCCTTTCTTGTGCTGTGGGCTCCCTGCAGGTCTTGTGGGCACTGTGGTTACTCTCTGCTCAGCAGGAGTCTTTCCCAGGGTCTGAGGTCCAGGCTGGGCTCGATTCCTCCCTCATCTCTGCCTGGATCCACCTGGATCCATCCCTTCCTGACAGCTGTGCACTCTGCCTGGCGGGATGTTTCCAAGCTCCATGGATGGGGGAGAGAAAAGAGATTCCCCAGTACCAGAATCCAATCAGGCAGAGCCTTAGGTTGTGGCTGCATTTTGCTGATTTCTGTCTCTCTAAAAATGCTATTTTCCGACTGGAAGAAGTATTTCATAACTAAGGCAGCCACCTTAGCCAGAAGCTTGCTAGTGGGGGTCCCAGGAGGGCGGTGTGACCTGGGGCCCAGAGTGGGGTGGAGGGAGAGGTCGTGCTCTTAGAACTTTACCTGCGGAGCTGAAGGCTCCACTGAGGGCATTCGACCCTTCTTTGCCAAGTGCCTCCCCAGGTGCCAGGCTTGGATGTCGCTGAGGGTCTGTGAAGCACCCTGAGAGGTGTGAGAGAAAACAGCGCTTGCTTTGTTTCTTCAGGGGACCCCATTTCCTCTGTCTCACTGTTTTCAGAAACAAGCCCTGGGAGGTTTCTCTTTTAAGGGGAACTGAGGGAGGCCCCGGAGAAAAGTGCTGCCACTCTGACACGTGGGGAGGTGTTGCACGGCCGTCCTTGGTTCACGTGTTTCCTTGCTCATGGACTCACTCGGCGGTTTGGCAGGTCTGCACTGAACGCTTGCCGAATGCCAGGAGCCTCCAGAGCTCCGGGGGGGGCAATGTGGGGCCGAGTGGAGGCTTGGCTCTCTGGGAGCTCCACATCCCCCGTCCACTGGCTGGTTCCTTAGGATGCGGTGGACTGGCCTCCTGGCTGCCCCGCCCACAGCTCTGCCGGAGTCCCTCCTGTCTCCCCAGGGTGAGACCCAGCCTGCCTCCTTCAGCGACCCCCAGGAACCCTGGCTCTTCCTGTCTCCACCTCCTTGGCCAGCTCCTGACCTGGCTCAGCTTCGGGGCAGGGCTCCATCCTCCCCTGCGCTTTGGCAGCACCAGCAGCCAGACCAGTTGCCCAGGTTGGGGTGACATTTCTCATGGCGCCACACGGGATCAGCCTGCAGCTGCATTCGCTACCTCCCGGCAGGGGGGCCTCCCAGCTTCCCCGTGTCCCGGGTGAATTGCTCATCTGTCCCTAGAGCCTCCCTTCATTCTACCAGCCCTTAGGAACGCCCGCCAGAGGCTGGAAGCTATGTTGGGGACCTCTGCTCCACTGCCCCGGTAACATTTTCTGGTTTCCAAATGACCTCAGTGTGCCTCTGTGTTGCCCTCACTATTGATTTCTGTATAATTGACACCTGGGCCCAAGAAACCACAGCAAATATTTGTGAATGAGTAAGTGAGGACATTTGGGAAAGGCTCCCTGAAGGATGAACGTTTGAGGACATGGTATGTCAGAGGTTTCGGGGTGTCAGAGGAAGAACCTGGGTCTCGGGGGCCTGGGAGGAGGATCCATGTGGCTATAGGTGAGCTCGCCTGGGGAGCAGAGCTGCTGCTAAGACTGATGGTAAAGGAGGACAAGTTGAAGAATCCGAGAAGTCTTGACAGACACTGGGGGTTTGGACTTGAACCTGATAGAGGTCAGTAGTGGTTTTTTTTTTTTTTTTTTTTTTTTGGCCACACCATGCAGCATGTGGGATCTTTGTTTCCTGACCAGGAACTGAATCCCTGCTGCTTGCAGTGGAAGCACAGAGTCTTAAGCACTGGACTGCCAGGAAAGTCCCCAGGGATGGTTTTTGAGAAAGGGAATGACGGTAGTTTATTTATTTTTAAGTCACTTAACTATGAGTGTAGATAGAATGTGTACTCAAAGGGGGAATAATCGAGAAACAGAATATTTAGAATATTTGGGAGACTCCTGTGACAGCCTCTTCAAAACATATGTATTTAATGTAGCTCCAAATAGTGAAAAGGGACAAGCTAAACTAAAAAGACAACACGATGGGGCGAACAATAGGTTTTCCAATTATTCTGTCGTCTACCTAGAATCGAAGAGGCTATCTTCTCGGAAGGGCTCACCTATAATTCGAGTGGTAATACTCGTGAGTCTTTAACTCGACTTTTCTCTTTGCTGTATAAAAATAATCTGATTTTCTCATGGTCTGTCCCTGCAGCCATCAGAATATAATTATTGAGAAAAATGGTTAGTCTCAGCCTTGTTTACCAGGTGGTCCATCAGCCTTCCTAGGTAAATGAGACACTAGGTTTTTGTTAAGGAAAGCTGGATACAATTTTTGTCACACAATTATGTGGACACATTTAGCATACCTGCCAGCATGAAAAACTCCTTCGGGGCTCAAAAGCTTGCCAGGTGTATTTATGCATGTTAGAGGTGTCATGCTTTTCCCAGAACTCTTATCTGTTTCGAAGGTAGCAGCGGCTAGAAATGAAGTCTCTATGGTCTGTGTTTATTGTTGGCGTCTGATGTGAGGAGTTAATGATCAAGTTAAAGGACTCTGAAGACATGCACATATGCACCCTGAGCATGTCTGCATAAGCATGTCACATTCTGCAGACATGCGCACATTCATGCATGCCAACACTGCACATATGTGCACACATACGCTCATGCACATACCACAGCCTGGAACTAAACATCAGGCTGATGATTTACCTCCAGGATGTTACTGCTGGAAAGGGTTTTGAAATCATCTAGGCCAACCCCTCATCTTATATAGAAGGAGCTCACTGCAGCCTAAAGAGGGTAACTCAGCAAAGGGAATCCCATTACGGGAATTGATGGCTGAATTCAATCCCAATAAGCCCGCAACCAAGACAGTTGTCTATAGCAAAATGTTCCTGCCAGGCTGTGCTTATCCTCAAAAGGGCTGTGTTGCCTTCCGCAGAGTCCCAGTCTCCATCAAGGATACCCGCTTTAGACAATGATGGCTGCACCACAATTCATATGTAATAAAAGGAGCTGGACATGTCCTCAGAATTGGTCTCTATACAGGCTAAATTCCATTCTATCCATTTGGTTCCTCCACGTTGGCAAAACATGAGGATTAAAACTGCCCCAGAGAATGGTGTCCTCATACCCTGAGCTGTTTCTGGTTTAACACCCTTGCCAGGTGGATGACTGATTTCTTGGAGTTTGGTCCTTGGGGGAGTCTGCTTCCATTTTACTCCATAAGCATCCCTTCCTCTTTCTCCATTTCCCTTCTCAGTTAGTCGTGGGGAGGAATTATTGTTCTCTGTAGTGTTTAACCAATAAGACTTCACCCCGTACCTGCCATATACAAGCTTGTCTGGGTGGATGGTGGCAGAGGAGGCCATTGTGGGCTCAGCATGGGGTGGGTCAACAAATATCCTAATTTCCTGGTAATCAGGGAATGCCTCTTATCATTTGTTCATCCATTTATTGATTATTTTTTTAAACTTTTTATTTTGTATTCGGGTATAGCTGATTTATTTTCTGGGCTCCAAAATCACTGTAGATGGTGACTGTAGCCATAAAATTAAAATATGCTTGCTCCTTGGAAGAAAAGCTATGACAAATCTAGACAGCGTATTAAAAAACAGAGACATTACTTTGCTGACAAAGATCCACATAGTCAAAGCTGTGGTTTTTCCAGTAGTCATGTGTGGATGTGAGAGTTGGACCATAAAGAAAGTTGAACGCCGAAAATTTGATGCTTTTGAACTGTGGTGTTGGAGAAGACTCTTGAGAGTCCCTGGGGCTGCAAGGAGATCAAAACAGTCAATCCTCAAGGAAATCAGTCCTGAATATTCATTAGAAGGACTGATGCTGAAACTGAAGCTCCAATACTTTGGCCACCTGATGCAAATAATCAACTCATTGGAAAAGACCCTGATGCTGGGAAAGATTGAAGGCATGAGGAGAAGGGGATGATAGAGAATGAGATGTTTGGATGGCATCACCAACTTGATGGACATGAGTTTGAGCAAGCTCTGCGAGTTGGTGATGTGCAGGGAAGCCAAGTGTGCTGCAGTCCAGAGGGTCCCAAAGAGTAGCGCACAACTCAGGGACTGGACTGAACTAATAGCTGATTAAGAAACAACGCTGTCATAGTTTCAGGTGAGCATCGAAGGGACTCGGCTGTGTGTATACATGTATCCAAGGGCCCTAGAGGCTCAGACGATAAAAGAGTCTTTTTGCGATGCAGGAGACCTGGGTTTAATCTCTGGGTCAGAAAGGTCCCCTGGAGAAAGGAATGTCTACCCTCTCCGGTATTCTTGCCTGGAGAATTCCATGGGCAGAGGAGCCTGGTGGGCTACAGTCCCTGGGGTTGCAAAGAGTCAGACCCGACTGAGCAGCTAACACGTCATCATCATACATGTATCTGTTCTCCCCTAAACTCGCCTCCCATCTGGCCTGCCACACCACACTGAGCAGAGTTCCATGTGCTATACAGTAGGTCCTTGCTGGCTATCCATTTAAAATATAACAGTGTGTACATGTCCATTCCAAATCAGACCTGTAGTACATGATATTTCTTGCACTGAAATGCAGTATTTCATTTGCCTATGTGATAGGGTCAAGCTTTCCCATCTATGAGCATATTTTAATATTTTCAGATAAACATCTATGGAAATCTCCCCATATGGCAGATAAATGATCCCAAAGACGTTTTTCTCCTATATGATGTCACTCTGTTCCTCCCACAGTCCTAGGAGATGGTTACTATCGTTACTGCCATTTTTCAGATGTGAGGCCTGCATGTATTTTGCTTCAGGAAATGGCAAGGACACAGCTCACTGCCGAAGACACAATGTTATGCGGTCAGAGAAGGTATCCTGGAGGTGGGTGGCCTTTGAGCTGGACCTGACAGGATTGGAAAAGTAGAGAAAAGAGGATGGAGCCTTCTAGAACACAGAGAGGGGAGACTTGGAAACACAGGCAAGGGGAAGAAAAGTTTTGTTATGACTCTATGTTGCAAGCAGTAGGATGAGACTCAAACTGGTTCAAATTGAAAACAGCACTGAGAACTGGGTGTAGAAGCTTGGCTGACCTGTCATTGAGAGGCCCATCCTGAACAGACTACCTGAGACCCACCAGCTTGTGGTCCAAGGCGAGGTGGCCTGGACTCAGAAGGCTGGTCTCTCTGGAGCAGTGGCATAGCCTGGGCTCTGCAAGAGTGGGGGAGCCGTCTGTGAGTCTAGCCTGTGTGCTCACCGAGCTGCTCTTGTCACTGGGGACTAACCCTTGGTGGGCTAATTGGGCTCAGCCAGCCCTGACTGGGCTCCATCAGCGGGAGATCTGGGCTTCTCTTGATGGGGCCCTGGCCAGGCCTGAAAGCTTCTCTGACGGGGGAGACTTGAGCTGAGGTGAGCCTGAAAGAGTGAAGGATATTCCAGGGAAAGGGCTCGATGGGAAGGGCGTTCAGGCAGACTGAGGTCCTTGCGCATGGAGGAGGGAGACACAGTGCTGCACGGCGGCTGAGCAGCTGCTTATGCCCTTCACTTCCTGTCACAGCCTCTCTGTGCCTCATTTTCCCTATTGATAAAATGAAAATAGTAGGGGTATTTGCTGATGGAGTAATTGTGAAGTATAAATAAAGGATTACTTATAACCGTGAGAAAGTCCCCAGGGAGCCTAAGGTCTTAACAAATGTCAGCTGTGATGTGTGTGTGTGTGCATGTGTGTGCATGCATGTGCATACATGTATGTGTGTGTGTGTGTACGCAGGGTGCAGGGTGAGGACCGTCCCTGTGGGCTCCCAGGGTTTGGATTTAACTCTGAGACTTTGAGAAGCCATGGACCCTTCGCCTGAAGGTGAGAGACCTGACCAAGTTTGTAGCTTTAGAAAGTTCTCCGTGGTGAAGGTCTGGATGGTAGACTGGAAGGGGGATGCCAAGAGGGGGGGAGACAGTGACAGGTAGGCCCTAACCAGCCTGTGGCAGGAACACTGGGGAGCAGGACCAGTTTTGGGGTAGAGTCCACTGGTCTTGACTGATTGGAGAATGTGAGCAAAGGTGAGTAGAAATGACCAGCTTTCTACTAGAACAACAGTTGCTCCAGGGTCTGTCCACTAGGAGAAGAGGAGGAGGATCAGGTTCCGTGGGCAGGGGGGGCAGTCGGGGGTGGTGACGGCACTGGTGGGATTTCCTGGTTGGGGGACACCATGCCTCCAGTAACGGGACTTACTCATTTGAGCAGCCATCCAGGGAGCAATGCCAGGAGGTAGGTGGCCCTATGGGATGAGTAAGCAGCTGAGCAGGTGGGCCTGGGGCTGGAGAGAGAGCTGGGACATCTTTCAGTGATTTAGACAGCAGAGAGCATGTATGCAGTGAGCCTCAATCAGGAGACATTTGGCAATGTTTAGAGGCATTTGGGGCTTCCCTGGTGGCTCAATTGATAAAGAATCCGCCTGCAATGCAGGAGACCTGGGTTTGATCCCTGGGTCGGGAGGATCCCCTGGAGGAGGAATGGCAACCCACTCCAGTATTCTTGCCTAGGAGATCCCATGGACAGAGGAGCCTGGTAGGCTACAATCCGTGGGGTCAAAAAGAGCCAGACGTGACTGACTTAGTGACTTAACCACCAGAGACATTTTTGGTTGTCTTGACTGGTGGGTGTTATTGGCATCACGTAAGAAGGGACCAGGGATGCTGCTAAAGATCTTCCTACACCCAGGACAGTTTCACAATATATAACCAGCCCCAGATGTCTCTGTGCCCAGGTAGAGAACCCTAAAGCTGAGTGTACAGAGAAAAGCCCCAAAGATGGAGCCAGAGAAGAACCCACATTTTGGGGATATAGAGGTCTTGAATGTCTCCTCATCTCAGGGGGCTTCTCTGGCACCTGGAGGCTGTCACCACAGGCTGACCGCCCCCCCAGACTGTCATAATTCCAGTTCCACAGGCTGGTATTGTAGTCCTCATTGTTTGCCTCTAACAAGGCAACCAAGACACTTTTTCTTTAACCGGAGTAAAAAGTTTTCCAAGTCAGGAAGTTTGTGTATTTGTAGGTATGCACTTCATTCATTCATTCACCAGGTGCTTGAATGAGCACAGAGGTGCTGGGCTACTCCTGTCCATCCCCAGCCCTGCTCCACTCCCGAGGCTGTCCTCTCGCCTCTCTCTACCTCTCTATCTCCTCCACACTGTGTAGGCACATCCTGATTCCAGTGACCTTTGGTGCCTTTTCTCCATCCATGCCCCAATTTATTGCCAAACTCATAAAAAGCAAAGCCCGAGGCTGTCCTCTTGCCTCTCTCTACCTCTCTATCTCCTCCACACTGTGTAGGCACATCCTGATTCCAGCGACCTTTGGTGCCTTTTCTCCATCCATGCCCCAATTTATTGCCAAACTCATAAAAAGCAAAACTTGGGAGAGAGAGATTGAGTTCGCGTCTCACAGCAGAATTTGATTTAGAGCCGAGAAGGTGGCAGTCGCTGCAAAGCGGAGATGGGCTATTTCGGGAGTGTGGTGAATGATTTTTTTTTTCCATCTCTAAATGACCTTACATATATTCCATCTCCCGCCCGCGCCTGTGTTGGGATTGATGGGGGGCGGGTGACGGGGCTCCCCTGGGCCCTGCTGCTGCTTCTGATCAATCTGTCTGATGGGCAGGAGAAGCAGGAGCGTCTGGGCAGCTGGCTGGCCGGCTGGCTGGCTGGGCCCGCAGTGTAGCATGTGGGGTTTAGGTGGACACGGCAGGCGTGTGGTCACCCGTGCATGCCGGCTTGATTGGATGGGGGCTGTCCCCTGGCACTAGGGGCTCTGTCTGCTAGGGGAGGTGGTGGGCACATGTGTCAGTGGTCTCTGCGTCTCTCGGGGTCTTCCTCCTCGTGCTCCCTGGTTCTCTGTGTTCCTTGTCCTCACCAGTGTCAACATTTCGGGTTTTCCTATGTGTCATGGCCATACCTGCTTCAGGATACCAGAAAGTGCTTTCATCCTGGGTCAGGAGTCCAAAGACTTGGGTTTGGAGCTCCTCCATTACCGGCAAAGAGGGCCACTTTCAGAGGATTTCTTTTAGTCTCCAAGCCTCCACTTTCTAATCTGTAAAATGGGGTTGACATTAGTGTATCAGTATAACTCACCTTCTGGGGGTATCAAGAGGATCAAAAGAATTTGGGATGTGGCATCAGGGGACTCAGGCTTCATTCCTAGCTCCCCTTTCCATCAGTTCAGGAATGTTGTGGATGTTTTCTAGCCTCTGTTTCTCCACCATTGATGAAGACTAAGTAAAATTGGGGAGTGTGTGGGGTTTTGTGATTCATAAACACTTCATTGGAAGGACTGATGCCAAAGCTAAAGCTCCAGTACTTCGGCCACCTGATGCAGAGAGCCGATTCATTATAAAAGACTGATTCTGGGAAAGGTCGAAGGCAAAAGAAGGGTTTCCCAGGTGGCTCAGTGATAAAGAATCCTCCTGCCAAAGCAGGGGACACAAGATACATGGGTTCGATCCCTGGGTCAGGAAGAACCCTGGAGAAGGAGATGGCAACCCACTGCAGTATTCTTGCCTGGAAAATCCATGGATATAGAGAAACCTAGTGGGGTATATAGTCCGTGGGGTTGCAAAGAGTCGTTCATGACTGAGTGACCGAGCCCATACACAAAAGAAGAAGGTCACAGCAGAGGATGAGACGGTAAGATAGCATCACCAACTCAATGGACAGGAACCTGAGCAAACTCTGGAAGACAATGGAGGACATGGGAGCCTGGAGTGCTGTAGTCCATGGGGTCTCAAAGAATCAGACACAACTTAGCGACTGAGAAACAACAAGTACTTCAAGGAAGGCTTCTGCGAGGTTCTGCTTAGCAGTATTGGGGCTGGCTTGTCCTGTCTGCTCCCTCAGGCCCAGCCACTGCCTGTGATCCCCTTCCCTGGGCAGCCAGGCTGCAACTCTACCAGAAATTTAGGGGTCGCGTCTCCTGGAAGGCACAGAAGGGGGTGTTTTGTTAAGTGGAGCATTTGGATTTGGCTGTATCAAAGGTCCCAGGGCTTCCCTGGTGGCTCTGCTGGTAAAGAAACTACCTGCAATGTGGAAGACCTGGGTTCGACCCCTGGGTTGGGAAGATCCCCTGGAGAAGGGAAAGGCTACACACTCCAGTATTCTGGTCTGGAGAATTCCATGGGCTGTATAGTTTGTGGGGTCGCAAAGAGTCAGACACGACTGATGGACTTTTACTTAACTTAAGGCCCCATGTATAAGTAAATATAGTCATCTATTATTTCCAAGAATGTGCCTAAAAGACATCCTTGCCCCCCTCCCTTGACTCTATACCATCCTGTACATCTCTCCTCACCTTATCTCATCCCAGCTTTGTGCCCCTTTGCTGGTCCTCACCCAAGAGTGGGGCCAAGTGACGGCTGCAGAAAAATGAGGATGGAGGGAGTTGGCAATGGTCATTTCCACATCTTACTTGACAACAAGAAAATGAGAGCTGAAACTCAAATCTTACGTTTTTAGGCAGAATTAACATGTTTCCTGTCCCATCACTTCATGGCAAATAGATGGGGAAATGAAGGAAACAGCGAGAGACTTTATTTTCTTGGGGCTCCAAAATCACTGCAGACGGTGACTGCAGCCATTACATTAAAAGACACTTGCTCCTTGGAAGAAAAGCTATGAAAAACCTAGACAGCATATTAAAAACAGAGACATTACTTTGCCAACAAAGGTCCTTCTAGTTAAAGCTATGGTTTTTCCAGTGGTCATGTATGGATGTGAGAGTTGGGCCATAAAGAAAGCTGAACACCAAAGAATTGATACTTTTGAATTGTGGTGATGAAGAAGACTCTTGAGAGTCCCTTGGACTGCAAGGAGATCAAACCAGTCAATCCTCAAGGAAATCAGTCCTGAATCTTCATTGGAAGGACTGATGCTGAAGCTGAAACTCCAATACTTTGGCCGCCTGATGTGAGGAACTGACTCATTTGAAAAGACCCTGATGCTGGGAAAGATTGAAGGTGGGAGGAGAAGGGGATGACAGAGATGAGATGGTTAGATGGCATCACTGACTCTATGGACATGAGTTTGAGTAGGCTCCGGGAGTTAGTAATGGACAGGAGGCCTGGTGTACTGCAGTCCATGGGGTGGCAGAGTCAGACACGACTGAGCGACTGAACTGAACTGAACTGAACACGTCTCTGCATTAACCTGGCTGTGTTAAAACAGGAGCTCAAAAGCAGTCATAATGCCAGAGACCTACAGGATATGTGCAGAGGTGGAGGTGCCACCATGGTGGAGATTGGGGTTCGTGGGAGCTCAGACTCCCGGAGTCCTGAGCCTGCTGCCCCTGCAACAGCATGGGTGAGACACTCACCTGAGGCAGGGGGCAGATGGTTGGGGCAGAAGCGACAATCCCGATTCTGTCATCAGTTGCGTCCCCCTTGGAGAGGGCATGGTACTCTCCACTTGCAAGATCAGGTGGCAGCCCGGATTCTAGGGAGCACGGGGACCTTTTCAGGGGACACTTCCAGCAAATGGGCTGGAGACGCTGAGATGGGCGGGTTCACCTCCGTCTTATGACAGAGCAGAAGTCAAGAGGCTGACTTCCTCAGCGAGGCCAGTGAGGGGCTGAGGCAGAGGGGACCTGAGTCCCCTTGCTGGGCATTCACTGCTTCCCACCACAGCACACCCCTCCCCTCATTGTAAGGGGGTAAGTTCTCTCTCATCAAACTCAAAACATATCCATTGTCATGTTTTAAAAAATCTTGATTCTGTAGCTCTTTACATATGAACGGGGTGGAACAGGGTGAAACAGGGCCTGGTATATTAAGAAGAGAGGGAGGAAGAAATAGCATTTATGGAGCTCCTGCTGCATGCCTGGAGCTATGGGTGTGTTTCCCAGGATTCTTTCTCTCCTTTTTTCCTTAAAATCCTAAACACTTCCTTGGTGGCTCAGTTGGTAAAAAATCTTCATGCAATGCAGGAGACCCAGATTCAATCCCTGGGTCAGGAAGATCCCCTGGAGTAGGAGATGGCAACCCACTCCAGTACTCTTGCCTGGAGAATCTCATGGACAGAGGACCTGGCCGGCTATAGTCCATGGAGTCACAAAGAGTCGGACACGACTGAGCGACCAAATCACCAGCNCAGGAGACCCAGATTCAATCCCTGGGTCAGGAAGATCCCCTGGAGTAGGAGATGGCAACCCACTCCAGTACTCTTGCCTGGAGAATCTCATGGACAGAGGACCTGGCCGGCTACAGTCCATGGAGTCACAAAGAGTCGGACACGACTGAGTGACCAAATCACCAGCCACTGGACCGCCAGGGAATTCCCTCCCATGATTTCTGATATGATCTTACTAACACACACTTGCGGAATCTGCCCTTGTTGCCATTTACAGATGAAGAAACAAAAGCTTTAAAATGTCAGTTCCTTCTCAAAGTGACTCAGAAAGGAAGAACAGACCTGGATCTGTTGCTTCAAGTCAGAATCTTGAGGGAAAGATCTCTGTCTTCGGGATCCTCCTTGTTGAGGAAGGGAGACTAAAGTGGAGCTCTGCCCCCAGGTCTCTTGCTGCTCGTTCATTCATTCTTTCTATAAATACTTACTGATCCCCATTCCCAGGCACTGTTCCAGGCACTGGGGATGTAGCAATGAACAAAAGAATGATTAAAATCCTCTACTTCATGGAAGAAGGGTGGGGGAGAAAGTGGAGGGATGAACAACAAATACAATATGTCAAAACTATTTAGGCTTGTTAATATTTCACTGTCCTGACCCACAAAAAGAGCCATTTCAGTTTAACCAAACGGTGTGAAGTGCTATGGAGAAAAATAAAGCCAAAAGTGGGTGGGCTCAGGAGCCTAGAGTTAGCAGGCATTGCTTTCACTGTTCTGCAGTGAAAAAGGTCTTTCTTGCATCCTCACCTGACCAAGTATACCTTTCATTTCTATCAAGAAGCTTGACTCCTTCCTGAGTACTTGAGGCTCTTCATGGTCTGGATCCCGCCACCTCTGTCCATCCATCAGACCTGCAGCTCCTGAAATATGGCCCCTTCTGTCTTTGCAGGCAGCTGGCCCTCCGTGGAACCGTCCTTCCTGCCATTGTCTGCCAGCCCTTCAGGCCCAGCTGGAGTGTCAGGGCCTCAGAAGTGCCTTCGCGAGCCTTGGCCTCCTTCTCCCAGACAGTTTTAATTGCTCCCTCCTCTGCACTCACACGGCACTTTATTAGAGCACTTAGAGCTGCGCTTCTCTTTAGAGACGCCGTGATTTATTCATGTGCCTTACTAACGGTCCTATTCCCAGGGGCTGGTGCAGGCCCGGTAGGCAGCAAGGCTCACCACAGGCGTGATGAGCGACTGAAGCAGGAAGAGATGCTGGGTGGGAGCTGCAGGGAGTAGAGAATCGGGACAGGTGAGCTTTATGGAGAGGGTCAGCCGAGGCAGATCTGGAGGGTTGGCGGCACTGCCCAGGGGAAAGGAGAGGAGAGGGCCATGCTTGACCAGCCCACGCTTGCCCACTCCTGCCCCCACGGACCTACTCACACCTGCTTACTCCTGTGACCTCCTCCACCACCACCTGGCCTGACTTCATACCCTCTGTCCACCCTGGGCTTGCTTTTCCTACTGCCTTGGTGGCTCCGGTCCTTACCCCTCTCCCTGCTTCTGCCCAGAGCTACCCTTCAGTATCCTCTGGATGGAGGAGCTTGCCCCCATGAGCACCCACAGCGCCCAACTCTGCCCTGCCTAACGCTCCTTGCAACTGTAACGCCTGCTGGGCAACAGGGCTCAGGGGCTGAGCTGATGGCTTTTGGATCAAACTGCCTGTGTTTGAATCCTAGCTGTGACCCTGGACAAGTTGGTTGTCTTTTCTGTCATTCCTCGGCCATTTCTTTTGCGAGGTGTGGGTGATAACTGTCCTGAGCCACTGGGGTACTGAGAGATTCACGGAACTAACCCACGTGGAGTGCCAGCCCAGAACCGGGCTTGCATCAGGCGCTCATGAGCATCAGTCCTCGAGGGCAGCTGTGTCTTTCCTGCGGGGGGATGGGAGGAGGCATTCTGCGAGGCCAGGGACCCCCTCGGCCTTCTTCTCTACCCAGTACACACGGGGGAGTCTGGTGGTGACAGGTGGGTGAGCGCAGGGGAGCAGAGTGGACAGCCCTGGAGCTGGGCAGAGCAGAGAGGGGACAGTGTGACAGGGCCTGGGGAGGACCGCAGCCTGGAGACCTGAGTGCGGGGCAGAGGCAGGACCCTTGCTTTCTGTGTGATGAAGACCCGTCTCTCTAACACGCACATTGATGAGAACTCTCCGTGTATCCAGGAACAAGGTTGTCTGGAAACCAGAGAGATGCCTGGACCGTCCGTTTGGCCTTTTGCCAAAACGCTTCTCTCCATGAGATTATACATTCTGGGCCACATCCCCTCCATTGACACTTCCTCCCTCACTCGACTCCTTTTCTTACTCCTCCATCATAAAAATCTCTAGAAACAGGTTTTGTTCAAAGTGAATGAGGCAATAAATTCTCTGTTTCTGACAGGCAGACAAGAGAGATAAATTCTGTAGTGGGAGATGCAGGCCTACTCACTCGCCCTGTGGAGCTTTGGGTGATGTTAAGGTCTGTCCAGGGAAGAGGCACTGGGTGGGAAGTGGGGAGGAGGCAGAGGAAGTTCCAGGAGGAGCCCTCTGGGCCCACCCTGGGTTCAGGTGGGCAGCTGCTCAGGCCAGGTAGGATCTTAGTAATTTATTAACTTGCTCACGACCAGGGCCAGGTCTTGGCTGACAACGAGCTAGGTGGAAGGGGCCGCAGCCATTCACTCACTCATTCATTTATTCAATCTCCTCTCCACCAGTTCTTTCAGCAAGTCCCCTAGCAGGGATGAGAGGGACCAAATTCCCCTGGAGTATGACCTTTTAGAGGAAGCCTTCCCACAAAGGATCCCAAATATTTGCAATTCAAGTCAGAGCAAAAGATTGATTTTCCTGGTAAATAAAGAGCTCCTACCAATCATTAAAGAAAATAAACAATCCAATAGGAATCCAGGCAAAGATATGAGCAAACAGCTCACAAAAAGGGAGTACAAAGGGCTCTGAGACCAATGACGTGTGAAAAAGGCTGATTCTCACTCATGGGAGCCGTGCACATAAAATGTCACTGCGACGCAACCCCACCCTCCGATTGCTCAAGACTGCCGATGAGGGTGTGCAGCAGGCACACACTGCTGCCTCGTGAGCACGGAGTGCAGTTGCACACATACCACAGAGATCACCTTGACCCTGCGCTTCTGAAGGGTGACCTGGCAATAATTTAGCACTGTCTCTACTCAGCAAGTCATCCCATCTCTACATGGACCAGGCTATTCCACACGTACCAGATTGTTCCCGGAAGCAGTTTCAGTATCACCAAAGATTTGAAACAGCCTAAGTGTCCTTCACTAGAGGATTGGCTAAATAATCTATGGTGGATTGGTACAACTTAACACTATGCAATCATGAAATAGAGGGGAGGGGAAAGGGTAATAGGAAGTATCTTTATGCACTGACGGGCACTGAGCTCCAAGATACATTTTTAAGTGAAAGTGCAAGGCCTTCCGTAGAATGGAATACAAATGATGCTTTTATTTGTATAAAGGAGAAAAAACGTGAACATATGTATACACATATATATACAACATACATATATGTAGATGATGTACAAATTTGTATTTAATGTACATATATGTTTATTTTCTTCATTTCAATATGAACAGTAGCATAATCTGTATTATGTACACACAATATAAGTAGCCCCTTAGGTGAATAGTTGCCTCTTTGAGTCTCAGTTTTCACATTTATAAAACAGGAGTTGTAAGGAAAATGCAGGCAAAGAAATGATAGGAAAAAGCAGTGAAAGTAGCGCCTTATATACGTGCCTTACATATTCCAATGCACATTTATGTGGAAACGGTTCTGTACATTTACCTCTGGAAGCACACAGACCCAGTGGCTGCTTCTGGGGAGCAGAGCCAAGAACTTGGAGGTTGGGGCCCATGGTAGGAGGGAGACTTTTCACTGTAGTACATCGTTTGTGCCTTTCAGATTTTGATTGTGAATGTATTACCTATTCAAAAAGTAACTATCATTAACTTTTTCAAAAAGAGAGTTAGCCTTCCCCCATCCCCACTGGAATGAAATCTCAATGTTTTAAAACTCATTTTGGGCCAGAGAATGATCAATCTTTGTACAAAAAAAACCCCCAAAAACAGAAAAACTTGATGCAAAGGATATTTTCTTCTTGAGTATCTTAGCTGGGGTGGAGGTCTAGGAGCGGGTCAGGTGGAGAATGAAGGTAGAGCCTGCAAGGGCAGGTGCCTGGAGACACTGAGGCACAATCTGGGGACCAGGTAACTGGCTATGGTTGGAGCACAGTTTGGGGGAGTCTTGATAAGAACATGCCTGGCGAGAAACGGGATGGATGAAGACAGATTTATATATCATGGTAAAGAGTCAGGCTTTTATTGCAGTGAGAGGCTCTCGAGGGGTTTAACGGGGCCGGACATGGGTTATATTTTGGGAAGAGCCTCCTGGAGGCAGGGTGGGGAGGATTCTGGGGAGAGTGGACACTCCTGATTTCCACTCACCCTTCTCGGCCTTTGCTCATCTTTAGTGATGCTGACCAGTGGGTGGAGTGAACCCTGTTGCACATAGGGAACTGAGGCTGAGGAAAACTGAGTCCTGAGTTCCCACTTAGAGTCAGGATTCAAGCTCAGGTTCCCATGATTCTGGAGCCTGAGCTCTGATTTTGGCTCTGTGTTGCTGGGTGAGAATTGCAAAGTGGTGGTCAAGCATCAGGTCCAAATGTGTGGCTGACGAAGTCAGGATGCAATGGCAAGAACTTATCATCAAGTTTCCACCAACTCGCTGGTCCCTCTCCCACCCTTCAGTCACCGTCCAAGTGACTGAAGTCCCTGGTCTTATTCATGGAAGAAAAGCAGTGCATTTCTTAACAACAATCAGTTTTCTTCTTCTGCAGGTATAGTGAAGGTCAGACTTCTTACAGCTGTAACAGGACAGCTTGGAAGGAGATTCCCTCCAGATGAGGTCTGGGGGAGATGCATTTGGCTCCAGTTAAGCTGAGCCTTCTACATTTTCTGGTCATTTGGTTTGCATTTTCCTATCATTTCTTTGCATGCATTTTCCTTACAACTCCCATTTTATAAATGAAAACTGAGACTCAGAGAGGCAACTATTCACCTGAGGTCACCTGGTTTGTCAACTGGGGAATCAGGCCTTAAACCCTTGCCTTGGGACACCAGATTTTTTTTTTTTTTAATTAATAGGGGTTTATTTGAGTCTCATGAGACAAACCCAGAAGTGTCTTGTGATTTCTTTCAGAGATGTTCAGTAAAGAGAAATCTAGGTTCTCCTTGTTGTGAGGCTGGTGTTTTCACTGTTTGTGGCCAGGAGTGGGGCCTATCAGATGCTGGGCCCTGGGGCAAAATGTGTGCCTGCAGGAGGCTGGATCCGCTGGCTGGGGAGACAATGGCAGCTCAGGATGCAGGCGCTTGCTGGGTTGGGCCTCTGCTGTGAAGACTGCCACTGGCTAGTTTAATTAAGAGCTGAGGGAAGAAGGGTGCATTGTGGTCCCGGAGCTGAGGAGGTCAGCTGAGGGGAGTTAGGAGGGGCCTGGGAACCAGAAGACGTTCTGTCTGCTCTGTCTCCCTCTGGAGAGGGCCCAGGCTTCCGGAGCAAGCAGGTCTGTGCAGGTGCTGGTGGGCGCATGCTGCCGTGTGGGTTGGCTACCTGCTCAGATGCTGAGACCCTCCCTGGCTATGAATAGAATGTCTCAGTTCCCCTCTGGGCTCCCTCCTGACTTTTCCAGAAGCCTAACCCCAGGTCTTGAATCTCTGTTCTGCCACTCACCCAAGCTGTGACCTTGAGTATGTCTTATCAACTGAGTCTCAATTTTTTCATATGCAGAATGGGATAATGCAGAATAAGGCTTGCTTTTCCTGCCTCCACAGCATTTTGGGGAAGACCAGCTGGATAAGTGGATGCGCTGCAGTGTGGAAATTGTAAAGCACTGCACAGTGCCTGCAGGGACACTGATGAAAACATAGCTGTCCCCACCTTTAGAACATCTTCAGCATCCCAGCTTTACCCAGACTGCCCCATGCCTTCCTTTCTTTTGGTAAAAGTAGGGTCATCTTGATTTTGTTTAACTTTTCAACTGACAATACCGTATTATTTTTCCAGTTCCCAAAGTAGTACAGATGCACTGTAAAACATCTCTTTTAAAGAAAAAAAAATTTCCAGCTTTAACGTTGTCACCATGTGACTTGGGGGAAGCCATTCTCTGGGTTTGGTTTCCTCCGGCAGCCACCAGATCAGAGATGACGAACGTACGACACGTACCTGGCCCCCCTTCTGTCCGGTGCTCATGGCAGACCTCTCTAGTGGATTGCAGCATCGTTTTCTGGTGTCCCTGGAGGCTGCTTCCGAATCTTGCTCAACACAGCCTACCATCCATCAGAGTGGCTGAGAGAAGGAATCTATTGTCCATTGATGACCAGATGAGCTTTGATGTTTTCTGGAGGAGCAAGTCCCGGGGTTCAGGCCCTGGGAGAGAAGTTTGAAGAGTCCCTCAGCTTGTCCATCTATTAGGAAGTTTCCTTTCATCTGATTCTGGAATCTCA
The DNA here is from genome assembly GCA_006410655.1 of Kobus ellipsiprymnus. NCBI lineage: Eukaryota > Metazoa > Chordata > Mammalia > Artiodactyla > Bovidae > Kobus > Kobus ellipsiprymnus. Next base: position 239,783 of record SJYR01002597.1, read on the forward strand.
AGTATTGTGCAGCAGATAATGGCTTCCAATGGGGAGTTCCCTGAAAATTTTTAAGAATTTAAAAAAAATAAAAGAAATGACTCTTGCGAAGTCAATGGAATGTGAACAAGTGACTTAATAAATTCACACCCACGCAAATGCTTGTGCTTCTTCAACTCAACATGAAACTGGGTGGGGTAGAATATTTTGGAAACACTGGCTTCCAAAAAGCACACAGCATGGGGAAGCAAGCTGATGCTAATAGGATTTACTCTCTGGAGGCCTTATACTCAAGTCTCACATCCCTAGAACTTGAATGATCCTAGTCCCCCCTTTAACAAATGGGGAAATGGACCTAGAGGACAGAAGTGAGCTGTCCAAAGTCATCTGGCTTGTGAGTAATAAAGCAGTCACTTGAACCCAGCTGCTAGGTCCCCACTTTTTTGGGGGAAACTACAAAACCTGTCAAGGGAAAGTCCCCAGTGTTTGGAATATTACTATGAAGACAAGTTTTCCTCATCGTTAATGTGGGGGAAGAAACCATCTTGGTATTATCATCCAGTCCACCCCCACCACTGGTGTCACTGGCCCCCTAGCAGTCAGACGTGAGCCCTTTCTGCCTTTGACATGTCTGTGGCTGCAGAGATAAAAACCAGGCTACACAGGGAGCCGGGAGCATTGGGTTCCTGTCGAGGCAGCAGGCAGTTGTGAGCCCTCTCTGGACTGCAATGCCTTTGTTAAACAGTGAGGGGCTCCTCCTGGCAACTCCAGCACAGAGGCTAAGGGGGTGGCTTCTGGAGTCAGCCTGCCTGGGTTCTCTCCATAGTTTTGACTCATATTAGCCGTGCCACCTTGAACCTCTCTGTACCTCCATTTCATCATCTGTTAAATGAGAATAATAACATCCCCTACCTTGTAGGTTGCTGTGAAGACGGGTTGAGCTACTCCATGTGTAAGAGTACCAGTCAGTGTTAGCAGTGGCAGCAAGGACCCTGACTCTCAGGGCCTGGGCCTAGGCAGAGAGAGGTGAGGGGTGGCTTGGGGGCCTGGCAGGTTTCACAAGGCACACCAACTGGTGGGCTAGCACCCTTATTCGGGGCCTCTCTTCAAAGAAGCTGCAAAGCTGTATTCAGATACTTGGCCAAAGTTCAGTGACATCAGCTCCTCCTCCAGGAAGCCCTCCTGGATGGGTGGGCTGACCCACTCCTCCCTGCCACGAGGTCCCAGCCCCCCCTGCCCATGCCACCCCTTGGTCTCAGACAAAGCGGGCACCAGCAGAGGCAGCAGCCGGCCGGCTCGGTGGCTTTCATGAGGCTGGAGCTCCCCGGAGCCTGTGCTGGGCTGTTCTGCTTTGAATGTTATTTGCATTGCAATAGGCAAGCCTAGCCTTCAATACAGGCCCCTTCTCTTTTGACAGAACAGCCTCACAATTGCCTATTGACCGGGCACCTGTTCCTGCCCCAGACATTATGCAAATGCCGGCCAGGAGCGAAGCCGCCAGCCCCCGGGCCATTGTGCATTGAACCCTGATGGCGCCCTGCCAGCTCCCAGCCGGCCTTTGTTCCCGGCTGCTCAGCGCCACCCCCGCCTGCCCGAGGTGCCCTGCCGAGGAGCCGCCCGCTGTCAGCTACTTGGGTCCTTGCACCTGAAGAAAGACCCTGCGAGCTGGAGGCTGGCTCACACTGAGCCTGGGTTGGGGCCCTGGAGGCGGCCAGGGAGCGGCGGGCCCTTCAGTCCCCAGGGACCACAGAGAGCGGGCCTGGCAGGCGGAGGTGGGGGCAACCCGGACCGTGCCATCTGGGGGAGGGGGATTATAATAATCACTCTCACATCTGCTGAGGGCCTTCCAGTTTGCAATCCCCTCTCAAGGCCATCGCCCCACCAGGCACACCTGCCCCTTGAGGAGGTGGGCGGGCAGGGGGATGTGTGCCTTTCACACAGTGGGGGACTTGGGGCCCCTGTGGGGAGCTGGCTTAAGCCAGAGTTGGGTAGAGAGGACTCAGGTCCACCACTGCCAGGGGCACCTCTGACTCCCCGAGTCTTTCCTTTCTTCTCCAGAGCCCCACCTTCACCCATGTAACTGTAACTCCCTGACCCAAGGTGGACGGTCCTGCATGGTGTGACTCCAGCCCATCTCCTCTTTTTGGTTTCTCCATCTTTTCCTATGCCCTCGGCTTCACCTTCACTCAACCAAGAAGGGTTTTCAAAGCATGGTCCCAGGACCAACAGCTTCAGCACTGCTGGAACCTGTTAGAAAATTCCAGCTTCCAGGCCCCAGCTGTAACACGCTGCCTCATAAGCTCTGGGGTGAGGCCCGGCTCCAGGTGCTCTAATGCACGGACGACTCTGAAGACCACAAGCCCAGACTGGGCTTTGCAAAGGTCTCAAGAAAGGAGCTGTTAGCTGCTACGGGGCCACCGACCTGCATCTGTAGCGACAGATGCTCTAGGAAGGGGGAAGCCCAGGTCTTCGTCCCACCCTTGGTGCCCAGCTGGGACACCTCTGGCCCATTTCCATGCTTCAGAAGAGCCATCAGAATGGGGATTAAGAGCAAGTAAGGGCACTGGAGTGACCCTGGGTGCCATCCCGGCTGCTCCCTGCCAGCCCTCTGGCCCCCCAAACCCTTCACCCAATGCCAAAACGCTTTAAAGAGTTTGGCCCAAAGCAAGGAAATCTGATCTCTTGAGAGGCCAGGGCAAGGTTCTCAGAGCCAAGAGTTGGTCTGGTCTCACAATTTGTCTTCCTCAAGTGCTGTCAGAGAGCTCTTTGCCTAAAAGACAAATCTAAAAGAGAAGTAAATGAAGCCAACCCTCCCCAAGCCACGTTCCTTAGTGTGGAATTCAATGCTTTTTAGCCTCTGGCCGCACGGCTTCTCCTGCCTCAATGTCTCAATGTTCTATCACGCTTCCAAATCTCTGCTAGGAGGGCCCATGGGTCTGGGGGGACACAAGTAGAGGGTGTCATTTAAACACTTCTTCTTTGGGGGACCATCAGATTAGCTTCTGCTCATGTTTCTAGACTTCTTGTTGTCTCTGCCATTGGGAAGTCTTCCTATTTTTTTTTTCTATTCAGAATCAGTTATTGAGGACCTACTAGGTACCAGTGTTCTGAGCTCTGGAGGACGAGGGGTAGCATGTTGCGTGAAGTCACCTACCTCTCAAGGAATTCCCGATCTAGTAAAGGAAACAGACTACTACTGTATGACCAGGCCTGAATGAAGGTTTAAGTGGGTGTGGAGAAGCAGGGCTTAAGGGAAGTTGGGTGGATCCTAGTTGGGGACTAGTCGAGTTGGGAGAGGTGTAAGGGAGGGGGGAGTTCCGCGTGATGGTCAGGTTTCCTGATGTGCGTGTGGATGGTGGGATTATCCCTAAAAGGGAGACTGGAGAGAGAGAGAGAGGAAGGTTAGGGATCAGAAGAGAGGGTGGGGAGTTGAGTTTTGGCTGAAGTGAGTTTTGAGTTGTCCACGGCACAGGCAGAAAGAGATGCCCACTGGTAGATGGATGAGGGTTCTGGCCTACAGGGAGGGTCTGAGCTGAGATTGAGGGCACCAGAGTATTGAGGTGGCAGTAGGGTCTTGGGCTGACTCTCCTGTCCCCCACAGATAGGAGTCGTGGCAGTGCCTGCTCTGACCTTTGGGCTCCCATCCTATATTACCTCCTTCCTCATAGTGTTGCTCCATCCTGGTTTGTTGGCCCTCTGGTTTTAGGAGCACCTGAGAAGCAGAGGTGAAAAGCTCTGGTTTCCAGATCGCTAGGGTCTAATGGGGCTAGTGGTAAAGAACCCGCCCGCCAATGTAGGTAGACATAAGAGACCCAGGCTCAACCCCTGGGTTGGGAAGATCCCCCGGAGAAGGAAATGGCAGCCCACTCCAGTATTCTTGCCTGGAGAATCCCATGGACGGAGGAGCCTGGCAGGCTACAGTCCATAGGGTCTCACACGACTAAAGGGACTTAGCATGAATTCCATGAGGATCTAATGGCTTGGCGAGGCTTGGTTTTTTGCAGCCTCCCCTGTGTGACTCACAGCTCTCTGCTTATATCTTTATAAAAGCATCACGTAGAAGGAAAGGGGCCCCTAACAAGCCTTGTGCTTCCAGAGACACATACCCCTCCCCCAGGGAATCAACAGCAGGTTAGGGCCAGAACTGAGAGGAAAGTGAGGCTGCCCCATCTCACAGAGGAGGAAACTGAGGCTCAGGAAGGAGCAGTGATGTTTCCTGATTTGACTGTGATGTTAGCAGCAGCAGCAGCACTTTGAGAGGGTCAAAGACAAAGATCGAATTTTGCAGATGAGGAAACAGAATCACACAGAGGGGAAGCCACCAACCCAGGCTCCCTGGATGGAAAACGTGTCCTGACTCCTCTTCCACTACACCATCCCATCCTCCAGGATGGGTGACATCCCTGGGAGGCAGGCGCTTCTGACCTTCCAGAGAAAGTGCTCTGTCAAGCCTCGGCAGATGCTAAGCCCAAAGATTAAGTCAGCCCAAACACTCCATAGGACGCTCTGGTCCCCACAAAGTGCTCGGGACTTCACAAGCATCAGCTGAGAACCTGCTGGGTGCCAGGCACGGGATGTGCTGTGGTACAAGTTATCTGAGTGAATCTTCCCAGAAACTTTTGGAAGCAAAAAAGCCTCCTTCCCTTTGCCAGGTGTGAAAGTGGAGGGCAGAGGGCTTCAGCTCTGGCAGTCCTGCCAATGGTAGAGGAGGAAGCCGTGTTTGAGCTGGGTGGCCTAACGCCTCCGTCATCTCTCCCCCACAGAGCACAGTCTCCTTCTTGCTGGTCCTCGCAGCTTCTAGCTCTGAGAAGGGGACCCTCAGGGCCCTCGCCACTCACAGACCTTCTGAACTCGGCTGCAGGGTCCTCCCCAACCCTGGACTTGACTCCACCTGACCCAGCTCTGCTACCAGGGCACCCAGGGACCCTGGCCAGGCCCTTCCCTCTACTGTGGTCCCCTTCCTGTGTGCCCTATGCTGACTGTGGGGCCCCTTTATATTTACAATAATCACTTCCATCTCTGGCCTCTCCTCCTCTGCGGGCCAGCTGTCTAGGGCTGGGGAGAATGACTTCTCTCCATGGGCTCTGGAAAATGTTCCTTGGGAATAGCGGTTCAGACTTTCTCTCTCCGCAGTCACCAGCCCTGATTTACAAACCAGATCAAGTGTATTTTCTTTGTGAATCAAGAGTGGGTGGAGAGTAACCGAGCAGGAGCCCCTTCCGTTGTTGTCATGGGATAAAACAACTCAGCTGAATGGGCTCTCGGAAGATCCTTGGAAGGTGGCTTAAAGCCAAGAGGAGACCCATGGGCTTTTTTCCCTCGAGGGGTGTCTGCTCCCTCCCACAGCTTACACATTTTTTCATGGGCTCCACACTGCTCTCTATCCCCGTGGACGCCCATCAGTTCCTGTCTGTTCTGAGCCACCAGCCCCTCTTGGGGTGAAGGACTCAGGCTGTGCTCACTTTTGCTTTCAGATCTGGATTTAAGCGTATCAGTCAAGGGCCCGCTATGTGCCAAGCCTTGGACCAAGCACTTCCTACCTTCTCTTTTCAATCTGAGGCTGAATGCATTAGTTCATTTAACAAGGGAAGACCTGAGAGTCAGTGGGATGAGATGCACGGCTGGGGCTGTGAACTGGTGGGAGACGGGGTCGAGGCTAGGACTGGATCAACTGTTCTCTTTTCTCATCATTCTTGTAATTTCCTCATAATCCTTTTGTTCAGTTTTACCCCAGCACGGCCTCCACTGGTGTCTATTGGACTGTAAACTCCTTTTCAACCTCTCGTGTCCGAAATACCGGTTTTCAGTTCTTCGCACCTAGGAAGGTGATGATCCCAAAGACAGGCTGCAGAGAAAACCATCCAGGACTGGGACACCAAGGTACTTGTTGCCCAAGCTTGAAGGACTCAGCATTGAGTGTGGCCTTTAATTTTGACTATATTGCTCAGAGAATATTCTGGAAGCTGCTGAGTCTGAATCTAGCCTGCTTGCCTCTCTGGGTTTAAATCCTGGCCCTGTACATGTAACTGTGGGACTCCAGACAAGTAAACCGCTGTGTGCTTTGGTCTCCTCATCTGCCAGTAAGGCTGATGGTAGCGCCTCTACAGGGTTGCTGTAAGGATTAAATAAATTTGTATGTGTAAGATGCACAGAACTTAGTGGTGATTAGTGGCAGTGAGCATTAATTCGTGGTAGCTGTGGTAGAAATGGGTGCACTGGGTCTGACGAGGGGACTGGACCATTACTCTGGTTTTTCTTTTTTTTGGCTCCTGCCAAGATATCCAGGGCTGGGGTCCAGATGGGGAGCTGTGGCCTGAGGGTCCTGTCTGTCCTGTCCTCTCTTTCCTGTCTGGCTGCCCTGGTGGGTACATGCAGAGCAAGAGGTGGGGGTGGGGTGGGGTGGGGGGAGTGGGCATGCATTTCTGTCCTTGGTTCCTAGGAACCAGCTGGGGATTACATATGAGACCCTGAAAATTCCAAGATAATGTTAGCCAGATCTGGGGCTCAACACAGCTCTGGTTGTGATGAATTCCAAATGGTGCAGAGGCCTCGGTGCCCGGGAGCCGCTGGCGAAGCTGTGGCCCCCCGGGGACCGCCATCGAGACGACGCGGCTGGAGACCCCGAGGAGCTCTTCTCTCAGCCTGCTCTCTGGCAGGAGGTTCCATGGTGCCCTCTGGGCAGCCAGCGGCCCAAGTGGCAGTACAGGAATTTATTCTGGGGCCCCTAACTTAGTGACAAGCCCTCCCTCTCTGTGTGTTCATAACTAAACTCTAGAAAACCAGGTTGGGCCAGGACGTTAAGGGCAGTGTCCGGTCGGCTTGCCCGGCCTCCTGCCCCACGCTCAGCTCGCCCTCTTTCCTTTCGGCCTTAAACGAGCCACTGCTGAACTGATCCAGGTGCGGGCAGCCGGCGCGGGTGGCTGGCGCAGGCAGGGCCGTTGTGGTGAAGCCTGCGTGACCTCTGGCCTTGAGTTCTTCTTGAAGGGAAAGGTACGAGTCATGGATGATGCAGTGTGACGTGGGCTGTGAGCTGCTTCTACAGGAGCCTAGCCTGGGCTGGGGGTGTGTACGAGGTGCCTTGGAGGGGTTGCCAGGGAGAGGTGAAAGCTCAGGTATGGACAATGGGAGTCAGTCAGACAGAGGAGGAACATGTAATAGCGAGTGTTGCAGGCAAAGACAGTGGTGTCTGCAAAGCCAGAGAGCTGGATGGTGGCTCGTGGGGAGTGAGGAGGAGGGGACACGCAGGACAGCAGGCAGCATGTAGTTCCCCTGGCTGGGCATCACACGTGCCAGGGTGGGTGGCGACGGTACACTGGAGAGGTGGTCAGCAAGAGGTGAGGCGGCCTTGATAGCCACGCTATAGATTTTTTTTTTGATGCAAACCATCTTTAAAGTCTTTATGGAATTTATTACAATATTGCTTCTGTTTTATGTTTTGGGTTTTTGGCTAGGAGGGAGGCATCCGGGATCACAGCCCCCCCGACCCAGGATTGAACTCACACCCCCTGCACTGGAAGGCCAAGTCTTCACCACTGGACCACCAGGCAAATCCCCATGCTATGGAAATTTGATTCTACACCAAGGGCAGTGGGGACCTGGGGGTGGGGTTGTGGTAGGTGAATCGAATGAGCTTATTCCTGCTTTAGGAAGATCACAGCTGGAAAAGATGAAAGGGAGAAGACCAGCTTGGATGCATGGGATCATCTTAGAGCTGCTGTTTCATCTAGGAAGAAGGAAATGGTGACTTGACTCAGGGTAGTGTCTGGGGATAGACAGGGACAGACAGATTTAACAGTCATTTAGTGCTTCGTGACTGAGTGAATGTGTTAGTAATTAAAAGGAAGAGGAAAGGCTCAAGAATGACAGCTCTCTGCAACATTCCCACCAAGGTTTGCCCGGCCTCTTCTTGCATACCTCCAGTCATGGGCAGCTCACTACACAGCTGTTTAGCATTTAATAGTTGGACAGGGAGCCCTGGCGTGCTGCGATTCATGGGGTCGCAAAGAGTCAGACATGACTGAGCAACTGAACTGAACTGAACTGAACTACTTCAGTTTAAATCTGTCCTGATGTGCATCTTAAAGCTGAGAAAGCAAATGTAAACCTTGTTCACTAGTAGCTTTCCAGGCATTTGAAGGCAGTTTAGTCGATGCATACTCATCTTTTCACTGCCTTCATCTTTTTTGTTGTTGTTGTTAGTGTGAATGTTCTCAGACTTCTCCAGCTAATGTGGACATTACATCCTCTTCTATTTTTGGCAAACAAGAATATCGAATAATAAATTTACAAAAAGAGCTACGGTTGTCATGTTGAGTAGAATAGCCTCATCCCTTAGTTCAGCGTACTCTTTTCTGGTAGATGATTCCAGCAGAAAGGCAAATTATAATTAGTAGGTCACTTGGTAAGTATGAGAACAGAGTCAAGGGAGTTCACTCACTGATGTCAAGATGCTCAGAAAGTAAGTAATTTGTCCAAAGTCAAGTTAGTAGAAGTAGCTCAGGAACTCAAGTCTGGGTCTGTCTGGCTACAGAACGCAAGCACAGTGCTCATCCAGGAGGGTGTTGTGGGTGGTAGGAGGTGGGGTGGGGTGGGGGGAGGAGGGGCCAGAAGCCCAGGCAGGAGGCAGTGTGGAATTCCAGAACAGAGCCCCGTGGCAGGAGTGGGGAGAGAGAGGCCCAGAGGAGACCAGTTTGGGAGTGGCTTTCATGGGGGAGTGAGGGATTTAGAGGATCTGCTGATGTCCCCGGAGGGTGGAGTGTGGTGTTCTTGGTTTCCCGAAGGTGTGTCCAGAAGAGGTGGGTCAGCAGCGGTGGTGACAAGGATGTTGAGCCCAGATGTGACGTGGTGTGTTGAAGGTGCCTGGGAGACCCCTAGGACAGGTCCAGCCAGCAGCGGCTCCCTGTGTGGAAGCATTGCTGGCCTGCCCACCTCCCTTGTGACTCCAAGTGCAGAGCCCTCCTCCAGTCCCAGGACAAAGGGACTCCAGCCCAGGGTTGTTCTGTCTGGGGGCCCCACTCCAACACAGCCAAGGGTCCACTTGTCCCACCCAGGACCTGCTGCCTCCTACCACTGAAGGGCCAGGCCATGGTCTCCAGAGAGTCGCTTCCAGGAATCACCATGCTGACAGTCACTGGCGTGTCCCAGGGCCTCTGGGGTCATCTAGGGATGACAGGGCAGTCCTTCTGGAGTCAGGCTGGCGGATCTGGAAGAATATGAGTCAGAACAAGCTCAGAGAGGTTCAGGGCTCCAGTAGCTTCTTGCAGTGGCTGTAAGGATGAGGCTGGGCATGGCTGGGAGCTCGGGGAGGCCAGAACACACCTGCACAGATCCTCTCACCGGCGCTGGCTGATGCTTTTGTCTGGAGGTGGCCCCGAAGGCTGTGTGGCTTTGGAAGTCTTTTGAGCTCTCTGAGCCTCTGCCTTCCCCCTGGGCACAGAGAGAAGTGATCTCCCTGCTTTCTTTACAGAGTTGTTGTTAAGAGCAGATGAGGTAACAAATGGGAAAATGCGTTCTCAACTGCACTAAAACGCCACGTGAGAGGTAAACAAATCCAGGGAGCACATGCACACAAAGACAGAAAGGCACAAAGAGAGACAGAGACACAGAGAGAAAAAAAGAGGAATAAGGAATGAGAGGGAAACAGAGTTAGAAAGACAGAGAGAAGAGTTCGGGGGTGAGGAAAAGAGGAAGAATAGGAAAATTCAAAAGGAGTAGAAAAAGAGGGCAACAGAATGAATGAGCAGAGGTGGGCGAGTGAGGTCTGGGCCTGGGGACAGAGGGACAGAGTGGGGGGTACATGGAGGGGGCAGGAGGCAGGAAAGGGGCCTGGACTGGGGGCCTGGCTGGCCCTCACTCCTGAGCGAGGTGCTGCAGCCTCTGGCTGGCGTCCTCTTGTTTGGCATGCTCAGAGCATGGAGCCAGGTCCCCAGGCTACCTGAGGGCCAGGAAGTCTTGTGGTGCCCCTGAGCCTGCCATGGCCAGTGGATGCACCCAAGTTCTGCCCCCAGGAGGCCCTGCAAGGAGCACTGAGCTGTGAAGTGAGGCTCCAGGCTGCCCAGCATGGGTGGCCCTGCTTAGAAGTGAATCCATTAGCAGGGTCCTGGGTGCCAGCTGGCCCTGCAGCATGCCCACTGAGTGCCCTCAGCACAGCGCCCCTTTCTCAGCCTCAGTTTCCCTTCTGGAAGATGATGCTCCCACAGGGTCCTGACTCTGAGTTCAGAAACCCAAGCAGCCTGGCATCAGCCCCCCGCCCCTTGAACAAGGGCAGCCACAACCTTTTACTACTTTGGGAGGATTATTTTAAAGTTGAATTTACCTGTCTTTCCATTTCCTCTTCTCTGTGCGCATGGCCTTTGCCTACCAGTCCCTTCGATCCCTAGACTGGCTCTCTCCTCCCCATATATGGCTCTGGTAAAGCCGGCTCCCTTGATGACCCCCTGTGGGGCAGGATTACATGGTTAGGAGCTGAGTTAGACTCAAGACAGCTAAATGGCATTGTCTGAGCCCTAAGGTTCTGGAGAGAGGAGTTTAGGGTGTTCGGAGACCTACACAAAGCATTTTCATTTCTAGGGGAGACCCCTGCTCAGCGAAGAATCCGAATCATGAATCCACAATGGGCTGGCACTCTGGGCAAAAGTCAGGGGTGGGGGCGCCTTGGGTGGAGTAGAGTAGGGTGAAGTCACCCTACCCTCTCTTCCCTCAGCTGGAGCCCCATCCCTGCCCAGTGCTGTGGCCAGAGTCCTGTGGGCAGGGCTGTGGAACGATGTGCCAGCTGCCCTCACGCATCTCTGCCCAGGATCCAGAACCTCCCCAGATGTGCCCGCAGCAGCGCCACTGGCTGGAGTCTTGTGCGTAAGAGTCAAGTTACCCAACTGGCTTTCGAGGCAGGAGGGCCTCCTCTTTACGGAGAGTACAGAGGTCTTCTGTCCAAGGTCAGCCTGTAGGCGGTCTTTTCTAGGACCAGGGCAGAAATGCTGGTCTCCTGACTTGAGAGTGTCAGGGACAAGTGGCTCATTCCCAGGGTCTGCTTCAACAAGGTGGTACGCCTTTCCTGAGGAATGACCTATGGAGGTGCTGAGTGCAGGAAGTCCTCCGAGTGGCATTGGAGGGGGTAATGATATGATCGTGGTGATGATGGTGATATGGTGATGATAATGATAATGACAGTGATGATGGTGGAAATGGTGACTGGTCTTCAGCCTCAAATCCAACTCAAAAAAAAAAAAAAAAAGCAGGATGAGCCTGAGTTGACCTCTGCTGAATTCCACTCTGCAGTACAAGGCCTGGCATTTATCAAGAGCACAGTAAATGTCTGTGAATGGATGAATGAATTCACCCACTGCCCTGAGAGTCTCAATGTGTGAAGAGCTTGGGACGCATGGGTGGTTGGAGCCAGCACCGTGGCGTGGGCTTCGGGGTGCTGTGACCCCTCTGCTGCCCCCAGGCATGACTTGGGAAGGGGGTAGGATGGCTGTGTATGAGGGGGAACCGGGAGAGATGAGACCTCTTGTCTCCATGGAATCACCTCCCATCCTCTGAAGACTGGCACCAGAGAAGAGGCTGATTTGGACCTGGGCTGAGCTCTGGGTGTGTTACAGACACAGTTAGAATTCCTTCCTCATTTCTCTTGTGCGCGTTTTTGCCAACTCTTTTACCTATCCCCTCTTTCTCAAACCTCCTGCAGGTTCCTGCCCAGTCCCAGGCCACTGCTGAGATGGAACTGTGACAAGGCTGATACCGAGGAGAGAAATGCAGTCGTGGGCCACAGGGACTCACTGTCTGGGAGGGAGGCGACCACAATCTTAGAATTGTCCGGGGACTGGATACTCAGGTGGGAGCTAGGACCAGGGATTGGACCCAGGTGGGGAGGCTGATCCTTTCTTCCTAGAGGTGGGAATTTGAAAGGTTCTTAGGATCAGGAGTCAGAGAAGGGAATGTGGATTTCAGGCTGAGGGAGGCACAAGTATTGAGACAGAAAGGTGTGGCACGCTCACATAAGTGGTGGGGCTGAGCTTTGCATTGCTGGGGTACAGGGTGGGCTTGGTAGAGGAGGGGCTGGCACACTATGCTGGAGTCAGACTGTGAATGGACAAGTGCTAAGGTACTTGGAATTTTTCTGAGGACAGTGAGCAGTTACAAACCATTGATGATCATGATTTTATCTGTGATTTAGGAAGAACATCCATGCCAGATAGAAGGTTGATTAGCAAAGGCATATGGAGAGGATGAGAGACTTGGAAGGAGGTGAGGATAATGTTGTTACTGATGGAGATAGTGATGAGGATGGTGAAAACGGTGGGTGATGATGACGATGGGTATGTTGATGATGATGAGATGGTGATGATTTGATGATGGAGGCAGTGTGATGATTTCAGACCCCTGACACTAGCTTAGGCTCTGCTGTGTGACACCCTGCCTCCCATCCTTGGGGTATGGGTGTAGGGGTTGAAGGAACTTACCAGAGGGGGTATCTTCTCTTTTCTCCCTCAGCAAGCCCTGCACAGCCCCCAAAGCTGTTCAGAGCGAGAGGTCTCAGCTGCACAAGCTCCAAGGAATGGGGAATGGGGGTTGGGAAAACCCCTCCAACACCCAATACTGCCTGAAACTGGGTGGCCGATCCCGTCCAGACTCCTTAGCGTGTGGCCTTAGCATGTCCCCAGTGGGACTCAGCTGCAAATGGCACCCTGGCCTGCTCTGCCCTCTCCTGCTGCAGGCCCTTTCATGCACCAGGCCAGAATGTCCTCAGGAAACGGGTTACCTCTCTCCCGGGGGTGCGTCTGGATTCCCGTTTGCAGCTCCAGCCAGGATGTTTTGCAATGAGTTTGGAGAAAGCATTCATTCCGGGAAGAATCCGGGAGTGGAATGCTTCCTGCCAGCAGGGGTGTGGGTGAGAGGGTGCAGGGCTGCCTGCTGGGCTGGGGCTGGCTGGGGTGGGGGGTGAGATGGGCAGGGGACGGTGCTGGCTGCCTGGCTGGCCCAGTCCTCAGCCCTCAGGGACTTTGGCGGCCTTCGGGCTGTTTTTCTGTCTGTCTGCTTGTCCACCTGGCTTAGAAAAGCTGGCTGGTTCAGGCTAGTCTCCCAAACTCTTTGCCTACTCTAAGGTACCTTTAGCCTTGTTTCATTTTATTTTTGAATGTTTTTGAATACCACTCCAAAGTGATTACTGAATGAAAAGGTACACACCTCCAACCCTCTGCTTCTGAACATGCCCTCAGGGTCTCCAGTAAATAAACTCCCCCCAGCCCCTGTTTGTTGTTTATTAACCCGTGTTTCTATTTGCAAAATAAGCAGCTACATGGCTACGTTTGGATCTCCTCCATTTCTTACTCCAGCAGAAGCATTCTGTGTGCCTTGATTTGCACCCTGTTTTTTTCCCACTGAACAGTGTTACCTGGAGATCCAGCCACACAGGTAACATGGAGACCTGCAGGGTCCTCCGGTAGGAGGAGTTGAGTCATAATTCAGGCTTTTGAGTTTTAAAATCCAGATGCCTACAAACAGTGAGCTGATTCTCTGGCTGGGCTTTTTAAAATTGTTTTCCAGGACCCCAACCAAAGGTGGGCGAGTCTTCCTTTCCCTGTATAGCCCAGCTAAGGCTATGGTCTCCTGTGTCCTGTCTCTCCTTCTTCCCAGGTGGGCGGTATTACTGTTCACGCTTTGCAAGGGAGGAATCTAAGGAATTGAGAAATCAAGTAACGCACCCAAAGGGATAACTAAAAGTGATGAAGTCTGGGATTTGAACCCTGAGCAGTCTGGGTCTAGAATTCTTCCTCTTGGTGATGTCACACTGCTGGGGAAGATAGAGTTCCCTGATCCCACATCTTCAAGAACAAGATGGAGCCTAGAGAGGGGTGGGGACTTGGTCAAGGTCACACAGCTATGCACCATCAGCTCCTGGAGGGGAAGCATCCTTTGGTCACTACTAGGTACCTGATGCTCCCCCACATGTCCGTGGGGGCTCCCCGGTAGGACTTCTCTCCTCTGCACTCCTAGGCTTCAAGTTCTTGGTGCATCCTCTGCCCACTTACCTGGCTTAATGTCAGTCTCACAGAAGTTCGCCACTAAACAACAGAGTCATTGCACAGATGGACAGAGGGAGGCAGGAGGGAGAAGGGGAAAGGTCACACAGTCCAACTGCAGCAGAACTGGGGTGGATTCCAGGTCCCAGGACTGGTAGTCGGGGCCTCTGTCCAGGCCCCATCTTGCCCCATCCAGCACCTTCCTGACCTGGCAGTGTCTATGCGCCTCCCCTCCCAAGCTTCCTCTTGGCTTCCTTCAAGAAGACCGTTTCTTGCCTTCTCTCAGTGCTCGTCCATGTGTCAGGAGACCCTATTCCCATTAGTGTTCATTGGCTATGGCGGCCTCCACTAGCAAAGGGGCTTGTGCATGAAATCTGGGCAAAGCTGGCAGCTTTGTTGCTGGGATCCTCATCAGTGTAAAACACAAGGGTTAACTGTGCATGTATGTATTTTATCTCAGTGTGCATGCGTGAACTATGTGTCTATATGCATATGGTGCGTATGTGTGTGCATGCATGTCTGCACACACGTATATGTGCACGTATGTGTATACATGTGCATTGCATATATGTATCAATATATGCATGCATGGATCATGTATAGTGCATATATGTGTGTGCATTTGTATACTGTGTGTGTGTGCATGCATGTCTGTACATATGTCCATGTGTGTGTGTGTGTGTTTTGTGCATAGAGTGTGTGTGGGCATGTGTGTATTGTGTACATATATGTATTGTGCGTATGTGTGTGTGCATATTCGGTATATGTTTGTGTGTAATATGTGTCTTGTATATGTGCACGTGTGCACGTGTGTTTACACACACACACATGTGTGTGTGTTCGTGTATGGCAGTCAAGGCTCAAGCACATAGACCTACAGCCTTTACCCCATGATAGCTTGATGTTGAGCCTTTTGTGTTCTCCAAAGAGATGCAGTTTGTAAGATCCACAGGTCCTGAGTGGCCTGGAAATTCCTTTGGCACTTGGAGGCAGGGAACAGCCTGTGGCAGGCAGCCACCTCTGCTGGTGGTCTGGGTGTGGGTTCAGGCCCCAGGGAAACTTAGGAGCACACCAAATTCCTGCTGGGTTACTTCTAGCAAACATGAGCTCTTAGAGAAATCCCTTCCTCCTTCTGGTCTCAGCTTGCCCACCCATAAAGTGGAGCTATAAGGCCTGCTTTGTTTTACTCTCAGGGCATTATGAGGAGGAGATGAAATTGTACCAAGTTCTTGGAAACTGTACCAAGAACTGTACCAAGTTCTTCCCAATTCTGTGATTTCCAAGTTTCTCAGGCACAAGAAATCTCACTACAGTGTTGTCCTATATATGTAGATGTATACTTGCATATACACACTCCGGTGTTCTTGCCTGGAGAATCCCAGGGATGGGAGAGCCTGGTGGGCTGCCGTCTATGGGGTTGCACAGAGTCGGACACGACTGAAGGGACTTAGCAGCAGCAGCAGCATACTTGCATATGAATGCAAGCCTGAGTTTAACTTTGCATAGAAGTGTTTGGAGGCTAGGGTCCTGTACTCGAGTGTGCAGGTTGCCTGTGTGTGTTGCTTAGGACTTCCTTACCTAACTTTGCGTACCCTCTGCACAGGATTTGGTGGGTCAGCTTGGCTCTGAATCCTGGCTGGCTTGGCTTAAATAAGCCAGATAACCTGAGTGGGCTTCAGTTTCTTCATCTGTGAAATGAGTCTGTGAGAGTGGCCACTTACAGGGTCTCGTGGAGTTTTGATGGACTAAGCTCAGAATGCTCTTGACACAATGGGAAACTCACAGACCATAGTAATAGTTCCTAGTTCAACAAGAACTGGAGGAGAAAGAGTATGAATGCCATCATCTCTAAGGCGAATTATTATAGAAAGGAGGCTCGTATCCTCCAGCTCCCACTCTCTGATCCTTTGCCTTGTCCAAAAGCCTGGATTTGATGGTCTTAACTATTTGATACTTGGGGTGGGTTTTTCTGCTTGAGCACGAGAGTGCTGGAAGCAACTGATGGGAGAAAGAAGTTTTTGGATAGAGCCACAGAGGCCCTTGCTTTCCTTTCCTGGATGTTACCTTTGTTGCAGAGGAGAAGCCCTGTGGCTGGGATCAGAGAACCACATACGTCTTACACAATGTTCCTCTGTCTCTAGTTGCTCTTGAAAACTGCGGTGCTCCACACTCACCAGGAGGGGTTCTATCCTCAACCGAGTTTGAAAAACATTGCAAACAGACCCCCTGGGCATCAGCACACTTACTTGTATTATAAAGATGCTGTAAAATCTGCAGTAAACAAGTAATTTCAATTTAGTTTAACCTAGCATCTCCCAAATGCACTTTTCTTTTTTGCATAATCCTTGCTATAAATCTCTGCGGAATGCACCCTGACAAGCACAGTATTCGCAGAATCAATAGTATGGAAATCCACAAAGCCACGTGGCTCTGGGTCACCCTTCCAGTCAGGCAAATGATATGTCATAAAGCAGTGCTTCTCATATGTCAGTGTGCACACATGTCATCTGGGAGCCTGGCAAAAGGCAGATTCCAAGTGGCAGGTCTGGATGGGGCCCAAGGTTCTGCATTTGTAACAAGCTTGCAGGTGATGCCCCTGCCGCTGGGCCCAGGACCACACTTTGGTAAGATTACAAAGAGGCCTCTGCTGCCGTGGAATTCCACCTGTGTCCATCCTTTCAACGGTATTTGGAAACTGGTGGCTGCCAAGGAAGTCCCCAAATCAGGCCATTGGATGCAATCACCAGGGACGTGACCTTTCTCTGCTGGACAAGCCATCCTAGGAGGGGGAGCCTAGGCTGGGTTAGCAGCTGCAGGGAATGCAAGGACCAAGGTTTCGAGGGTAGACAAGTCCTTCGGAGCTATGAAATCTTGGCTGAGTCTGACAAGATGGCAGTTGAGTCACACTCCTGCCATCTCTCCTGTCTGGGCAAATAAGGCTGGGATTGTTAGTGTTTTAATTAATTTATTTATTAATTTTTAAAGAGACATTTCCCCTTTCTTTTTCTTGGGTCTGGAGTCATTAAACAGGGATTAGCTGGATAAATAGAGGAAGTGATTTTTAAACTGTTTGCAAACTTAATGTGAAGAGCCCAGCCTTGCAAATTATCACGTCTAATCAGAGGCCCTTGCTTCACTGCTCCAGTAATTGTACTGGTATTAGTCAAATTCTTGTTGTCTCCTCATTAGCCGTGAAAAGGAGACTCAAGATGTACTTCATTAGAGTGTCCTGGAAATATATTGCTAATGTGGAGATGGAGGCAGAAGGAGGGAGGGAGGTGGGGGAGGGGTGTGGGGGCGGAGCAGGAGTGTGTAGGTCCGCACCTGACATCAGGCAGGTCTCAACTCTCAGTCCCTTCTCTCGCCTGCCTTTGGGTTCAACTCCTCTCTGGGCAGCAAGGAAGGTGGGCCAGCTGAGATCCGAGGGCCCTTTCTGTCTGACACTCTTGAGTTTATGGTTCTAAGTTTTGAGGCTTTGGAGGATGATCAGTACTGGATGTTCTTTCAAATCCGGAAATTTAGGCTTTGTCGGGAGCTTAACCAAGGGTGAAGAGAGCTTTGGGTGGCAAGGCTGGCCTATGCTTCTCCTTTACTCTAAGGCAAACTGGCTAAGTGCTGAGATGTCAGCCAGACACCTGCAGCTTCCTTGATATTGTCTGATAGGAGTCGTAATCAACATTTTCTCCTCCTTCCCCCACGGCCTCCTTTCTTCTTTCCCTCCTACCCTCCTTTCTTGTTCTGGATGCATTTTCTTCACCCTCATCATCTTCTTCCTTTTCTTCTCCTCCCTTTTCTCTTTCTTTTCCACTTTCTCTTCTACCCAACATTTATTTATGGAGCGTATAATCCTAGAGCTATTTGAATGTAAATTATTTGAAATAAAGCAAAATGAAAAGGCCACTTCCTCATTTGTGCTAGCAACATAAGGTATCAAATGTCCACTTGCCACACGTGGCTAGTGGCTGCCACATTGGACGGTGCAGAAAATTCTACCGGACAGCTGTGATCTAATCTCTTTCTGTTACATCTTGTGCTCATAAGCCCAGGGGTAAAGAGGATGTGGAGCTGAGAAAGAGAGAATCCTCCCTCTAGGACGCGCATAGTCAGGTGAGAAAATTATCACACTTCATTATAGGTATGAATAGTTGAAGATGGGTCCAAGGACTAGACTAACTGGCAGGGCTACCTGCACCATGGGGGTCAACTGGGGGAGCTGGAGAATCAGCCAGGCTTCCCAGAGAGCAGGGACTTTTCCATTAGAGGTCTGTGTGCATTTGCACTTGTTAGGAAGATGAGAGTGGTCCACCAGTGTCCCTGAGCCTATGGCAATTTTACTACTGGTGGGTTAGCCGTGAGCCTAGTGGGCACACAGCATATCTGTCCTTCACCCCAGCAGCCACAGGAGACTTTGTAAAGTCTGTTGATTATCTTTCTCTATAGGGACCAGGTATTCCTGGGCTCAGGTCTGCTGAGTCTTAACTCGATGTCTGGGAGGCACCTTCCACCACCACTTACCAGAGTGCCTCTCTCTCCTCTCTCCCCTAGCCTTCTTGGCAGCCAACCCCAAAGCACTGTGTAGGGCAATGAAACGGGCTTGGCCTTCAAGATTTGAAACATCGGAATCTGGATTCATGCCGTATCTTGCCCGAGCTACATAAGTCATTCCATGGTCTGAGCCTCAGTTATGACAACTGTAAAATGGGGATAATAATACCGACCTTGAAAACTTGTTGTTAGAATTAATGACATGGCATGCACAGTACCTGCCGTGGAGCTGTTGGAAATCAAGCAATTCTTGCTTCTCCCTCCCTGCCCCCTCTCTTTCTCCATCCCTCTATCTCTGCCCCCAGCTCCTGCTCCCTCCCTTCCCCCCCCCCTCTCTCCTCTGTCCCACTCTTGCTGTAGCCAGGAACTCTGGGCTGTCCTTATCTTTGGCAGAAGCCCTTAGTCTCTCCAGCCTTCTGGATGCCGACCTGCCATCCTCTGTGGCTTGGAATCCAATTTCTCTACCTCTGAGAGGATAAAGGGCTGAGTCAGCTCCACAGGGAATCACTTTCGAGGTTCCAAGGAGTCTGGGGGCCTTAGTGCCAGCACTCAGGCTGCTAATGGATTCAGAATGGATTCCGGGCTGATGACACAGCCCTGAAATGTGGCCTTCGCTGGGGGAGTCACAGTGGCTTTTTTTTTTTTTTTTTTAAATAACTTCCACACAATAGCTTTCCTTTTCATCAGGAACTGGTTGTCTGCATTTCTGGCTTCTGGTAACTTCCTCCTTGGCCCTAAAAGACCACAGGAGGATCACTTAGATGCCCTGGGTGCTGAGGGCTGGCAAGGGGCCACAGCGGCGGCCCTAGTCCTCTGTCCCACTGTTCTGGGTGGTGTGGAGGGCATGAAACAGCCAGGAAAGCCCACTTCACTGGGTTCTCAGACACTCTGGGCACTGCAGACTCAGACTTGCAGGTGCATGGAAGTTAGAGGGGGGAAGAGGATGAGAACTTTGGACAAGATGACCTGAGAAGCCTGGAGAGGTTAATTGACTTGCCAAGGGTCACAGATCAGGTCAGGTGACCCAGGCTAGACTCTTCTTCCCGGGGTCCCTTCCATACTGACCCTTAATCAATCAACCGTCAGTGCCCACCCACTACTTGGGAGATACTGTGGAGCTCCCGGCATGTGTATTTCACTGTATGAGTCTGTTTCCAAAAGAAACACATGGCTTTTTTGCGACAATTGCCTTTCCAGCCTGACTGCCAGCCCAGGGTCGCGGGAGATGATCTGGACCTCACAACCTCCATTGTGCCGCTCCTTCTCCAAGAGCCAGCTTCCTCTTCTGGAAGGTAAGGGTACTGGTAATGCTACCATCTTGGATTCCCTGCAAGAAGGCAGAAAGGAGGTACCATGTCAGTGTTCAACAAACTCCTGACTCAAAATAACCTTTTTTTTTTTTTTTTTAAGGAAATGTTGTGGTAAGTTCTATAGGACTGATGGACTCAACCTGAGCTTCTCAAAGTGTGGTCCCTGGACCAACAGTAACAGCATCACCTGGGAATTTGTTAAAATGCAAATTTGCAAGCCTCAACCAAAATTCTGAGGGTGGGGCCCAACAATTTGTATTTTAACGAGCACTCCAGGCAATTCTCATATCTCTTAAGTTTGAGACCCTCTGGGCTAGACTTTTCAATTTCTACAGACCCAGAGGAGGGGGAGATCATTGTGGATGGAGATGTGCGCTTACGGACCATCTCCAAAGCAGGCATTAGAAATGGACATTGGAGGGTGAGGAGTTGCTGGGTGCTGGGAGGCACTGAGGTGCCAGAACAGTGATCAGGAGCAGGAATGTTGAAGACAGATCTGCCAAAGTCTGACCTGCTCCCGCCAGTGCGCACAACACTGGGAGAGTGAGCACTGAAATCAGGACCAGGATTCAGATTGGACCCTGCCTGAATGATCACAGATGCTGTCTATATTGAGTAAGAGAAATCAGGATGCCCACCCATCCATCATCCATCCTTTCTTTCAATTCAAAACTTATTTATTTGAATTAATGTTATTTGAACTTTTATTCTGTACCAAACATTCAGCTATGCCCTTGGTTTGCATACACGAGACAATCAGGGATACTAACTTCTGTTCACTGACTAATTTCAAAAGTTGTGATTTAACATCTATTTTAATGAAAACAAGTTCTCACCGAACATCACTATCTGAAATGTAAGATTAAATATTTCTGTGTGGCATGAGACAGGAACAATATTTAAATTTAAGGTTCATTCCCCTCTTTGCAGAGCTTGGAAGGCTAGGTGTAGGAATTAGACAAGTGTCAGAGGAACATCACCCAGGGGAGGGTTGTGAATAAGCTCCTTAATTGTTTAGCTTTCAGATTTTCCCACCTCTCCTTCTTATTCATATTCTGATTTAATCCTGAAAACAATACTGTGAAGTCTGAGGAAATTCAGACTCAGAATTTAAATGACTTGCCCCAAATTATGAAGGAAATAAGCCACAGGACCGTGAGGAAATGGAATCGTCAGATTCTCCCAAACCCAGAACTCACTATGCAGACTTCTATTCATAATAGTAGATCAGGCACTGGGTTACCCGAGTCCTGTTTTGGGGAAGGTAGGACCCTTTCAGAATGTCCAGGCAACCCATGCCACCCGTGTGTAGGGGCAAGCATGGAGCTGCATTTTACCCAGAAAGATACTCAGGAAACCCATGAGCCATTTGCCAAGAAAGGTCACCCATTTTCCAGTACGTGCCATTTCCCAGAGTCATTGGTCTCACCACCAGGCATGGCTACCTGAGATCAGGAGAAGAAACCCATAGCCTCCTAACACCCGGTGGTTCCCAAGAATTTAACACCTGACCCATGCCAAGAGGTCACTGTGGGGAAAAAAAATCGAAACACGCACTGGTAGTAAAATCATGGCTCTTTGAATTATATTAAAACACTTCAGCAACCTTTCATATAGAATTAATTAACACAAACCCCAGCATCCTCATTGCTATAGAGCCCTAAAGTGGTTGCCAGAATTTAATTAGACTTAACCTTTTTTTTTCCTACACCAGTACCACTTTATAATAACTGCAAATCATTATTAATTCCTTTGGTGTTCACTGTAATAACATTAATCATGATGAACTTCTTTCTGTAGTAATGTGTATGTAATATGTAATTCCATAGCAATTTAGTATTAGTTAAGGCTAAATTGAAATTAATTTCACAAAAAGATACTATTTGTTATTGGATCCTGTATATTCATAAAATAATATTTTAGCACAATTTATATTGAGGTGGCCAGATTGGGAGACATTTGGCCAACTGCTAAAAGTTCAGAGACAGAACTATTTGCTGCTGATTACTGGAGCGTACCTGATTGCTGATGTCTCGCATCCCAAGGTACTTGAAATAACAAATCAGAAAATGGGTTAGCTGTGATGAGATGGCCCTTTGAGATTTAGTACCTTATCAATCTGAAGGCATCGTGTGGGACAAAAAATGTATCTTGGAGCGCTTTCCAGAACTAAGCCTGTGATTTATTATCTCAGATCTCAAGATTTAAGCCATGTTCTTGGCTTTCCCAGGTTCAGTCTTCTCCTCTGTAAAATGGTTACATCATCCCCTCACAGCGGTCTTCAGGGATTGCAAGGATGTGATAGATTTGAGTGATTTGGAAAATTGCAATGCTTAGAACAAGTGTGTGTGACGCTAGGAAGAAAAGTAATGGTCTGTTTGCGCTTCATTTTGCTTAATTTCATTCATTTTTGTGATAGAATATTTGGAAGTGGAGATGCTGAGAAGGAAAAAGAAGGGCTTTTAAAATTTTTATTTTTCATGAAAAAGAAACTTTATTTTTTTACTTTTGATTTTGATATAGAATTCAGACTTTACCGAACATTTGCAAGACTAGTACAGAGAACTCCCAAATACTCTTCACCTCAGTTCCCCAGAATGTCAGCATCTTACTTGCTTGATCCCTTTGTCTGTGTTATATCCTGCCATTTTGTTTTTCAGTTGTTAGAGACAAAAGCCCCTTTACTGCTAAATAATGTACTTTTCCTAAAAACAACATTTTCATAAATACTCACGGTTTAAGGACCCAAATCAAGAAGTCAGTGCTTATTCAGCACTAAGGAAGGCTTTTCCAGATACCAGCTCTATTTGTCACTCATTTTTAGGCATAATCTTGTCCAAAACTTTGCCCTCTTCTGGGCCTATCCAGACCCTCTTATGTTGACAAGCCTCTGGGGATGTTTCTCCATTCATTCATCCACTCATTTCACTGGGCGGGAGTGGAAGACACAAAGATGAATAAGACATAATTCTGCCTTCAAGAAGCTGGAGGTCTAGGAGACATAACTACAAATGGATATTTAAAACATATTCTAATGAGGGCAGTAGATACATGCTCAGATCACAAGTGATATTATCAATAAAAATAAGTAGCGGCATATAAGGTCTAGGGCTTCCTTGGTGGCTCAGCCGTAAAGAATCCTCCTGCCAATGAAGGAGAGGCAGGTTTGAGCCCTGGGTCAAGAAGATCCACTGGAGAAGGATTCCTGTATTCTTGCCTGGGAAACTCCATGGACAGGAGCCTGGCCAGCTACGGTCTATGGGCTCTCAAAAAGTTGGGCACAGCTGAAAGTGAAGAGGAACTAAAAGCCTCTTGATGAAAGTGAAAGAGGAGAGTGAAAAAGTTGGCTTAAA
>SJYR01002597.1:263034-289940 GCA_006410655.1 Kobus ellipsiprymnus
ACTATAAAGCCTCTTGATGAAAGTGAAAGAGGAGAGTGAGAAAGTTGGCTTAAAGCTCAACATTCAGAAAACGAAGATCATGGCATCTGGTCCCATCACTTCATGGGAAATAGATGGGGAAACAGTGGAAACAGTATCAGACCTTATTTTTTGGGGCTCCAAAATCACTGCAGATGGTGATTGTAGCCATGAAATGAAAAGATGCTTACTCCTTGGAAGGAAAGTTATGACCAAAAAGCAGAAATATTACTTTGCCAACAAAGGTCCATCTAGTCAAGGCTATGGTTTTTCCTGTGGTCATGTATGGATGTGAGAGTTGGACTATAAAGAAAGCTGAGTGCCAAATAATTGATGATTTTGAACTGTGGTACTGGAGAAGACTCTTGCGAGTCCCTTGTACTGCAGGGAGATCCAATCAGTCCATCCCAAAGGAGATCAGACCTGGGTGTTCATTGGAAGGACTGATGCTGAGGCTGAAACTCCAATACTTTGGCCATTTCATGCCAAATGAATTGACTCATTGGAAAAGATCCTGATGCTGGGAGGGATTGGGGGCAGGAGCAGAAGGGTACAGCAGAGGATGAGATGGCTGGATGGCATCCACCGACTCAATGCACATAAATTTGGGTGAACTCCAAGAGGTGGTGATGGACAGAGAGGCCTGGTGTGCTGAGATTCATGGGGTCGCAAAGAGTTGGACACAGCTGAGCGATTGAACTGAACTGAGACAATTCATAATTTCAAACTGAAGCTGTTAATATTTAAGTAGCACTGAAATAAAACAAGGGTAGGCAACATCCAGCAATACATTTATATGAAATGGACCCAATTTGGAATTTATCTAAGATTAAATCTATCACATTCATAGTTAAACATTTTCATAATTAGCCTATTATTAACTAGTTGTGAACTAGGATATTTCTGCGAATCAAAATTCTGTTATTACTCTTTTTAAGCCATTAAATATCTTGTAAATTACAAGACTAAGGAGATATTCTCAGTCCAAACTGACAGAATATGTATCTTGCCTCTCTCATTCAGGATTATTATCTGTCCCATTTCCACATTTGTCATGGAGGTCACCCTCTTGGGTGGGAATTCTGTCACTTGGCCTTCGATTGCTGTATGATATAGAGCTGAATTTATTTGCTTCTGTTTTTATTTTAAACACACACATTTATGTTTACACATGCAGAAATACATGTATATATGGCTATTAGATTATATGTTTTGCTATATAAGGTCTTCTTGGTGGTTCAGATGGTAAAGAATCCGCCTGCAATGCAGGAGACCTGGGTTTGATCCCTGGGTTGGGATGATCCGCTGGAGGAGGCCATGGCAACCCACTCCAGTATTCTTGTCTGGAGAATTCCATGGACAGAAGAGGAGCCTGGCGGGCTGCAGTCCCTGGGGGTTGCAAAGAGTCAGACACTAATGAGTGGCTTTCACTTTTGTTTTGATATGTAAGGCTATGCCCATACACACAGTGTGATTTGAGAATACTTACATCAAATTAATAACTGCTTATACAATAACACTGTTCTGCTATTTTAATGTTCTTCATGGATTCATTAGACTTGTCCAGACAAGCAGGGACTGAGCAAAGTAACAACCAAACATTAAGCATGAGGAACAGAATTCACCTGATTTTTCTATTTGTCTTTTAAAATCAATTTATTATTTTATTTATTTATTGTTGGTAAAATTATTGTTGGTTGTGCTGGGTCTTTGCTGCTTCACACAGGCATGCAGGCTTTCTCTAGTTGAGGTGACTGGAGGCTACTGTCTAAGTGGGGTTTCCCTTATTTTGGAGTCGAGGCTCTAGACTCACAGGCTACAATTGTTGCCCTGCAGCCTGTGGGATCTTCCCTGAGAAACTGTGTCCCCTACCTGGGAAGGCAGATTCTTAACCACTGGACCACCAAAGAAGTCCTCTATTTGTGTTTTTAAGAAAATCCTTCTAAGATTAGAAGGATGATGACTAACGCTATTAAAGTATTAGCTATGATTTTCTTGAAATATTTTAATAATCAAAATAATTTTTTTAAAACATTGAAACAAACTTGATAACCTCATCCCTCCAACCGATTTTGCCAGAGAACAGGGGTTCTTAAATGGTTTTCCTAGAAACAGCTGTCAGTTGATTCACTCTCTCAGACTTATTTTTTAAGGTCTGGAAAATCTGTGTGTCTTTTATTTTGGAAGACATGATTGTAAAATGTGGATTATTCAGGTTTCAGGAGAGGAATGAAAGTGAAAGCAAAAAAAAAATAAAAAGAAAGAAAGAAAGAAACATTTCATTTTATGACAATAGAAGATAGTTGATCTTTCTTACTCACCTAGGCCATTTGGGCTGCAGGGGTCCCTTTGGTGCCTAAATACACCATGGCCAAGGAAGCTGAGATGCCCTAGGAAGAAAAGAAGATATTTTTACCCTCAGCAGATTCAGCTAGCTTTTTGCCAAACTCCAGAGCAAATCGGTTGATAGATTTTGCTAAAGAATCCAACGGGAAGATCTAAGAAAAACAAAGCAGTTAAAGATCATGTTAATAATCCTTTCCATTTATTTTATTTTTGTACATGGATGTTTTGGCTTACACAATTATCTTTTTTATCACACTTCATTGAAATGGCAAAAAAGAATGTACTATCCAATGTAAAGTCTATATGGGGCTTCCCCAGTGCCTCAGTGGTAAACAACTGGCCTGCCAATGCAAGACACATGGGTTCAATCCCTGGAGCAGGAAGATCCCCCAGAGAAGGAAATGTCAACCTGTTTCAGCATTCTTGCCTGGGAAATCCCATGGACAGTGGAGTCTGGTGGGCTACAGTCCATGGGTCACAAAGAGTTGGACACAATTTAGCAACTAAACACCAACAACAGTAATCTGTGTATCTTTTATCCATATTCTCATAAGAACTGAATGAACATAATTCCAATATTATTTTAAATATTAGAAAACTGAAGTCCAGAGAGTTTAAGAGAACTCCCTCGAATTCTACAGCTGATACTCCTGAGAGAACACCTGAATCCTAGTCAGTTAGTGGCTCCCTGTTGAAAAAGCCAGAATATAAATGGTAGTGGAATCAGCCAAGTGCTTCTTTTTAACACAACACTTACCTGCTGACTTTACCAGTAAGTGAGGAATAGTTATACACTTTTTTGACCTTTTACTCTTTCTTACTTATCTTTTACCCCTGTTTTTATACTTTTTAACCTTATTTGTTCACACCTTGATAAGTGATATCCTGGTTCCTGGAGAGCTTTTATCCTCCTTTATAAGAAGTTGAAATCCAACTTTGCTTCAGATCTTTTCCTCTGGAAGATTTTTCTGAACTTGGGGGTTCACAGGAGCATGTCTGCCTCCAAAGTCCCATAAAGTAACTTTCACCACTTGCTTGGCACTCATCACACTGCTAGTTCTGTTTTCATATATTTATATCTTTTCAACTCTAAGATCAGTTCCCTGAGCGCAAAATTTTCTTACTCTTGTTTGTGCATCAACTAGCATCCCGCTCAGGACTTTGCACAAAATGGAAACTTACAAATACTTATTTTTTATTTAGAGTGTTAATAGTTTGGGTTCTAGTCACCATTTAAAAAAATCTATTTACACCTGAAATTTGTCACAGTTTAGTGGAAATGCTTATAGAGAAGTAGAGAAGTCAATACTCTCTTGTATTTATTCTCACTCACTGAGTCTCCCTGAAACCAATCTTAATGAACAGAGGAACTCAAGCTTTCTCATATTTTTAAAAGATTGTATTCAGCTTCTAAATTTCACCTCTAATCACTTTTATATTTTCATTTAAGTTTTTTTTAAGACTGGATCAAAGAAATAGTGAGTTCAAACTATTATCATTTTACAGCCAAATAATTTCTCAAACTGAATAAATAATTTAAACTAAGCCAAATTCCTAGGTCTAGAAATTCCCATTAGGGCCACTGTTGTGTAGAACTTGGTCTTGCACTGATATCATCTGGCCCTCTGGGAAACCTAGAATGAGAACTTTAGAAAAGACAGGAGATCTTTCTAGTTAAATGGTTGAATCAAGAAAGAGGCATGTGCAGACAATGTCTTGATTTTATCATGACTTGAATTAACAGTGAAAACTGTTGAAACCCTTCCTAGTTATAGGCTTACCCTTAACCAAATAGCTTCTCAGCCCCTAAATCATCTCTAGTTGATAATACAGAAGCATCATCATCACTTACTTATTGCAGAAGCTGATGATAATTCTAGGCTAACATATTTTAATAAAAAGAGCAACAACTCTAGTTTTATAATAACTCTACACCCTCATAAAATGTTTGAAATTTACAAAGTGTCAAAGTGAACATAAGTACTTTCTCCTG
Source organism: Kobus ellipsiprymnus (assembly GCA_006410655.1). NCBI lineage: Eukaryota > Metazoa > Chordata > Mammalia > Artiodactyla > Bovidae > Kobus > Kobus ellipsiprymnus. The sequence goes on from SJYR01002597.1 coordinate 267,392, forward strand.
ACAGATCCACTGCCATCCTGGAGATAAGCTCCCTGTTTTCTTTATAGCTATGTCCATTTAAATGATGCTTTGTTTACTGCCTATATATTAAGCTTTATCTTTTATTTTTCAGTTTTTTTTAATTTGACTGTACTGGGTCTTATTTGTGGCATGTAGGGTCTTTGGTTGAGACATGTGGGATCTAGTTCCCTGAACAGGCATCAAACTCAGGTCCTCTGCTTTGGGAGCAGGAAATCTTAGCCACTAGACCACCAGGAAAGTCCCCTAAGCTTTATCTTTTAAGAAGTTGTGAATTTTTTCATATGGAAAATGCTTGGTTCCATGGCCAAAGCATAATCACCTTGAAGGGAAGAGAGGAGAAATTACTATTTTAGGGCTGAGCACTTATATCCTACTTATGATTTATGATTATTCTAGAGTTTAGATACTTGTAACAAATCCCTGAAAATGATAATTCTCTCTGATGAAATTTAATTTCTTGTGGAAATTAATAGCCAGTTATCTTCAGCTTCATTAACTCTCTTATTAATATCATCATTAGTATATCAGATGCAGCCCAGAACATACAAGAAGAACAATTCTTGCCTTTAAAAAAAAAGTACCAAAGTGCTAAGCCAGTAGTGAAAAGTGCTTTCTGAAAGATGAAGAATTTGGGGATGAAATTCTCTTGAAATAATTTATCCATTCAAGGGATGGAGAGTGATCTTTTCAGGGGAAACTATAAGTAAAGACTAAAGTCTAGGTCAGAAGTCAAATGTTCCCTTTTCAGAATGAATTGCTCTTTTGCAGTTTTCAGGAGGTATATAGATACATCAGTATGCATGCTCAGTTGCCCAGACTGACTCTTTGTGACCCCATGGATTGTAGTCCACCAGGCTCCTCTGTCCATGGAATTTTCCAGACAAGAATACTGCAGTGGGTTGCCATTTACTACTCCATATATCAGTATCAGTTCAGTTCAATTCATTCACTCAGTCATGTCAAACTCTTTGTGACCCCATGGACTACAGCACACCAGGTTTTCCTGTCCATCAACGACTCCCGGAGATTACTGAAACTCATGTCCATAAAGTTGGTGATGCCATTCAACCATCTCATCCTCTTGTCCCCTTCTCTTCCCACCTTCAATCTTTCCCATCATCAGGGTCTTTTCCAATGAGTTGATTCTTCCCATCAGGTGGCCAAAGTATTGGAGTTTCAGCTTCAGCATCTGTCCTTCTGATGAACATTCAGGACTGATTTCCTTTAAAGTCCAGGAAACGCTCTAGGCCAGGATACTGGAGTGGGTAGCCATTCCCTTCTCCAGGGGATCTTCCCAACCCAGGAATCAAATCGGGATCTCCTGCATTGCAGACAGATTCTTTACCAACTGAGCTATCAGAGAAGCCCATATATCAGTATACTACTACTACTACTACTAAGCCACTTCAGTCGTGTCCAACTCTGTGCAACCCCAGAGACGGCAGCCCACCAGGCTACCCCATCCCTGGGATTCTCCAGGCAAGAATACCTATAAATAACACATTTATGCTAAATCTCAATCTGTAAAGGGGCTTAACTAAAGAAATATAGAAATAAGAAAAGGATAGTAGCATTCATCAAAATGTTTCATCATAGATACATGTATTCCCAACAAATCAGAATTGGAAAGAATCTTCCATTCCTTCTAATCAAATTGCCTCATTTTATCTGCTAGGAAACTAAGGTCCAGAGAGGTTAAATGTGCTGATTAGCGTGCATAGTTATCTAACAGCAGAGCTATCATTGCAATCCCAGGCTCTGGAACCTAAATGCAAATGCTGTTGTCACTATATTTTATTGCTTTTAAGGTTTTATGGTAAAAGGGAGGGATTGGGTGATGAAAGAGGATAAGCAGGAGGAGGCAAAAAGGAGGGATGATAGTGAGCTGGAGGAGGGAGCAGGAAAGACTCTCCTCCCCTTTTCCATGAGTGGATATTCAAGGCCTCCTGACTTTCCAGGAGTGCTAATACTACCTACCTGGTGGAACCATGCATATCAGAAAATAACCTCTCCACACTCCCAGCACTTCTAAGTTTACCTAAAGCCATTTCTGTGGGAATTAATAGTCTGGCAGTGTTTCTGATAAGCATGTAGTGTAAGGTTAGGGGCTTAGATTATTCCATGAAAGAGAGGAAAGTTAATGGCCCCTGGAATGGTGGCCAAGACTTGAAGCTGGGTAGGGGTAATGGGTAAAGAGTCAAATCAATAGTTCCCTACACAAATGAGTGAGATCAAGTTTATGTTACCAAGTCCAGTCTTTTGAAGGGGTTAGAAGGGTTTTGGTTCAATCATTCTGAGACTATCCTATTTCTTTTTGCCCCTATTGACAGATACAAAGGTAGCAAATCAAAAATGTGACTGGAGAAAACATCATTCATAGTTTAACAATTCATGGCAAAACCATCTCTCTCACATGTTTGGAAATGAAGGTGCTCTCCTGCTTAGTCTTTTTCCAGCACAACCTTTGAACCAGCTCAGGGTTAAATGTCTCAGACTTGCACAGAATTCTTGGGGGATGGCCTTGAACTATCATTTCTGTTCTGTGGAAGTCTTGATAACTTGTTTTTTAGCTAGGTACTTCAATGAAGAAAGAAAACGTTAGCAAATATTTTTAAACAGAGACATATTTACAATACCTTGTTTTCTTCCACTGGCGCAGAATTGGCAGTGGGTTCCTTTAGTAAGAGATTGTGGCTGAGTTAATTAACCCTGAACTGTAGGAGTAATTTTTAGCATTTTTAGCACCATCCTTCTCTTAGCCCCACCCTCTGATTCACTTTTACAAGCCCATACACTCTTCCTTTCAAGTTTATCTTGGCCAGAAGCTCAAATAAAAAGAAAGATAGATAAGATTTTGCCTCAATTACTTAATTGCCCACACTTTCCATGTCTGTCTGCATATAGAGCCTGGAATTATGACAAATTGTAACTTACACTTTCCTGGCTTCATGTTTTCCCTAGTCTGCCAACTGGTAGCAATTAGTGGCTTCCCCAGGATATTTTTTTCCTACAAAAACAGAAAGTTTTAAATTAGTAGAATAATTAAGAGCAATGATATGGAGATTATTATAGGTGAACTGTTTGCTGTTACATTGCTCACAAGTTACTAAGTGAAGTCTCCAGGAAATGTTTCTGTTCTTTTCATTTGGGTGCTGGTGTCGACCCCTAAGCACAACTGCAACTAGTTTATGTCCATGTCCCCACTCCAGAGACATGGGGTCTGGACGGATGTTTTAGATGCAGTTACTGGGTCTGGTTAAAAAACCTCCTGCCAATGCAGAAGACACAGGTTTGATCCCTGGGTCAGAAAATCTCAAGGCTTCCCAGGCAGCACTAGTGGTAAAGAACCCCACCTTCCAGTGCAGGAGACCTAAGAGATGTTGGTTCAGTCCCTGAGTCAGATCCCCTGGAGGAGGGCATGGCAACCCATTCCAGCATTCTTGCCTGGAGAATCCCATGGACAGAGAAGTCTGGTCAATATTGACCTATTGACCAGGTCGCAGTCAATAGGGCTGCTAAGAGTCGGACACACCTGAAGCGACTTAGCACACACATGCACACACATACCCATACATCATATGGAGGCTCCAGATCGAGGGATTATCCGTCTTGACTGCCAGTGGTTCACCAGAGAGTAACTCAGGCAATATCACTGCATAGATCTAGTTATTTGCATTACAGTCAATGTATCCATATTGGTTTGGGGTGGGGGGGAATCAGACAATAAATTGTTTCACCTTCTCTAAAACCTCTTCTCTAAAACCACAGACTTTTATTCACGTTTTCCCACAAATCTTCTCCAGATTCCTTCCTCACTGACCTCTTGTTTAAAATCTTTAGGGACTTTCCTGGCAGTCCACTGTTTAAGACTCTGCACTTCCACTGCAGGGAGCATGGGTTCAATCCATTATCAGGGAGCAAAGGTCCCAGAGGCTGCACTACACAGCCAAAAATAGATAACTCATAACATGGAACCTTTATATATTGATATACTAGCTTGTAGGAGACAGGAAGAATAAAAGAAAAGCAGGCCTCAGCAAGGGGCACAAAAGAAATTTATAATTATTGATTAAACTGGATGCTATAAGGCACGAGACTCTTGGAATAAGTCTAGAGGGAACAGTTCATAATCTTGAAAACAAGATATGATCTTAGGGTCAGAAAATCGACCCCAGACTGGTTCACAACTGGCATCTCAGAGTCACATGTTTTATGTTTTTGGTGGAAAATCTATAGATAAGAATATTAGTCTTAGTTACTGATTGGTTATTGATTACTGTTTCCCAATTACTCAATGGTTAATGGTCATTTTGTTCTTTGGCCCTGAAGGCTATGTGAGTTATAGCTTAACGCCCCACATAGTCTTTCATTCATGGCTGAAAGTATAACAAAGCTGGCTTGGACTCAGTTTCGGCATCTTCACCTTGAAGCGGTGTTGGTCCTCTGATCCTCGCTTTTCTCTGAATTCTTGTGTCTCATTTCTCATTCTCCCGCCGTATCGCAGTTTTGGAAACACTGGTTGTTGAGCCAGTCTCAACACGAGCTATGGGCTTACCAGGTGGCACTAGCGGGCCTTCCAGGTGGCGGCAGTGGTAAAGAACCATCTGCCAATTCAGGAGACATAAGAGGTGCAGGTTTTATCCCTGGCCAGAAAGATCCCCTGGAGGAGAGCATGGCAACCCACTTCAGTATTCTTTCCTGGAAAATCCCATGGATAGAGGAGCCTGGCAGGCTGCAGTCCACGGGGTTGCCAAGAGTCGGACAAGACTGAAGTGACTAAGCACAGCACACGCATACTAGCTACACTGATAAAATTTTGGTTTTGCATTGTTTTGATGACTGTTTGGAGGGAGGAAGGAAAGAGGTAATGCTATTCTAAGTCAACAATATAATACTATCAGCAGAATTTTGCTCATTTGTCTATTTGTTGTTAGTTGTGGCCTGCCTGGTGTATGTTTAGCAATATGTACCAATATTCCTACTGAGCATGAAGGAATAGGAGCTATATGAATGAAGAACAGGTGTAAAGGGAGAGTTTTGCTCTAGCTTTTGTTTTGTTTATGCAATATTTGTTGTTAAGATTGCAGGAATGTATTCGGTATTCAAAATCTGCTAGAAGATAAAAAAAGAACTCTAGCTACATTAGTTAGTACTTAAGTTGCTAAGTCGTGTCCGACTTTTGCGACCTAATGGACTGTAGCCCGCCAGGCTCCTCTGTCCATGGAATTCTTCAGGCAAGAATACTGGATGGGTTGCCATTTCCTTCTCCAGGGGATCTTCCCAACCCAGGGATCTAACCCAGGTATCTTGCATTGCAGGCAGATTCTTTACCAACTGAGCTATGAGGGAAGCACATTACATTAGTATTATTCAAATGGGAATCCAGAAAAAGAAAGGAAATAGGGTGGAGCCCAGACAATTGTGTGGATAATGGCTGCTTTATTCAACCATTGGTCAGGTAACAAGACCACTGACTGGGTGCCTGGAGAACATCCATTTTTCACAGTTCTAGACTCTGCAGGTTTGAGATGAGGGTGCCAATGTGATTGGGCACTTGGTCAGGGCTCACTTCCTGGCTCACAGGGACTCTCAAGAGTCTTCTCCAACACCACAGCTTAAAAGCATCAGTTGTGATTTCATGGGTGGTATGAAATGGAATATATCCTGTCATTAGAAATCAAAGATGCCACACCTACCTGTGATGCCCACCTCCCAAAATGTGACTGTCTGGGCCCCACCAGTAAGCAGCAGACAAGGGAGGTCCCCGCCATTTGCCACACAAAGAATTTAAGGCAACACAATGAGTCTAAGAAAGTCACAGTCCTTCACAGGTGGGCAGAGTCAGGTTATCTCCCTGAGGCAGACCATTAGGTATGCCTGTAATAACAAAATCGACAATGTAAGGGTTATAATCACAGAGCAGATTCATTGTGAATTCCAAATTAACCCTTCCTGGTTACATAAGAACACTAATTACATTCTGGGACACACCCTCATGACCAATTCTAATCCCAATTTTCTCCCAAAGGGCCCCCCTAAAAACAACATTTCATCAGGGATTAGGGTTTCAACATCTGTGTTGGAGTGAGGGTAACAAATATTCAGGCCATAGTGGTGGCTGAGAGTTTCCCAGAACTAAAGTAAGACACAGGTTTCCAAATGGAAAACATCTCCTGATGAATAAACTAAATTTTGAAAACAATTTTAAAGCACTCATAATGTGATGACATATTAAGAACAGCATCAAAAGCAAAAATAAAATTATTAAAACTACAAGAAGCAAAACTCCAGAGACATCACTTTGTCCACAAAGGTCCCTAGAGTCAAAGCTATGGTTTTTCCAGTAGTCATGTACGGATGTTAGAGTTGGACCATAAAGAAAGTTGAGCGCTGAAGAATTGATGCTTTTGAATTGTGGTGCTGGAGAAGACTCTTGAGAGTCTCTTGGACTGCAAGGAGATTAAGCCAACCAATCATAAGGAAAATCAACCCTGAATATTCACTGGAAGGACTGATGCTAAAGCTGAAGCTCCAATACTTTGGCCACTTGATGAGAAGAGCTGACTCATTGGAAAAGACCCTGATGTTGGGAAAGAGTGAAGAGCAGGAAAAGAGAGCAATAGAGGATAAGATGGAAGGATGGCATCACCTACTGGATGGACATTAGTTTGAGCAAACTCAGGGAGATGGTGAAGGACAGGGAAGCCTGGCATGCTGCAGTCCATGGAGTAGGAAAGAGTCGGACACAACTGATCACAACTTAGCAACTGAACAACAACAAAGTGTGAAAATACTTTGAACTTAGGATTCTGTGCTCATGCTCTTATTCAGTAATGAAGGTGATATATATCTTAAGACTCAGAACTTCACAATGATTCAGAAAGTTACTACTTATTACCTTGCTGAATGAATTGATAATATACCTTTTTAAAATGAATCTAAAAGTAAGTAGGAGAATGCAAGGGAGAACCTATAATTTTTAAGCATATCTGATTTTGAGGAAATAAACCATAATTCAAGCCTTAAAAAATTAACTGAATAATTTTCTGGGATGCTATGCTTGATCATCTGACAGTGAGACAGTTTTATTGCCAACTAAGAAAATAACTATAATCACTAGTATTTATATGCTAAGCATTTGTTTAATTTCTTGTTAGATATGAATTCATATCACCATCAGAGCAAACTTATGAGAAAAACACTGTTTTCCCTAGTTTACAATGAAAGAAAACTGAAGCATGAAGAAGCATCATTCCCAGCTTATAATTAAGAGGACACATAAGTGTTTCAACTGGGATTTGGGTTCAGTTAAGTCAAAGTCATGAGGCTACCTCTTTAGCCACCATGCTCCAGTGGGTCACCCATCCCTGGCTTTTATCATAAAGAGGTCAAAGCCTGGAATGCATTTTCAGGATCCAGCCACACTTCTGCAGCCAGGTCAGACTCCCTAATCCTCAGATCTTCCTTAGTTCTCAAGACTTAAATTATGTTCTTCTCTGCTGCTGATCCACTCAAAAGTGTTCAGTGCTATTTGAAGCAAACACACTTAAAATAAGTCGACTTATGTTTTCCTTCCACTCTTGTGCCCAGCTTATCTCTACCCCTCTGAACTCTGTCAACTCACTCAGTGATTATGACCTTGATGCTATGTCTGCAATCACTAGACTTGGTGTTTATTCCTGATGTCCCGATTTGAATACAGGTGTCCCCAAAGGACTCTGACCCAAACTATCATTTTGAATTGTTATACATTTTTCTGCTGTGAGAAGGCAGTTCTAATCAATTTTGCACACAACTCCACCCTACCCCCAACACTGGGGCCCCTTGCAAAGCAGTTGGTTATTCCCTTGGCTCCTTTATTCTGTTTGCCTGGGTCTCACAGATGAGCAGTGATGACTGATTTCTGAGAAACAAGATAAGGAGGTCTTATAACCTAAAGACCTAGTAGAATGTAAACAAGCAACCTTACATAAATTACAGCCATGTGTATGTGATACATAATGTTAGACGTTCGTTTAGAAATGCACACAATATGTATTTCCCTGTTGTTCAATGGTTTCTTCTAGGTTTCTATTACAAAAGAAGGCCACCTACTTATCCTTCATTATAAGAACAAATACATATGCATGCGTGCTTAGTCACTAAGTCAAAAGATCCGGTCTCTCTCCATCTCTTGGCTCTATTAGAATCACACCAGCTCTGGACTCATGCAGAGTCCCACTAGAGAAAAGGAATGTTTCCCAGGATGCTTGAGTATAAAATCCCAGCGTTAACTCTGACTGGACCTGATTGGCCAGGCTAAAATCTGTCTCTTATACACATCTTCACATCTGACTTATTATAACTCCATGGACTGTAGTCTGCTAGGCTCCTCTGTCTATGGAATTTTCCAGGCAAGAACACTGAAGTGGGTAGCCATTTCCTTCTCCAGGGGATCTTCCTGACCCAGGGATCGAACTCGGGTATCCTGCATTGCAGGTGGATTCTCCATCCTCTGAGCCACCAGGGAAGCCCACAAATACATATTTTTCCTTAGAAAGAAAAATAAGTGATAACTGGCTTCTGTAAATGTATCAAGTATACTAGACAGTGACCATAATAAAAAAACAGTATATAAAATAATAAATAATACAGTAAAAGTTAATGCTATAAAATAAACCAAGAGTAAGAAAGAACTAAATGAGATATCATCTGAAGGGTTAATGCAGCTACAATAGAGTCACAGAGACGTGCTTGCAAACGAAGCATTCTTCCAAGGAGTCTGGACACAGAAAGCTGAAACTCCAGTACTTTGGCCACCTCATGCGAAGAGTTGACTCATTGGAAAAGACTCTGATGCTGGGAAGGATTGGGGGCAGGAGGAGAAGGGGACGACAGAGGATGAGATGGCTGGATGGCATCACTGACTCAATGGACGTGAGTCTGAGTGAACTCCGGGAGATGGTGATGGACAGGGAGGCCTGGCGTGCTGCGATTCATGAGGTCGCCAAGAGTTGGACACGACTGAGCGACTGAACTGAACTGAACTGAACTGAGCAACTCAACAACAACAACCAAACGTAAGGCCTAAGCCCTGGTCAGTCAACACGGGGGCTGGCAGGTGGCATCCAGGTGTGCAGTAAATGGACACTGACTGGGCTCAGGGCATGACGGTATCCCAGAAGAGAGTTCTCTAGGCTGGTGGACAGGGATGGGAAATTCAGGGGAACCTCCCTAGACAAGGAGAGAGTCTTGGAGGAAACTGGGCTTTGGCTAAGAGTGGGGAACAGCAGAGGAGTACTTTAGAGACAGGAGGCTCCTCGAGCTGTATGAGACAGTAACTAAGAGCAGTTGTGCTTATGAAGGACACAGTCTTCTAAGAATGAGGGGGCAGACCCACCAGACCAGAACATAGGACCCTCATGGAGAGCTTTGTAAGCTGCCCTGGAGGAACTTGGATTTCAAAGGCTGAGAGTGGGAGCTGGGAGTGATGCAATGGGCAGAAGCATTGCTTTTGTTTTGTTTTGAGCATTTAAAAAAATGACCTCAGTGCTATGGTAAAAGTGATATATGCCACATAAAAATTAAGCATACATGTCTGGAAATAGATCCCACAAACAAAAGACATATGATAAATGTTGGAAGAAAAGATTTACAAGATGTTTTACGAAAAATTAATAGCCTTTATCTAAAAGGAGCTTTTTACAAGTGGATAAGAAAAAGACAAATAACGTGATAGATAAATGAACAAGAAAAAGCCACAAATAACCAATAACATGGGGGGAAAAAAGGGCTTTCCCTAACAAAGAATCCAGGAGATGAAAATGAAAATAATGAAAGGCCAATTTTTATAGCAAATTGACACAAATTGAAAGTATCCAATACTGGAGAGGGAAAATGGGCACTCTCATAACTGGTGGGAATATAATCAGGGCATAATCTTTTCACTATTAAGGTTTAAAATATGCATATTATTTTAATCAGAGCCCCCAGTTTGGGAAAATGAGACTACAGAAAAATGATGTGAGAAGGTGGGGTGAGATGTATAAAAAAATCTTGAATGTTCATATATTAGGAAATGTTTGAACAAATTAGTGTATATCCATGTTATAGGATATCAATCACTGACTTGAAGGGATGCCCTTGGTAATTATACGTGACTACAACAGAAAGTACACTATCAATTCATTGATGTTTAAAAAAAGTAATAATACATGCTCATTATAAAGAATTCAAGAAATTAAGAAAACTATTTAAGGAAAAAATAAATAACCCCCCCAAAGGTAACCCCTAGAAATCAAGAGATATCTTGATGGAAGTCTATATAGACAGAAATAAAAAGGTGGAATCATATACCACACAAGCTCATTTTTAATAAAAGTATTAAATTTAATTTTATTTTAGTTTAAAAGAAAAAAAAGAATCTAAAGTGAAGTGAAAGGAATTGCTCCATTTAGACAAATATTTCTTCAGCATAAGAGACACTATTTTCTAACAGATCTCCTCTGAGGGATTATAAAAAGCATTAGGAGGTGGGAGTCAGTTTAGAAATGACATCTTTTAAATTTACACAGTATTGATTGATTTCCTGCTGAAAGGGGTGAAGGGATGTGCACTCTCCCACTTTCCTTACCTCCCTTTTCTCACTGCCTGATATTGTTAGTTCTATTACTTTTAAACAAAAGGTTTTAAGCTTTACAACATTTTTATTCTATTCTGTAGGCATAATTATACGAGTTTTTAAGTCTCAGAAATAAATCTAATGAACTCTATATGTAAAACCATAGCTTCTCCATATCTAAGTTCTTTATGTAGATATATCTCTTAGTTAACTTGTATATGAGAATTTGGTTCTACTTCATACAACAACCACAAAACAACAACAACAAATGATGGTTTAAACAAAATGAAAGTTTAATTTTTTTTTCATATAAAATAAACCTGAAGCAGCAGTCCAGAGATGATTTGGCAGATCCACAAATTTATTAGGCAGCCAAGTTCTTTCCAGATGATTTCTCTATCATCGTTCGGTTCAGTCTTTGTCCTCATGGTTTAAGATGGTTGCCAGGACTTTACCCATCACATCACTCTTTTAGGCAGCAGGGTGGATGAAGGCAGAACATAGATGTCTTCCTTCCCTTTAATTAGACTTCCTGAAAGTTGCACACATCACATTTGATTATATGTTATTGGTTCAACTTTGTGACTTGACCATAACTGGCAGCAAGGAAGGCTAGGGGACATAGTCTTGTAGGTGGGTGAAATGTCTTCAGGGAAATATCAAGATTCTTATGACCAAAGATGGTGAAGAAGTAGATATTGGGAGCTAATAATAAGTCTCCACCACTGGGTTTCTACCACTACTGGCTAGATTTCAAAATCAAATAGCTTTTCAACAAGGAATCAAGAGTTCTGAAATTCTTTCATTTCTTTGCTAGTTGGAAATATCTTCCTGTGCTCCTAATTCTTGAATGACATCTTGACTGGATGTAATACTTTTGGCTTATATTTTCTTTACATCAGAATTTTGAATATATTCCTCCATTTTCTTGTGGAATTATGTATTGCTACCAAAGATTCTGAGGTCAGTCTGTCTTATTATAGCTTACTGATGACTTAAATTTTTTTCTACCTGGATGTGTGAAACATTCTTTCTTTGTCCTTAAAGTTCAACAGATTGCCAGGTTATGTCTGGATGTTGATGTTTTGGTATTATCTACCTGCCTCCTACAGAAAAGTCCTTGGGAACAGTGTGCTTTCATAATTTCTCTTTTTAGTAATTCTTTATTTGCATTATTACATTTTTATTTCATTTATGATGCTTTCCACTAAGAAAGCATCAGTTATTCTAACACAGATTTGTTCTCTAAGTCCGCTAAAATCTCATTATATTCTTTGATCTTCTTGTATTTTTCCTGAGCATTCACTCTATCATCTCAAGCAGAAGGGTGGCATGGGGTGGCAAGGGCTATGGCTGCAGGACTCCAGGGGGCCCCATTCACATCACTGACTAAGACACGGAAGCTCCCTGGAGTTGTACTGCTTGGCAGCACATCTACAACTCTTTACTTAATATCCGGAATTAATTTTCCTCTGCATTAATTCTGTTCTTCATTTTATGATTTATTTATTAGTTCTGTAATTGCATTATGGCGGTTCTTCTTTTGTTTCATTGGCTCTGTAACTTCTCTATTGTTCTAGAGCTTTTTAAAACAGTTTGACAGCAATATGATGGACATACAACAAGCTGTAAATATTTTAAGTGATAATTTGGTAAGTTTGGGCATATGAATTCACCATAAGAGCATTAACAGAAATCACCATAGTGAATATACACTCCACCCCCAAACTTTCCTTGCACCCCTTGGTGTTCTTTTTACCTCCTTCTTGAATTATTAACTGTACCTCTTTATTTAGTTATTTTAGTCTTGCTTTTAGGGTACGTAATATACATCTTCAACTTTCCACAGTCCACGATTAGTTGATATTTTATCACTTCATAGATGGTGTAAGAATCTTAAAACAATATACTCTTTCTCCTCTCCAGGCCTTGGAGCTATTGTTCCTCTACATTTTACTTCTATATGTGTTATATTCCCTTAGATGCATTGTGGTTAGAATTGTTTTAAATGGCCTATGGTCTTATAAATAGATTTAAATAATAAGAAAACACTTTTATGATTATTCACATAGTGATCCTTTCCAGTACTCTTTATTTCTTTGTTGTGTAGATTTCTATTTCCTTATGGTATCATTTCTTTTCTGATTGAATGCTTTCCTTTCCCATATTTTGTGTGATTAGTTATGATGAATCCATTCAGCTTTTACTTGTCTGAAAAAACCTTTCCTTTGCCTTCCTTTTGGAAGACTAGTTTTGCTGGGTATGGCATTACAGGCTGGCAGGGTTTTTCTTTCAGTACTTTAACAGTGTTCATGGCAGCACTGTTTACAAAAGCCAGGACATGGAAGCAGTCTAGATATCCATCGACAAATGCATGGATAAAGATGTGGTACATATACACAATGGAATATCAGTCAACCATAAAAAGGAATAATATTGGGTTATTTGTAGAGATGTGGATGGACTGAAAGTCTGTCATACAGAGTGATGTGAGTCAGAAAGGAAAACAAGTGTCATATTAATATATTAAAACATGTATGTGGAATGTAGGCAAATGGTGCTGATGAACATTTTTGCAGGGCAGGGATAGAGATACAGATGTCGAGAATGGACTTGCAGACATGGCAGAGGAAGGAGAGGGCAGGACAAACAGAGACTGCATTGGCATATATACACTACCACGTGTAAAGCAGATAGCCAGTGGGAAGCTGCTGTGTAGTACATGGGGCTCAGCTTGGTACTCTGTGATGACCTAGAAGGGTGGGATCGGGGAGGGTGGGGGGAAGATCAAATGGGAGGGAATATATGTATACATATGGCTGATTCGTGCTGTTTACAGCAGAAGCTAACACAACATTGTAAAGCAATTAATTATATTCCAATTAAAAAAAATAAAGATCTTGCTCCTTGTCTTTTGTTTCCCATTCGTTCTGATAAGAAATATGTTGTTATCTGTATTTCTCTAAACATGATGCATCTTTGTCCTGCCTCTGGCTGCTTTTAGAATTCCTCTTTATCACCAGTTTAAAGCAATCTTTCGATTGAATGGTTTGGTGTATTGTTCTTCGTGTTTTTTGGTGCTTAGGCTTTGTTGAACTTCTTGGGTCTTTGTGTTTACAGTTTTTATCAAATTTGGAAAAGTTTCAACCATTATTTCTTTCAGATATTGTCCTGCTATTTCCTTATGACTCCAGTTACACATCTATTTAGGTTACTTGAGATTGTCCCACACTTCAGTTCAGTTCAGTTCAGTCGCTCAGTTGTGTCCGACTCTTTGCGACCCCATGAATTGCAGCACACCAGGCCTCCCTGTCCATCACCAACTCCCAGAGTTTACTCAAATTCATGTCCATCGAGTCAGTGATGCCATCCAGCCATCTCATCCTCTGTCGTCCCCTTCTCTTCCTGCCCCCAGTCCCTCCCAGCATCAGGGTCTTTTCCAATGAGTCAACTCTTTGCATGAGGTGGCCAAAGTATAGGAGTTTCAGCTTCAGCATCAGTCCTTCCAATGAACACCCAAGACTGATTTCTTTTAGAATGGACTGGTTGGACCTCCTTGCAGTCCAAGGGACTCTCAAGAGTCTTCTCCAACACCACAGTTCAAAAGCATCAGTTCTTCTTCGGTGCTCAGCTTTCTTCACAGTCCAACTCTCACATCCATACATGACCACACTTAGGCAGACTTTGATCTTTAAATTTTATTTCTTTATATTTAATTTTAGATAAGGTGGCCAAAGTATAGGAGTTTCAGCTTCAGCATCAGTCCTTCCAATGAACACCCAAGACTGATTTCTTTTAGAATGGACTGGTTGGACCTCCTTGCAGTCCAAGGGACTCTCAAGAGTCTTCTCCAACACCACAGTTCAAAAGCATCAGTTCTTCTTCGGTGCTCAGCTTTCTTCACAGTCCAACTCTCACATCCATACATGACCACACTTAGGCAGACTTTGATCTTTAAATTTTATTTCTTTATATTTAATTTTAGATAGTTTCTATTGCTTTATTCAAAGCTTATGAATATTACTTTTCTATGATGGTTTATTGACTGTTAATCTCATCTGGTTTACTTTTCATTTTAGACGTTGCAATTTTCATCTCTAGGATTTTGATTTTGGTCTTTATATCATCAGTCTCCATATCTCTTTCCCCCAGTTTCTTGAACATACGAAATGCAATAATAATTACTGTTTTAATGTCTTTGTGTACTAATTATGTTAACTGTGTCATTTCTAGGTCAGTTTTGATTGATCATATTTTCTCATTATGGATTAGCTTTTCCTGCTTCTCTTATAATCTGTTATTGCATGTTGGTGATGTTGAATTTTATCTTATTAGGTACTAGATAGTTTTACATTCCTTATATATTGTGTATTTTACATTCCTATATATATATTGTGTATACACAATATATTATAGGAATATATATTCTTATTTAATATATGAATATGATACTTGAATATATATATATATACACATATACATATGGGCTTCCCAGGTGGCATGGTGGTAAAGAATCTGCCTGCCAGTTCAGGAGATGTTAAGAGACTCAGGTTCAATTCCTGGGTCAGGAAGATCCCCTGGAGGAGGGCATAGCAACCCACTCCAGTATTCTTGCCTGGAGAATCCCATGGACAGAGGAGCCTGGCAGGCTACTGTCCATAGGATCGCAAAGAGCTGGACATGACTGGAGCAACTTGGCACACGTACATACTTACATACATATGTATATACATTTCGTATGTAGTTTGCATATATATATATATATATATATATATATATATATATACACTGAGCTTTGTTCTAGGATGTGCTTACATTCCTTAAAAACTTAATCTTTTCATGTTTGCTTTTAAGCTTTGCTAAGTCTGACCGGAGCAACATTTAGTGTTGGGCCAGGTTTGCTCCACTTCCTGAAGAAAAGGTTAAAGGCTCTGTCTCTTGCCTGTGGATTCTGTCTGTTCCTGTGGGGATGGGAACCCTTCCTACCCTGCATGATCACCTGCACATTTGATGCTTAGAAGCCCCAGGCCACACGCTGAGACAATTGTAAGGCTTACCTCTTTTGTTTCCCATCTCTAAGGGATCACCATTCTTTGTGGCCAGTCCTCATCTTGAGAACTGTTGTTTCAAATATTTTGTCCATTTTCTTGCTTGTTTCAGGTGATGAGGTAAATTTAGTGCCCATCTCTTCATTTTGGCTGCAAGTGAAAGTTTTTCTGTTTCATCATCTGTGCTTTATCTTCCTATTTTGGTACATTCATTTATTTACTTAAGGTTTATTGTAATGGAGACAAGTTCTTCTATTATTTGGGGTTCCCCCCCCCCCCAGACTGGATTCTTTACCTGCTTCTTCCTTTCCCTTTCTTTTTCCCCTGAACAATGTTTGCATGGTTGCCTTACTGATTATTTTAATCTTGTTTATACTTAACACAGAGACTGCTGTTCAGTTCTTGACTATGAAATTTTGAGTGGATTTGCTTAATGTTCCCACTTAAACTGAAACATATTTCTTTTTCTCTCTGAACCGCACATTAAGGTTTAGTTGTTTTTATTGTATAGAGCTTTCTGTAGTTGAGAAAGCAAGGGGAAGAGGACAGATTTAAGGAAGAAACATCTTTCAGTTTTAACCACACACAGGATCATCTGATTTTCAGAAAATATTCAGAGAACTAGGTTATAAACACCATGAAGTCAGAGATTTGGTGGGGAGGGGCCAGTTTTGCTCACTGCTGTATTCATAGCCCCTAGATGGTGCTGGCAATAGTAGATTCTCAGTAACTAAGATTTGAGGGAGTAATTGATTCTGTTTATTGACTACTTGTTGTCTTTTTGGGGGCTTCCCTTGTAGCTAAGTTGGTAAAGAATCTGCCTGCAGTGCAGGAGACCTGGGTTTGATTCCTGGGTTGGGAAGGTCTCCTGAAGAAGGAAATGACAATCCACTCCAGTATTCTTGCCTGGAGAACTCCATGGACAGAGGAGCCTGGAGGGTTACAGTCCATGGTGTTGCAAGTGTTGGACACGACTTAGCGAATAAAGACTTTTTATGTGGACGATTCTTGAAGACTTTACTTAATTTATTACAATATTACTTCTGTTTTTTTGTTTGTTTGTTGTTTCAGGTTTTTGGCCACAAGGCACATGAGATCACAGCTCTTTGACCAGGGATCAAACCCTCACCCCCAGCACTGGGAAGGCAAAGTCTTAACCACTAGACTGCCAGAGAAGTCCCTTAATTCCTTGTTTTATTCTAACTACTCCCCTCCAGAAGGGCCCAACTTTCTAGATCAATCAGGTAGGTAAAGAATCTTGGTATCAAACTGATACAAGTGCTCAACAACCAAACTGACTGACAAGCATCACTTGGGCCAAAGTTCTTTCAGGCAACAGTGCCCATCAATAGAATGGGTAGGACCATGCAGACATGTGGTCACATGACATAATCTAGGCTGATTTCACCCCAAGCCAGTTGGAGAAATCATGCTGTCTTGAGGGCAAAGACCTCATTTAAACTGACAAAGCTCTCAAATGCTCCCCCTTTTTCCCTAGCACAGACCCGGGGGCCTTTTTGTCCCTAGCATAGACCTCTCCCAAGCTCCTACCGTGGAATTTTATTAGATCATGTGTTGGTCCACATCCAAGTTCCAAAAACCACACTTATTAATACACATTGCTTTTCTCTTTCTGTTACTCCCTTCTAAGACAGAGAGGGGCTCATGAACAGACCAGCCTCTGTGGGAACCCGTGCTTCATTCGGTCAAGCTCCAGCAGGTTCTCGGCTCACCTCCCTCTTGAGATGGTGAGGATATAAGCAGTCTGCAGCAATTCCACGCCTTGCTTTGGCTGTACTTCCTCAAGGTCCTAGTGACCTGTATATTTTCCATTGAGTTCACTGACTTCAGGCAGTCTGTGTTTATTAACCATTGTGATATATCACCCCTTCAGTAGAATTCATTTCCTTTTGATCGCTATTGCCCACTCATCAACATTTCTATGCACCATAAATATCACAGAGCCTCTTGACTGCAGGGTGGCGTTTGCTCCAGTGTGTTAGAGCCCTTCAACCTCTTTCTGGGCGCTGGGGCTCAGGATGGTCCTCAACATCATTGCCCAGTCTCAGCCATGGTTTCTGGGATCCCCAGAGATGTGCTGCCTCGTGGGAATGAGGAAGAAGGAAGAACAGGCATTGTGAGGTCCTGAGAGACTCCTAGTTAATAATAAAGAAGCAACCTACACTGACTTTTTGGCGGTGTCTGCCAAAAGTTATGATGGGGTGAGATAATTGGCCAGAGAAGCTTCACAGAGCAAAGGTGCACAGCCGTTGGCGGGTCTCTAATGAGATGTATCTAGTTAGAGGGCCGTGAGTTCCAAGCTTGCCAATATCTGAAATGGAGAGGAACGACAGGGTGCTCACAGAAGGGCAGTAAAAATGATCGAGCCTCCATAGAAACTTATTTATGACCAAGACTCTGGGAGCTACATCCATTTTTCTCTGGCCCCACAGAGCAAGGGAGCGAAGGGGATGCTGGTGGGGTTCTTTGTAAAGCTGAGCACAGGGGACTGGTGGGAATGGAGGTGGACTTTAAAGCGAGGGAAAAGTACTGAGAAGGAATCTGGAGAAAAGGAGGGGAAAATGTAGAGAAGGAGAGGAAGAACTTTGGGGGTGGACTATTAATACAGAGACTCCTATGCAGCTGCAGGGGCCCTAGGATTAGAGGGGCAGCTGGGGAAGGATTGAGGTTACCAGGGTGAGTGGTATCGTTAAAATCCATCTCATCTCTCTGTCAAGGTCAGAGCTGGAGCTCTTCCCCACCTACTTGCCCAGCCCCACCCCCCACAAAAAAATTAGTTGCTCAGTCATGTCCAACTCTTTGCAGCTCTTTGTAGTCCACCATGCTCCTCCATTCATGGAATTTTCCAGGCAAGAATATTGGAGTGGGTAGCCATTTCCTTCTCCAGGAGATTTTCCTGACCCAGGGATTGAACCTGGGTCTCCTGCATTGGCAGGCAGATTCTTTACTGTCTGAGTCACCAGGGAAGCCCACTCTTCCCAAATCACCTTTCCAGTTCTCCATTCTGGGGACCTCTGTGTCTCTCTTCACCTCCTAGAAACACAGTTCGAGGGATACACTGCCTCCCCCAGGCTGGGGGCTGCCTGGGCCTCCAGCATCCAGCACAGGGCTTGGCATAGAGCTGGGTGCTCTGGGAAGACTGTGAAATCAAATCCCAAATTGGGGCTAGAGAGAGCGGGTGTAGGGTAGTTTAGAGACGGTTCAACGTGCCTCAGTGACTCGTTTTATTCCCATCCAGGGAGGCCTCTGGCTGTGGAAACCTCTTTATGTTGCATTTAATAGAAGCAGTAGGCTGCTGGGAAACGTTGCTCTGAGACCCGGACTGAGACTTAGAGGAGAAGTATGAGGTTGAACTGTTGGAGAGGTGTCTCCAATTCCACTTCCAAAATTACAGTGTAAAGCTCTTCAAAGAAGAGATGAAATAAGGATAATCATAATAGTCATGGTGAGGTCCTACATTTCTGTACCACTTACAGGTCACAGAAAGCTTTCACATCCATTAACCATTTGCCCTCGTAACATCCTCGCCTATCTCAGTGGGTTGTCAGGAAAATCAAAGGTTTCCCCCAGGAACTGAGATTACAGGCATGCCCCACTTTAAGCAAATCCTGCTGTGAGCATTTAGGTGAAGAAAGCCAGCTTCGTAGAGGAATTTAACGGTATTATTTTAAATGGTGGGTTCCCCAGCATGTGAAGAAATAAGAGGCAATTTACTAGAAAGTGTGATTGATTGACACATATCTTGTTCTGAATGAGCCTCATGCCTTTAGCATGTAATGTGTGCTGAGCGTGGCTATTTGTGTTGGGAGATATGGGAATGAATCTGATATGGTCAATCCCAAGAGAGGAGAAATCTCCGAATCTTGGGATTCATTTTCCAACCTTTGCACACACAGGAGGGACTATCAGGAGCTATCTTGCCTACCTGAGATGGCCAAGGTGGTGTTTAAAGGGAACCTCCTCCCCAAATGGACCAGAACCCTTCTCTGACACCTTTGATTTCGATCTGGCAAAGAGCAGCGAGCGGTTCCCCCACAGCATGGGGGAGGTTGCCGGTGGCCATGCTTGCTGTCCAGTGAAGAGAGGGGGAAAGAGCCAGACACAAGCAAGGACAAACAGGGGAGGTGGAGAAAGACCGGGTGCCAGCTGGTTCTGAGGGTCCTGACCCCACTGTTCCTGCGTTTGATTGCTCAGTCCTGCCATCTGTGATCCAATCACTTCCACCTCTTTCAAATTAAGATAGATTTAGGTCCCTTTCGCTTATAATCAAAAGAATCACTCATAGAATCCTTTCTGAAAGACATGGGACGTATATGCCCAGGACATCTGATACTTGCCAAGGCAGTTAAATAGGCTGGTTGAGAGTGTGTGGCTTGTGTCATAGTCACTCAGTCGTGTCTGGCTCTTTGTGACTCATGGACTGCAGCCCACCCAGGCTCATCTGTCCATAGCATTCTTCAGGCAACAATACTGGAGTGGGTGGCCATTTCCTTCTCCAAGGGATCTTCCCGATCCAGGGATCAAACCCAGGTCTCCTGCACTGCAGGCAGACGCTTTACAGTCTGAGCCACCAGGGAAGAATCCTTTGCTGAAAAACACGGGATGTACATGCCTAGAGCATTTGATACTTGCAAAGGCAGTTAAATATGGTGGTTGAGAGTTTGTGGCTTAAATAACTGAAATACAAAGATTGGAGACACCCAAATATCAATCAGAAAGGGATCAGTTAAATAAATTTTAGTGAATGTCTGTAAGGATATATACACCAAAGGAAGTAGGATGCAGCTGCAGAAAGAAAAAAGAAAAAAGGAGCTTTCTGTGCTGATACAGAAAGAGAGTCAAGCTCTTCAAAGCTGAAAACGTAAGATGTACTATGAGGTCCCACCACACACCTATTAGAATGCCTAAAATAAAAATATTGACAATATTACATGCTGGCGAGGATGCAGAGCAAAAGACCTATCATGTAGGAAGGAAAAATAGAACACCGGATCCGGAACATAATTCGGCAGTTTCTTACAAAGTCAAACATGCACGAACCTTCTGACCCAGCTGTTCTACTCCTGTGTATTCACCCAAGAAAAATGAAAACTTATGCTCATAGAGAAACTTATACACAAATGTACAAACAGCCTCAATTGTAATAGTTACAAGTAAAAACAACCCAAAGGTCTTCCAACAAGTGAATGGATAAGCTGTGTTACGTTCACCCAATGAAATGCTGCTCAGCAAGGGAAGAGTGGACCACTGACACAGGAACCATGGCGGATGCTTTATCTTGAATTTAAAAAAGCCAAATTCAAAGGCACATGCTATGGATTCCACTTGTTACTTATTATTCTTTTTAGACAACTTTTATTAAGGTAAGGTTGATTTATCATCGCCAGTTGATCAAATTGCCAACATCCGTTGGGTCTTTGAAAAAGCAAGAGAGTTCCAGAAAAACATCTACTTCTGCTTTATTGACTATGCCAAAGCCTTTGACTGTGTGGATCACAACAAACTATGGAAAATTCTTCAAGAGATTGGAATACCAGACCACCTTACCTGCCTCCTGAGAAATCTCTGCTGCTGCTGCTGCTTCAGTCGCTTCAGTTGTGTTGGACTCTGTGTGACCCCATAGGTGGTAGCCCACCAGGCCCCCGTCCCTGGGATTCTCCAGGCAAGAACACTGGAGTGGGTTGCCATTTCCTTCTCCAATGCATGAAGTGAAATCTCTATGTAGATCAAAAAGTCAGAACTGAACGTGGAACAACAGACTGGTTCCTAATCAGGAAAGGAGTACGTCAAGGCTGTATGTTGTCACCCTGCTTATTTAACTTATGTGCAGAGTACATCATGTGAAATGCTGGGCTGGAAGAAGCACAAGCTAGAATCAAGATTGCTGGGAGAAATATCAATAACCTCAGATATGCAGATGACCCACCCTCATGGCAGAAAGTGAAGAAGAACTAAAGAGCCTCTTGATGAAAGTGAAAGAGGAGAATGAAAAAGTTCTTATGAGGATTCAGTTCAGTTCAGTTCATTTGCTCAGTCGTGTCCAACACTTTGCAATCCCATGAACTGCAGCACGCCAGGCCTCCCTGTCCATCACCAACTGCCAGAGTCCACCCAAACTCACGTCCATTGAGTTGGTGATGCCATCCAAGCATCTCATCCTCTGTCGTCCCCTTCTCTTCCTGCCCTCAATCGTTCCCAGCATCGGGGTCTTTTCAAATGAGTTATATCTTCACATCAGGTGGCCAAAGTATTGGAGTTTCAGCTTCAGTATCAGTCCTTCCAATGAACACCCAGGACCGATCTCCTTTAGAAGTGACTGGTTGAATCTCCTTGCAGTCCAAGAGACTCAAGAGTCTTTTCCAGCACCACAGTTCAAAAGCATCAATTCTTTGGTGCTCAGCTTTCCTTATAGTCCAACTCTCACATCCATATATGACCACTGGAAAAAACTATAACCTTGACTAGATGGACCTTTGTGGAAAAAGTAATATCTCTGCTTTTTAATATGCTGTCTAGGTTGGTCATAAACTTTTCTTCCAAGGAGTAAGTGTCTTTTAATTTCATGGCTGCAATCACCATCTGCCGTGATTTTGGAGCCCTCAAAAATAAAGTCTGACACTGTTTACCCATCTATTTGCCATGAAGTGATGGGACCAGATGCCATGATCTTCGTTTCCTTAATGTTGAGCTTTAAGCCAACTTTTTCACTCCCCTCTTTCACTTTCATTAAGAAGTTCTTTAATTCTTCACTTTCTGCCATAAAGATGGTGTCATCTGCATATCTGAGGTTATTGATATTTCTCCCAGCAATCTTGATTCCAGCTTGTGCTTCTTCCAGCCCAGTGTTCCTCATGATGTA